>SMMW01000207.1:0-2500 GCA_004794655.1 Marisa cornuarietis | reverse complement strand
TGAACCACTTACAGTTCACTGCACTTAGACAGGGTGAACCACTTACAGTTCACTGCACTTAGACAGGGTGAACCACTTACAGTTCACTGCACTTAGACATGGTGAATTACTTACAGTTCACTGCACTTAGACAGGGTGAACCACTTACAGTTCACTGCACTTAGACATGGTGAACCACTTACAGTTCAATGCACTTAGACATGGTGAACCACTTACAGTTCACTGCACTTAGACAGGGTGAACCACTTACAGTTCACTGCACTTAGACAGGGTGAACCACTTACAGTTCACTGCACTTAGACATGGTGAACCACTTACAGTTCACTGCACTTAGACATGGTGAACTACTTACAGTTCACTGCACTTAGACAGGGTGAACCACTTACAGTTCACTGCACTTAGACATGGTGAATTACTTACAGTTCACTGCACTTAGACAGGGTGAACCACTTACAGTTCACTGCACTTAGACATGGTGAACCACTTACAGTTCACTGCACTTAGACATGGTGAACCACTTACAGTCTACTGCCTCGACAACTCCCCATCCCCTGTTTGTTTTGCTCTCCATCAGTTAAGGGCTCAATCAAATACTAAAGGCTTAATCAAATTTGTAATGACATGGCCATCAGGTGCTGGATACAAGCAGCAGCTGAGTTGTGCCCCTGTTTCTGGTGTTCTTAAGCTCCTCACAACCTTTTTCAACTTGGCACAGCACTCTCATCTCTTGCTCTTGTAAATGTATATATATATATCTAGAGAGAGAGAGACTTGTAGAATATGTCTTTCAACAGATGTAAATATTTACTGGAGTACAATAAAAGTCTACAATCTCAGTCTAAGTCCCTGACAACAGTGGACCACTCTGAAATCCCAACAGGTGCCTGCAGATCTCTCATCTTTCTGTAACACTTGGGCCTTCTACATCAGACCCTCACTGGACATCCACAACCACCGCATAGCTGGTCTGACTGCACATGCATCCTCCAGCCAGTGACAATGAGTCTCACAGGGTGGAGGGAAGTGAGCAGCACCAAGGTGGCTGGCTGGATGGACCTGTTGGGACACCAACTGCCCTACACTATGACTCCTCTCTCCCCCCCCCACACTCCCACCAATACTGAAACATCTATCAGCAACACGCACTGCTTTCAGTAAGCCTGCAAACTATACTAAGACTGGTAGGTACATCCAAATCTGCAGCCAACCTCTGGTGGCAACAATGTCATGTGATCTCTCTCTCTTTTACACACACACACGCACATAAACACACACACACACACACACACACACACTTACTGACAAAATGCTGGTAAATCTTAAGTCACACATTCTTTCTCATTTCTACACTCATCACATTTTCTGACAAAACAGTGGTAAATGTTTTGAAATCACTTGGTTGCACATGAAGTCTCTCTCTCTCTCTCTCACACACACACACACACACACACACACACACACACACACACATGCACACAGATACACACAGTACTCCCCAATCCCACGTTATTACATTTACAGTAACATATCAGGATACAGCCCTTGAAAAGTGAATGCAACAAATATGCCAACAAATGTTTCTGCTTGACATGTGTAACCGCCTGAAAGGTCTCAAGCTCTTGTAGGCATGTCCCTTACCCACAGCACTGGGCAAGCTTCACAAGTATCTGAGTGATCCACAGCAGCTTGTCTAATGACCACATGGAGCTCCACGTGTGAAGAAGGGTTACAGAGATTGAAAACAGCAGCAAACTAAGAGAGACAGCAATGACAAACCAAGTTAAGATACTAATATGTCTTTCTTAACCTACTCGTCTAGCAAAGATATTTTCTCAAAAAAGTGACTTTCTCAACCTACTGGCCTCAGTAAGATACTGGCATGACTTTCTCAACCTACTGGCCTCAGTAAGATACTGGCATGACTTTCTCAACCTACTGGCCTCAGTAAGATACTGCCATGACTTTCTCAACCCACTGGCCTCAGTAAGATACTGCCATGACTTTCTCAACCCACTGGCCTTCTCAACCTACTGGCCTCAGTAAGATACTGCCATGACTTTCTCAACCTACTGGCCTTCTCAACCTACTGGCATCAGTAAGATACTGGCATGACTTTCTCAACCTACTGGCCTCAGTAAGATACTAGCATGACTTTCTCAACCTACTGGCCTTCTCAACCTACTGGCCTCAGTAAGATACTGGCATGACTTTCTCAACCTACTGGCCTTCTCAACCTACTGGCCTCAGTAAGATACTGGCATGACTTTCTCAACCTACTGGCCTTCTCAACCTACTGGCCTCAGTAAGATACTGGCATGACTTTCTCAACCTACTGGCCTTCTCAACCTACTGGCCTCAGTAAGATACTGGCATGACTTTCCCAACCTACTGGCCTTCTCAACCTACTGGCCTCAGTAAGATACTGGCATGACTTTCTCAACCTACTGGCCTTCTCAACCTACTGGCCTCAGTAAGATACTGGCATGACTTTCCCAACCTA
>SMMW01000021.1:0-25959 GCA_004794655.1 Marisa cornuarietis | reverse complement strand
GGATACCACCGAGACACAAGTAGCCTCCCTTTCTCATAGTCACGCCGCCCTGGTGAGCTGTGCTCAGTGCTTTACTCAATTTCTCATTTTTCCTCCTTGATGTCCTTGTCTTTAGCGTGTGCATGCCGGGAAGAGATCAGCCATGGCATCAGAGGCGACGAGGAATGTCAGAGACTTGGAAACAGGATCCTGGATTATAAACTGAAAGCAAACAGCTGAAAAGTACATTGAGTGGAGGTACACAGGCAGCAGTTATCTCATGTTGTCACACGCTTGATGTTTTGATTGTACACGATAACACACGCACACACACTCACAAACACACACACACACAAACACACTCACAAACACACGGGCATATAGACAGACCAAACGTTGATGAGTCAGTGATTTTTTTTATTCAACTTTGAGGACGACTGCACTCGAGACACTAAGTGCAGTCCACACACTTGTTGACGAGCGAAGAGCTGTAGCCTTGTAATCTTGTTTTCTGTACTTTGGAGGAGAGGGGATGTAGGGTGACGTGTATTTATTGTCGGTGGCAGTGTGCAGGATACCATCTTGTCGCCACCCCACTGCCTCTCGAGGGACAACTGTTACACAATGGACTTGTATGACTGGACTGCTTGCAGACGATTTATTTCAGTGAAGTCATAGAACGAGGCTGGTGTGTATAAAGCTTCCGGTTTAGTCAGGTTTCAGTTTAACTACTAGAACGAGGCCTGGGACGACATAGCTTCCGGTTTCTTCATATTCGGTGTCGGAAGATGAGCGAAGAAGTCGTGCGGGTGACTAGATGGCAGTGAGTTCAGAGAAGTACCGAGGGCCAGGGCCAGACACCGCAGAGTGAGTCAAAATGTAAAGTTCCTCGTGTAACAGTTATTGATGCACACAGTGCTGGGGGATCTTGGGACGGGACGTTGCTGTGATGTCGTGGTTTGCGACAGTTGTCTCCCTGTGGTCCTGCAGGCTGCGCTGGAAGCGTTGTCTGCCAATCACGTGACTGACGGCACCGCCCTCTGGAGTGCTGCTGATGCAGTTAAGGTCTGTGCATAGTCCTGCAGGCTGCGCTGGAAGTGTTGTCTGCCTGTCACGTGACTGCAGGCCTCATCGAGACTAGTTTGTCGTGCAGACACGATGGCACTCTTGGGGTGTCCACTATGTCTCAGTGGCTCAGACAAACGTCTACGGCCTACATTAAGGGAACGGGGGGGGGGGGAAGTGGACAGACCCTCAAGAACATTCCATCAACACAAACCTTTTCGCTGTTGATTGATTTGTTGTACTTGCCAGCGAACGGTAAACTTTTCACGTGCGCTACCCAGCACCTGTCTTTGATGTCCGTCATTCATTTTGGTTAGGGCCAGCTCACATGGTCTGACTTCTACTATTTTGTTTGTTGTCAGTAGACGCTGACTCTCTTAAGGGTGAGATTTCGATGAACACCCGATCACACTCCCTCAGGGGCTGTACTCACTGTGAACACCCGATCACACTCCTTCAGGGACCTTACTCACTGTGAACACCCGAACACACTCCCTCAGGGGCCGTACTCACTGTGAACACCCGAACACACTCCCTCAGGGACTTTACTCACTGTGAACACCCGAACACACTCCCTCAGGGGCCGTACTCACTGTGATTGCTTCTTGTTATTTGTTATGTGCTGCGGAAACTTCCTAACATTCCCAGCCATTGCCCTCTACAAGCAGCTCGATTAGCATAAACCGTTAGGACTGTCACACATTTGTACTTACCTGGGGTTTACCTCGCTTGGCTCTCAGTTCGTGCACGTGTGTGTATGTGTTTTGATTGTGTGTGTAGGTTCGGCATGTGTGTATATACATCTATGTTAATGGGTGTGAGTGTAAAGGTTTTTCTTAATTTATTTATTTGTTTTGCCAACAGACACACACACACCAGAGACAGACAGCGATGAGAGAGACAGAGAGAGAGAAGGGAAAAAAATGTCACCTCGCAGCTTGTGTACACAGTCGGCAAGAAAGATTGGGCATCAAGGCTGTGGGCCGGAGGTGGACAAAAGAAAGATGGATGAGGTGTGATGACGCTGCACGTCTCAAGCGCCGCCTAGCGGAGCGGACAGTGACAAATGGCCGAGCGACTCGTCAAAAGTGTGGCACCGCTTGTACTACATACAACAAGTGTAAACACACTCATGTCCATCGTGGTCAGAGATCTTTGATCATGGTCAGCTCAATTGTTGATTTAAAAGATTTAAAATCCCTCTTCTCGCTGTACACTTATAGTTGTGGTGAAGTCATGACACAAATAGCCTTTTACCACAGCTCTGAGTGTCTTGGTTGTGGTGAAGTCATGACACAAATAGCCTTTTACCACAGCTCTGAGTGTGTTGCACTTTCCTGCAACTATGGGAGGCAAACTTGTCAGTTTCCTGTTTTAACGACCACAGCAATGATGCCATCTAAAGATGGGACATTTGGGCTTTTCTTTGTTGTTGTTTTCTCTAGAAATCCTGCACAGAATTGTCTCGTAGTGCCTCAAATAAAAAATAAGGAAAAAATGGTGGAATAGTATGTCAAAAAGATTGACCCCTGACACTGGCGTTGACCTCACAAGATGGCCTGCAGTCAAATCGTATCACAGAATATGTTCCTGTTAGGATCGCGTGCAGACGTCTACATCACAGTCACACAGACAAACACAGTCACTCACGCGCGCTCTTTCTTTCAATAAACAACACATGTGCACGTGGGATTCTCGTCTGTACTCTCGCCCCCATCCCCCCCCAAAAAAAAACCCCACTGGCTTCAGTGGCTTGGTGTTATTCTGACTTTGGTGTTTTCTTTTCTTCTTCTTTGTGTAATTTCGTTTATAATATATTTTTTTCTACACCAGATGGAGCATGACAAAACAAGACATATCAATAACAAAATAATAACACATCTCCCCCTCTACTCATCATAAACTTATTTCAACCTGTTGTAATAAATAATCCACTGTCGCCCCCCCCCCCCACACACACACTCGCTAAACAAAGTTCGACACTTCCAAATCTCTCGTCTACATGTCTGGGCAAGGAATTGCTGATTCCTGAACACAGACTTAATCCACCCGTCTGTCTCCTTCAATAGTTTAGGCAGAAATGGCAAGTATCGCTCACTCACTGACTCACTAGCAAACTAGTACACACTTACTGACAGGCTGACAGTCTCCATGATCACTGACACTGGCTGGAAACCATCGTGTTGTACAAGATGTGTGGTCGCTAACACTGGGGTAACCCTGATATCACGGGTATGTCACACACAAATTATATCACAGCCTCGTTCTCACACACATTACATGTTGACATCACAAACATACCCATCGCCGACATCGCGCGCCAAGCACAGTAGGTGGGTAGCGGGTGTGTGTGGGGGGGGGGAGCACAAACCCTGAAAATGGTGTTTGACCCCATTAACATGCCACACAGCGCCTTCACCTCGGGTAGCTAGCGAGGAAAACTTGCATGTTAACCACAGCGTGTGCCGCCTCAACGTGCCACAGACCTTTAGTTAGTCGTTGACTATAAGTTAGGTCCGTGGCTACAGTCACTCACCCCAAACAGCTGCGGGCTGTACGTGAGGGGTGTGCGCCCACCCTGCTGAAGGCGTCAGGGAAACTGCCGACACTTGATGTGAGTGTCAGAGACAGTGAGACAGAGAGGCACTGTAGTGTCAGACAGAGAGAGAGAGAGTGTGTGTGTGTTAGAGAGAGGCTCTGTAGTGTCAGAGAGAGAGTGAGAGTCAGAGAGAGGCTCTGTAGTGTCAGAGAGAGAGAAAGAGTGAGGGTCAGAGAGAGGCTCTATGGTGTCAGAGAGAGGCTCTGTAGTATCAGACAGAGAGAGAGAGTGTGTGTCAGAGAGAGGCTCTGTAGTGTCAGAGAGTGAAAGTCAGAGAGAGGCTCTGTAGTGTCAGAGAGTGAAAGTCAGAGAGAGGCTCTGTAGTGTCAGAGAGTGAAAGTCAGAGAGAGGCTCTGTAGTGTCAGAGAGTGAGAGACAGAGAGAGGCTCTGTAGTGTCAGAGAGAGAGAGTGAGAGTCAGAGAGAGGCTCTGTAGTGTCAGAGAGAGAGTGAGAGTCAGAGAGAGGCTCTGTAGTGTCAGAGAGAGAGTGAGAGTCAGAGAGAGGCTCTGTAGTGTCAGAGAGAGAGAGTGAGAGTCAGAGAGAGGCTCTGTAGTGCGCTGATCGTCTCGCACAAGGATCACAGTCTAGAAGCCAAAGAGTGGAAGCAGGTTGACTAATGACAAATCAGCAACACCTTCAGGGACGCACGACAAGGCGATCAACAGACGTCTCAAACCAGTATGTAGTTAAGTGTAGTAAAGTATGTAAGTATGTAGTTAAGTGTAGTAAAGTATGTAAGTATGTAGTTAAGGATGTAAGTACATACCTAACTTTAAGTATGTAGTTAAGTATGTATTTAAGTATGTAGTTAAATATGTATGTAAGTATGTAGTAAAGTATTATGCAAGTGTATGTAGTAAAGTATGACTTTTGTGAAATTGTGAAGTTGCTGGAATGTGTAATGTCCTGAAGAAAGGGGCCATCACACTGAACATTTAACAAGCTTGCATGAAATTTCCATCGTCATACAACAACAATGAAATTAAGTGATTAGGTGAAAACGACCCTCGGTTAACTGTTCAATAACAATTTAAAGACTTCACTGTGAACACCCTGCTTGGAACATGTCTGTGCTGAGCTAACTGACAGACAGAGAAAGAAGTAGACAGATAGTCAAACCACTTTTTTCGTATCTCTGACAGACAGAGACAAAAGCAGAGACGGACAGACAGACCCATTCATCTGAGAGTTTCATTCAGACAGACAGACAGACATTCCGCTCGACCTACACGTCCCCGTACAGTCCTCACCTACAGAGGCTTTGCTAGGGCTGTAGGCACTGGGAGGAGAACAAGTCACCCTGAAGGTACTGATGCCCCTCTGGTTCATAACTACGGCCTCAAGCTGCAGGTCTCCCCCCCCCCCCGGTGTGTGCACAGTATTGCCCCTTACCATTCCACCCCCCTACCCCCCTACCCCCAGCCCCCGGCGAGTGTAGGCAGTATTGAAGGCTGAACTTTCTGAACTTGTCTTACGCCAACCCCACGGACAGCCACCTCGCCGGGGCGGCCTGCATGATCAATAGGAGGGCGATTGGGATGTTGACGATGCAAACAGCGAGAGAAAACAGGTCTGTAGCGCTCTCGGCAGAGTGGATCACTCGTTGCCACGGCTGGGCCGTGACAAGTTGGCGACCAGAAGTTGGGCCCGAACCCGCTGTTTACTCTCTGGCACCACTGTCACTTCTTCTCCCTCTCTGTCTCTGTCTCTCTCTCTCTCTGCGGGCTGCTCGCCGCTGAATGCCGACCGTAAGCGGTCTGTCGGAGGGAGAAAAGCATTCTGGCCACTCACACTGGGGTTGGCGGCTTGTCTGTGTTTACACAGAGACACGCATCTGTCAGACTAGCGATGAGGCCCGTCTGCGACACGTAATTCCGTCTCATTTACCCTTATTCAAGAAATCCAGTCAATTAACCGACCTCTCACGCCTGGGCGAGACGGATTCGATCCTCAGCAGACCTATCTTATGACTCGGCCAAACTCTCTCTCTCTCTCTGATGCTTGGCGGAGTGAACACGCAACGCCTCACTGGCACCCGCTCGATGATGGACGCTCACCATCGCCATGATACGAAGACCACGTGACTACATTTGTTCATCTCACTTGCTCACCGCATGCACCATGCACACCATGCACGGCCCTCGGTGACCTGTACATCTCACTTGCTCACTGCATGCACCATGCACACCATGCACGGCCCTCGGTGACCTGTTCATCTCACTGGATCACTGCAAGCACCATGCACACCATGCACGGCCCTCGGTGACCTGTTCATCTCACTGGATCACTGCATGCACCATGCACACCATGCACGGCCCTCGGTGACCTAGATGTCGACAAGAAAAAGTTGGTGGTGGGAGGTGAGGTGGTGTCACAGACGATGAGGCTGCAGAGCGTGAAGTGAAGTAAGTTTTGACAGGTTTGTTGGGCCGTAAAATGTGACCAAATGGACAGAACTGTCATGCACCCTCTCCCCATCCCTCCCCACCCCTCAAAAAATTAGTCCTCGTGAAAAGTTAAGCCACTCATGTCATTAACAGACTGTAAAAATGTGTGAATGAGAGAAGAAATAAGATTTTTGTGCGCGTGTGGTAATAAGAGTAACATTCTTTTGCTTTTATTCGTGGTTTTTAGATTGTACCCACACATCCTGTTGAAAACATTCTGTCGGGTGTAGGGCGCCATAAAGATAGTGGTGAACATCAGGAAGGGATCTGTGGAGATGCTTTCACTGCATGTATCCTGCCAGCATTACCATTCCTTCTCTCTCTCTGGGGCAGTTCGCCTTACATCGGTGGTGTGATGTGTAACACATCTGGAGATTTCACGTGCAGCTGTAGGCGCGCGAGCACCGTGCACGCAGCCGCCGACAAGTAAATATATGATGTCTTCCCGAGATGCCTCTGTCTCCGCCGCTCTTTGATGGTTGTTTGCAATCTCTTGTTCAGACCCGATTTTTTTTTCTTATTAAAGCTGGGGATCATTCTGCTGGAAGCTGAAATAGTACAGCATGCTGTGTGATGAAGATGATCCCGGCGGTGCTTCTGTGGAGTTCAAAGACATTATTACAAATACGAGTTCAGTCAAAGACATTATTATAATGAATAATTCACCCAAAACATTATTATGATGAAGAGCTCACTCGAAGACATTATTACAGAGTTTAGTCAAAGACCTGATTAAATGCATTGACAGAAATTAAATGAATGTATAGTGAAGCCAGAGACATTCTCATGATGCAGACCTCAGTGAAACAAGTTTTATTATGTCAAGCTCTGTGTGTGGGACACACAGTAGCGCCTTGAAGTAGTGGACACCCGCCACTGTCTGCAAATTACCTGTTGCCGCCCACAAGAAGCAGTTAATTAGACAGCAGGACAGCAGTTACCTGTTAATTAGACAGCAGAACATTCAATGAACATTTTCGATCTCCCCAATTTCACATGACAAGCATGGTGAACACACCTCACGACAAGTGCTGCAGACACTTGCTGGCAAAGTGTAAGCATGCGATGGGCACAGTAACATGAAATGTATGGTGGAGGGAGGAGGGGAAAGCAAACAACGCAGTTTCCATGTGGACATTTCTGGCCAAATGCATGATGGACTTGCCTGCCTCGCTGTGGGTGACAATCAGGTAATGGTTGCCGTCGCCTGACCTGTCTGGCCTCACGACCCTCGCCAGCACCCGTGAGCAGACGGCTGTACACACGCCATGAGGCTTTGGCCAAATGTTTTTACCAAATTATTTTGATCGCTCGACCAAACGTTTAAAGGTCGACCCACAGATCTGTCTCGCCACCTGTAGTACTGACAAGAGCAGCAGACCACAGAAGGACCAGACACCGAACTAGTTCCAGCCATCACAAGTACTGTCACACAACTCGTGAGTGTCCACTTACTGACGATCGTGTGAACAGGAGTGAACAGTGTACCACGTGACATGCCTTGCTTCCTCCGGGCCACATATCTTATTCAAGGTCTTTGATCTACAGGATGGCCTTTTTGTTGATATGGAGGGGAGTTAATGACATGTCTTTCCTGGTCTTTTCTCGGATGTCTTTGTGGCCTTGTGTGTGGTGACTGTCTCTCACTACATTCTGTAGTTTTCAGCCCGTGACTGCGTGGACTGCTCATTCACCTTCTGTCTCCCCCCCTCTCTCTCTCTCTCTGTAATCAAACGGTACAGTAAACCAGAAGACAGCAGAGAAATACTTGCACTGGTCGCTGGGTCACCGCTAAAAAAAACGTCCCCACCATTTTGAAGTAGTTTTGGGTCTTAGCCAAATTAAATCCAAACCTTCAAAAAAGAGAGAAAAGTAAATCTTGGAAACATTCCAATGTGTTGGCTGTTTATTATTACATTGTTTGTTTTTTATTATTACAGTGTTTGTTGTTTATTATTACAGTGTTGTTTATTAGTAAAGTTGCCCATTTTCAGCTTTGAGATCTCGAGTGGCTCGCTCTGTGTGTGTCCATGGCGTGCTTGATTTTTCTCCTCCAAACTTCAACATACTAAAGGACTTGGGTCGCAACATGTGTGTTCATATTAAATTATTTTTTAGCGATCGAGAAAACAAAATTATTTTTAAAGTCATTGAAAGACTTTCAGGTTCCTCTTAAGGTTTCATTGTTGACAGGTTTATTTACTTTTGTTTGATTGGTTGGTTTTGCTGGAGCTTGTCTGGCACACAGCAACTACAGTCGAGCGGCTGAGGGAGGTGACCAGTGTAGCGACGATGACAATAAAGGTTATCGCATCGCAGGTTTGTTCACACGACGTCTGCTGATGTTGTTGTCTACATTCTCAGTGAACAGCATCTTGTGTTGTAGACATGGCAGCCTGGGTTAACATTGTAGTGTCGGTAGCTGCACTCGGCGCCTTGTGCACCACTGCTGGGGGCTGGCGAGGACTACAGACGTGAATTGACTGCCTCAATATTGATCCCACAGCACGTGCAGCACGCACCACGCTCATTACTGGTCTCTACATTCCATAACTCTCGGCTGAGGACCAGGAAAAATACATTTTGGACAGTCAGACAGAATATAGACGACACTTGACAACGATGTTGATGTGTAAGAAGGGAGAGAAGGAAATAGTAGGTACAGTGAGCGAGAGAGAGAGAAAGACAAAAGAACGAGCATGCATATGTGGGAGGAGGGTTCGGGTGGATGGGTGTGTTTGCCAACGTGTGCACACGCATATATTCCAACGACTTCCAAAGGAATTCCGCAGTGTATATTCTACATTCTCGTCGTCCACAATGAGGAAGGAAGGTGTGAACAGGTGGCAAAGTGCAGCACACGAGGGTACAGGCGTGACTGAACGCTGTCCAGAGACCCTCACAACCTCAGGTACGCCGCACGTGTTCTTGTTTAAGGGAAACCTCCTCCAGCAGTACCTGGCCGTGAGGAAAATCAAAAGTCTCCTCACGTTCGACCACCTGCACCAGGCGGCGGCTCTTTGATCAGTGTCTTGTTACTAACCTCAACCGGGAGGTATGGCTTGCCCCTTCTCTCTGTTCCCCCCCCAGGCGCTTGTCACCCCTGCCCCCCCCCCTTGTGAGACCACCGCCCTGCTCCCCGCTAAACACGGCAAACGGCTACAAAGGACGCGGGTATTGTGATTATTATTCAAACAAACTCTTCCTCCAGCGATATTTTATTGTTTATATACTCGTGTGTCTACATGAGTTCCCGGTATACACTCATTACTTCCCGTGTCAACTGTTATTTCGTTGACTATCGGTCGCCATGTTCTGCCACTTCACGGTCCGTGATTTGTAGTCACTTCAACAATTGTTGTGCCTGCAGACAGCGCTTTGTCAACACTTGTCTCAGCGATAGTCTTCCATTCTGCTTCAACTTCTTTGGTTGGATCCGCGTGTTACCAATGAAATGTTTTAGTGGGTCTACGTCAATCCTAGCCAGCGCGTGAGCAAGTGTGAATGACGTGAGCCTCGGTGAATGACGCAATGACTCAAGCTGTGATGTCAGAAATGATCGAGCACGAGCGCGCATGCGTAACGTTTAGTGTGATCGTTGAGAAAAGGGAGCGAGAAGGTTAAAGTATTGTAGGCGTGTGTCACCATTATAGTAGTTTAGAGTAGTGTAGGCATGTGTCACCATTATAGTAGTTTAGAGTAGTGTAGGCGTGTGTCACCATTATAGTAGTTTAGAGTAGTGTAGGCATGTGTCACCATTATAGTAGTTTAGAGTAGTGTAGGCATGTGTCACCATTATAGTAGTTTAGAGTATTGTAGGCGTGTGTCACCATTATAGTAGTTTAGAGTAGTGTAGGCATGTGTCACCATTATAGTAGTTTAGAGTATTGTAGGCGTGTGTCACCATTATAGTAGTTTAGAGTAGTGTAGGCATGTGTCACCATTATAGTAGTTTAGAGTAGTGTAGGCATGTGTCACCATTATAGTAGTTTAGAGTATTGTAGGCGTGTGTCACCATTATAGTAGTTTAGAGTAGTGTAGGCATGTGTCACCATTATAGTAGTTTAGAGTATTGTAGGCGTGTGTCGCCATTATAGTAGTTTAGAGTAGTGTAGGCATGTGTCACCATTATAGTAGTTTAGAGTAGTGTAGGCGTGTGTCGCCACTATAGTAGTTTAGAGTAGTGTAGGCGTGTGTCGCCACTATAGTAGTTTAGAGTACTGTAGGCGTGTGTCGCCATCATAGTAGTTTAGAGTATTGTAGGCGTGTGTCACCATTATAGTAGTTTAGAGTATTGTAGGCGTGTGTCGCCATCATAGTAGTTTAGAGTATTGTAGGCATGTGTCGCCATTATAGTAGTTTAGAGTATTGTAGGCGTGTGTCGCCATTATAGTAGTTTAGAGTATTGTAGGCGTGTGTCGCCATTATAGTAGTTTAGAGTATTGTAGGCGTGTGTCGCCATCATAGTAGTTTAGAGTATTGTAGGCGTGTGTCGCCATTATAGTAGTTTAGAGTATTGTAGGCGTGTGTCACCACTATAGTAGTTTAGAGTAGTGTAGGCGTGTGTCGCCACTATAGTAGTTTAGAGTAGTGTAGGCGTGTGTCGCCACTATAGTAGTTTAGAGTACTGTAGGCGTGTGTCGCCACTATAGTAGTTTAGAGTAGTGTAGGCGTGTGTCGCCACTATAGTAGTAGTATTGTAGGAGTACTGTAGGCGTGTGTCGCCACTATAGTAGTTTAGAGTATTGTAGGCGTGTGTCGCCACTATAGTAGTTTAGAGTAGTGTAGGCGTGTGTCGCCACTATAGTAGTTTAGAGTACTGTAGGCGTGTGTCGCCACTATAGTAGTTTAGAGTACTGTAGGCGTGTGTCGCCACTATAGTAGTTTAGAGTATTGTAGGCGTGTGTCACCATTATAGTAGTTTAGAGTATTGTAGGCGTGTGTCGCCATCATAGTAGTTTAGAGTATTGTAGGCATGTGTCGCCATTATAGTAGTTTAGAGTACTGTAGGCGTGTGTCGCCACTATAGTAGTTTAGAGTATTGTAGGCGTGTGTCGCCATCATAGTAGTTTAGAGTAGTGTAGGCATGTGTCGCCATTATAGTAGTTTAGAGTACTGTAGGCATGTGTCGCCATTATAGTAGTTTAGAGTAGTGTAGGCGTGTGTCACCACTATAGTAGTTTAGAGTACTGTAGGCGTGTGTCGCCACTATAGTAGTTTAGAGTACTGTAGGCGTGTGTCGCCACTATAGTAGTTTATAGTATTGTAGGCGTGTGTCAGCACTATAGTAGTTTATAGTATTGTAGGCGTGTGTCGCCATTAAGTTGTTGTTTTTTTTAAGTGGGAGCGGGCGTGTGTCGCCGCCAGTATGGTGAGAGTTAGTGCAGGAGTGTGTTGTGTTTTGATTTGTATCAAACTGCAAGTAAAGAGTTGTTTATCGTTTGGACTGCCGCTGTCCCGTGTTTTCTTGAGAAGTTGACACCGCCAGATTTTCTGGACCCGAAACGAGCCAGTAACGGTCATCAACCAGGACCAGTTACATAACACCGAGCTGAACTGACTGAACAACAAACGATGATATTAAGATATACAGTCTGTTATCGTTTCTTGGGGTGGTTTTCCTTTTGCTGACTGGTTGAAGATGACTTTCTCGACTTTCACGCTGATGTCCACCAGACTTGATGTCCTGACTGTTTTGTAAGACAACCTGGCCATCGCCACATCGTGTACTGTTCTATCACATCGCCGCTCATCTCCGTGTTTTGTTTTCTTTGCCTGTGTGACTTGATCTTCCTGTGCAGCGCGCAGAGCTCGTCTTGTTGACGGAGAAGCCAGTTGTACAAGTGCAGTCTTATTATTACTATTATTATTTCAGCATGATCTCTTGCTAGTCATAATAAACTCTATGTCAGTCCGACCTCCCTGCGCCAGTCTGTGCAATTATTCTGCTGTTGTTTGGTGGTCTGTCGGAGTTTTTCGTTCTCTCCAGGCTTTGGGATAAAATGACCCGGTAGTCTTCTAGGAGGTTAGAGGACGGGAGGTAATTGTGGCAGTATACTTAATTGTTCTTAGAAGCTGTCCATAGAGGTGTTTGTGTCTTGTGCGCAAACATTTTGAGTGTATTGCTGACTCAGATCAGGTGATCCATGCAGCAAATCAAAGCTTGGAGCCAGAGACCAAAATCCTCAGTTTTCGTATTGCCGTGCGTCTGAACCCTCGTGTGGCGTAGCAAACTTCACAATCTCGTCCCCACTTCCCCCAGTCGACCCAACTGTCGGAGGGAAAGGAAATATGAACCATCCTCACAAAAAGCTGGCCCCAGTGGCCGACAACGGCCAGGAGACGACCTTTACCTTCAGTTGTAGTCCACCCAGTGGGAATTGAACTGTAGCCGTGGCTTATGAAGGATGATGGAGCTGTCGCTATAAATATAAAATGTCTTTGAAATGACAATGTTTTCTATAAATTTCTGTTGAAAACAAACAGTGTTCTCCTCTAAAAGCTGATCGATATTAGGAAGACTCGCTATTTCATGTGCAAAAAGGGACATAGCTGTGACCTCGGGCCACGCACGTGACCTGCCTACGACCTGAGGGAAGGGACGGAGAAGGAGAGAGAGGAGAGAGACAGAGACAGGGAAGGAGTGGAGACAGAGACAAGGAGAGAGCTGTCCACCCTCATACATTGAAGGTGTTGTGCTTGTCGAATGTTCTAGAGATGTCTGGCGAGCAGACCCACCGTCGTACTCAGAGAAATTCTGCACGTTGCCTGGCGACAGACGCTCGCCTGTGAAGCACCCAGCTGCTGCGGGGTGTGTGACGGGCTTTCTCTGGGTGGCACATGTACTTCGCACCTTCAGATGTTGGGGGGTGGGAGCAGAGGGAGGAGAAAGCTGAGATGAAGGCTGCGATGTGTCGACCTCCAGGCTTGTCACGCGCGGAACAACTGGTGTCCCGCTGAGGGGTGAGTGTCGTCAAACTGAGTTATCGGCCCTGTAATGGGCCTCCTGCGACTCCGCTTTGTCTTTAGGACCCGGAGGTAGTGGTACCCTGTGGGTGCGGTCAGTGAGCTAGTATTTGATTACCTCCCCTTGCAGAAAATCCGATTTATCTTCTGGTCAGTCAAATGCACTAGTTTGGGCATTAAAGGGGGATAATTCCCCGCATTTTCTATTCCCCCAGCTCGCATGTAATCCAGAGAGACGGGGGTTGTCTCACGGTTTGTGCGTGGCTGACATTCTCATCCTGTTGGATAACTGGAGAAAAACTACAAAACTGTCACGTGATATAAAAAAAACTGTCACGTGATTTATAAGCCCAGACTGTAAACTGCAGAGTTAGTTCCCCCTTAAGACTCTCCAATCTAAGCTCGACCGTAGACTTGCCTGGTGTCCACGGTGGACGTGAAATTATTTATTTTATCTCTTTCTGTCATGTCATGTCACCAATTAGAGGCAAGGGACCAGAGCACAAAATATTTGCCGATTAGAAACTAGTGTTATGCCACCATTTCTCTGTATTGTGCTTCGTCAAATTCACTCACAACTCAGAACTAAAAATAACTCTGGGAAGTTATATGGCTTGCAGCAAAATATTTAGAAATGGAGACAGCTCTAGGGAAAAGGTGGACAAGACGACAAGCATAATGTCGCTAAAATTTATTTAAAAATTTGTTCTGAACTCCAATTAAATATTCGACAGCTGACATTAGCTCATCCTGTTCCCTTCCACCCCTCGCACCCCGCTGCACTGGCAGCAAAACTTTAAATGGCATTTTTGCAAATTAAATTACTCGTAATTTCTTATTCCCGCCACATCGAAACGTTGTCTTTAAGTTCTGGAGATTGAGAACGAGGATCAAATGTATGAAAGTTTGCTGTGGGCTATAGGATGTAGTAAGAAGTACACATGAGAAGGCGACCTTCGACAGGAGAAGTGTACCTGTAAAAGAGAAAAAAGTGATTTGACGGTAGACTATTTTTCCTCTTAAATTTCATGTAATGCAACAATAAGCAGGCATGAGCCCAAAAATAATCCTGAGTGCCACTGGACACAGCGGTTCTTGACAAGTTTATTTTTATTCTGTTTTGTTTTGTTTTTGGTCCCTTACATCCGCTGACAGCTCTCGATCCGAGACACGACTAAATTGGTTTTTTTCTTACTTTTGTCAGCTACAATTTCTGGCGATACTGACAATAGAGAAGGAAGGGTGTACATGTGAGGTTAGTACAGGAGTAATGTAACAAGGGGACACCGGACCGAAGTGTCCTACAGACATGTGATGTAACAAGAGGGATCAGAAAACATACCACGATCTTGGAAATTACAAAAGATGGATGAAATATTAGGTCAACCTACTTCTCCATTTTAAGACGTCTGCGTCGACCGCTTCCTTACCTGGCTAATGAAAAAACCCAAAGTTCGGCTCAGACAATGGGAATGGGCAGGAACGGTGGCCAAATTTGGCCTTGGCGAAACCAGAGACAGGGCCACCAGACTCCTAGAATTTACGCAGAGCCACAGACTCACCTTAGCCAACACCCTACATCCCCACAAGAAGTCAAGGACAGCCACGTGGCACTCACCAGACGGATTGGTCTATAATCAGATCGACCATATCCTACTGCCGAGACGCTTCATATCCAGCATCAACAAGGCCAAGACAAAGAAGTACCCAGGTGTACCCAGACATAGGTAGCGACCATGACCTTGTCCTAACATCCTAACAAACCAGCACCAGAAACTGAAAGCGAAGCGACTCTCAACCCCCCCCCTCCCCGAATTCGCTTTGGTTTGGAGAAACTCCAAGACACAAACGTTTGCAGAAGTCTTCAAGGCTAAGAGGTGCTACTGTCAAGATTCCGGGAGGTTCTAGGGCGACAAAGGAACAAGAAACAATCATGGGTCACGAATGACATCCTATATTTCTGTGACTATAGAAGGGCCTTGAAGAGAGAAAAGAAAAGCAACCCCGAACCATCTTTTATATACAAAGAATTGAACTGTGCAATCAAAAAAAAAAAAAAAAGGATGATGGCAGCTATGAAGAACGGGATCGGGAGCCTGTGTCGGTACATGAAGGATGGAATGGCATGAGGTGACAGGAAAAAGGCCTATCAGCAAGTAAGGACCCGCACTAAGACAGACCATCACAAGACTTCAGTCATCGAGGACAGCAATGGTCACCTTCTCACAGAAGGCAATGCTGTACTCAACCTGTACAATTTCTAGCTGAAGACCGACGCCAACATTCTTCAAAGCAACCAGACTGGAAACAGTGAACCTGCAGACCTACCAGTCCTAAAATTTAACATCGAAGAAGGCCTCGTTCCAGTCATCGAAGAGCTATACAACAGCTCAACGAGTACAGTACTGCTGAACAACCAAACAGGAGCTTACTTTCGCACCAAACTAGGCGTACCTCAAGGATGTCCCCTATCACCGGTGCTGTTTAATATCTTCTTGGAGAACATCATGTTCGAAACTTTCCACGACCATCATCCTTCCATTTCCATTGGTGGAAGCAAAATCTGCAACCTTCGCTTTGCAGACGATATAGATCTGTTAGCAGGCACTAACTGCAGGACCTCAGCAACAGACTCACAGACACCTCAAATATATATGGAATGAAGACCAGCACTGAAAAGAGCAAAGTTATGATCAGTGGCAACGGCAAAGTAGAGATTTATATGAACGGGGTACAGCTCTAGAGGTAAGCAGCTTCAGCTATTGGGAGCCACCCTCTCCAAGGACGGCAGGTCCACGCTAGATATCCGCATCAGGATCGCAACAGGAACAGAAGCAATGACTAGGCTAGATAGGATTGGCATAGCCATAAGATCAGGTTCACTATATGAGCTAGATAATTCAAAGATATTGAACATTTGTAGAAGGTGTTTACATCTTTTAACAATATTTATTTTATTGTATGTAATTTATATAATTTTACAAAGTTTATTTTTATGATGATAGCATACCAAAAACCGACACCGTGACTACACAGTAAACCTAGTGAAAATGGAACGAACAAATGCTGTTGTTCACTTATGTGAGAAGTATAGCTGTTTGAATCGCTCACGAACCCTTCAAAATCTGGCCACTCATCCTATGTGACAAGTCACAGACCTGCAGCCAAATGCTCGTCCCTCATCCGCTGAATGCAGGTGGGACTTACTCTGCTTCGTGATTGAAGAAGTCTGTTTGCTTAAGTATACCTCACATTTACCAGTATATAAAAGCGCTAAAGTTAATATGGATTAAAAAGCTAAATGTCACTAAACACCAATGGAAAGATGTTGTGATAGAAATATATCCAAAACTCATAAATCTAGATAAATATGGCCCAAATATGTACCATGACACACAACATAAAAATAACTTCTGGAAAGATGTATTAAATGCCTATAAGGAATTCTATTATTGTGTTAAGCCAGAAACAGCAGAGGAGGTGATGGCAGAACCAATACACTTTAACAGTAGATTTCAGCTTGACAAAAAGATTATTTTCTTCAAAAACTGGGATAGTAGGGGTTTATATAGCATTCAACATTTTTATAATGAATCTGGAGTACTTTTGTCCTTGGGTGAAATTAATGCCAAGTATGGAACCACAATAGACATAGTTACATACATGGGATGTGCTAAAATAATTAAAAAATTTATTCAATGGGTTACATTACAATAAGGAACAACACTGCCCTAGAAACACCAAAAACTATTAAACTAATCAATTCCATAAAGAAAGGTGCCAAATATTATTACGAAATATTGACAGAAAGCACAATCAGGCCCAAATGTTGTGATAAGTGGGAACACAAAATGGGTGTCCATTTACCCTGGAAAATAATCTTTTCAAAGGTTCAAGGAATAAAAGATATCAAACTGAGATGGTTTCAATGCAGAATTACCCATAGAATTCTAGGTACAAACTCCCTGGCAGAATATATGGTGCTAGAAGTTAGTAATAAATGCACTTTCTGTGGCAATGAAAGGGAGACAATTGAACATCTATTCTGGCGCTGTAAGGTAACCAAACTATTTTGGACAAGTCTAGAAAAGGCAATAAGGGAAAAATGCTCTAATAATAATAAATTAACACTTAACGAATCTGTAATACTATTCGGATATGAAGCAGAATGTCCATTGGATAAGACGTTAGAAAATATACTAATAGAAGCAAAGTTCTTTATCTATAAATGTAAACTAGAGAAGAAACAGCCAGACTTAAGAGTTTTTATTCTGCAACTAAATGGAAAATACAAGATTGAGAAATTCAATGCACTTGTTAACATGAAATTACAGGAATTTATAATGCACTGGTCTGATTATATGAATCTTATAAGTTTAGCTGGAACTATATAACTTCACATATTCTAGAAAACACATAAAGAAGGAAGGCATCTCTCCATGTATGCAGATTATTTTTATGTTAACATTTCAAAATGGTGGAAAGGATAATGAAGAATAAGTGGTTAAAACTGTTATATGTATGAAAATAAACTGACCACTTCCTGTGGATCAGGAACAATTGTACATTGTGTGCTTGTGGATCACAGCTATATTACCAATGTAAGTAGGTACAGCGTTTTGTAATAGTACACGAGGGCATTGTCTTTCTTCCCTCCTCTAGTTTTTTTTTTTTTTTCCTCACATATTTAGAGGTTTTAATAGGTGTATGTTATATATATATGCCAATTTGATTTCATTTCCTCCAGTGTAAATGTGTAACGTATTGATCCTATAATTGTCATGCAAACCAGGAACAGTTGTGTGTTTGTGCAGCGTTTTTAGGTACAGCTTTGTGTAATGCTACATGTGGACACTTTCTTCTTGTCTCTCTCTCTTCTCTCTCTTTTTTCTCTAATTTTAAACATGGATATCAAACACTCTATATTCATATTTGTGTTCTGTGAAGTGTAATATGGAAAAAAAATGATGTATCCATGAAAAATGAAGATTAAACTGTGTGTAAAAAAAAAAAAAAAAAAAAAAGAAGTCTGTTTGCACACATACGACAGCAAACATCACCATTATTCCTTTGGCGACTTCGTAAACGTGTCCTTAAACATTTGAATAACTGGACATCTTCAAAATTAAAAGAATCCTTGAACACTGTGGTGCACTGTCAATCGATCAGCTCAAGTTGCTGACTGTCACACAGTAAACGGATTTTAAATTATCTTCAGCTTACTTTCCAATTTTCTTAAATCCCCGAAACACCGCGGAAATTCATCTCGCAGATAACTCAAATTCTTGCTGTATTTTCTTGCGTCGTAGACACTAAATGCCAATGAGTTCAGGGTAGGACAGTGTTGAAATTGTCTTTCCTTCTCTTGGGTTGAAAAGAGATGAGTTTTCCGTTTAAAAGGTCCCGAGGCGCACTGTAATTCATGAACGAGATTGTTTTGACCTTTCAGAGTCACACTGAGTTTGCTGAAATGGTCCATGGCATCAACAAGAAAGGCAAAATATATGAACTGTATCATAGTACTCACAACATGGCTGATGTCTAATACGTCCAGATATGACCTGCACAGTTTGCTGATCTATCAGTAGTGACATGTCCCAACTGTACCTCGAGAAGCCCATCCTTTTTGATGGACCCTTTGACTTCCATAAGCAAATCTCGACTGTCGTGGTGTCTCCCTGACTTCATAAAAGGCAGTTCCTGGTTTACATCGAAGTCATCGTTAGCGCCATGGATATAAACAAGCAGCTGTGCAGTATCAGCTACATCTGTACTATCATCCAGCGCGAGAGAATACCAAACTGTTCACACCTCGACATCAATTGTTTCAGCAAATCGTCTTCCATGTCCTCTGTTCGGCATCTTGTTGTTCTCCTGGATGAGCTGATATTCTCCAACTTCGGAACTCGCTGTCCGCAATATTCTTCACTCACTCACTCACTCACTCACTCACTCACTCACTCACTCACTCACTCACTCACTCACTCACTCACTCACTCACTCACTCACTCACTCACTCAGTCTCTTCGTACCGATGGCGGTACATAAATACATAAAGTACCCACTCAAGACCTTCAGTTTTGTCTGTCAGCACCAAAGTTCGCCATGCTGTTCCAGGACAGCTTGTGGTCTTTGTTTTCTCTCTCTACTGACTTCGCCATGTTTCTTCTGGCCGACCTCGCTTCCTCTTGCCATCAGCTGTCCAATGAAGAGCTATTTAGGGTGAAGCCTCTGATTTCATTCTGCACACATTCCCTAACCTTTTCCATCTTCTTTTCTGGATTATGGTTGTCATATTTGTGCAACTGGTTCTTGTAAGAATTGCTTCATTAGTAATTGTGTTAGGCCAGAATATCTTGAACATTTTCCTCAGACACTTGGTTTGAAAGGACCAAGGTCACTAGTTTCTGCCTGAATTGTGGTGATATCTTTCAACACTCACCTCCATAGACTAAGACTGAAAGGACACTGCATGTGAAGATTTTTAATTTTGTTTTTGCTCCTTAGAACTTTGGACTTACAAATTTCTGCTAGCATGACAAATGCTTTATTTGCTTTGATGACGATGTTGCAACAAGAGCAATTATTCATACAGTCGACATGTTGCCGCCAGCCTTACCTTCGAAGACAACCGTCGCCGATATTTTCTCACGACTTCCTCTGACACGTGACCACATTATTTGTTATTGTTGTACTTTGTGTTAGAGTGTTACCTCGCCGCGTTATTTGTTAGTTTTGTGCTTTATGTTAACATGTTACGAACTGCCTTTTCTAACGGTAAGTTGTTCTCAAGAAATTACATTTTAAAACCTAGATTAAAATAAAATATATATGAAAACAAGTAGACTTTTGTAGAATTTTGGCAGATGGGTCGGTCCAAAGACGTCCGTGGGCTGCACTTTGCCCCCCCACCCACCCCCCTCCAATCTAGACGATCCGAGGGCAGTGTTCACACCGTCTCTGGATGTGGCTGGAAATTTGGTGAGACAGGGGGCAAGACAGGGGGCAAGACAGGGGGCAAGAGCAGGGGGCTAAGTGGTGAAGAGGAATGTGGGGCGAGGTCAGTTCCAGTAATGTGCTGCCGAAAGTGTTAAGAAGGACTTGGGATTTTTTCCCATTCCATGGATTGCAAGTCGGAACAGGTTAAGCGGAAGTGATCTAGAGTGAGACGCATACGCGGAGTCTGCGCGACAAGCGTGTGAGCGACTTCTTGCTGCTGGCGCCATATTCTTCACATTGTCAGCAGCTTGTCACCTCGGGGACAGCCAGCCACGCGGCCATCCTGTCACATGTCACCAACACCGCCTCTTGCATCTTTTGTAACCCCTCCACCCCACCCCCACTACATGTGACGGCCGTGTGTGTCTTCGTGTATTGGTAGCCTGGTATGTGACGTCACCACGTGTGTGTCTTCAGGTATTGGTAGCCTGGTATGTGACGTCACCACGTGATTGTCTTCAGGTATTGGTAGTCTGGCATGTGACATCCCCACGTGTTTAGATATTGGTAGTCCAACATGTTCCGTCCACACCTGTAGAATGTATTGGTAGTTCGACATGTGACATCACCGCGTGTGTCATGTATTGGTAGCCTGGCATGTGACGTTCTCACGTGTGTGTCTTCATGTATTGGTAGGCTGGCATGTGACGTCCACACGAGTGTGTCTTCATGTATTGGTAGGCTGGCATGTGACGTCCTCACTTCTGTCTTTATGTGTAGGTAGCCCGGTGGAGGAAAAGGTAGGCATGTGACGTCCACACGTGTGGCATGTATTGGTAGTCCAACATGTGACGTCCCCACGTGTGTCATTTATTGGTAGTCCGACATGTGACGTCCAACGTTTGTGTGTTCATGTATTGGTAGTCTGACATGTGACGTCCCCACGTGTCTTTGTGTATCGGTAGTCTGACATGTGACGTTCCCACAAGTGTGTCTTCATGTATTGGTAGCATGGCACGTGACGTTCTCACGTGTATGTCTTTATGTACTGGTAGCCCGCTGTGTGACGTTCTCACGTGTGTCTTCATATATTGGTAGTCTGACATGTGACGTCCTCGCGTGTGTATCTTCATGTATTGGTAGCCTGGCATGTGACATCCTCACAAGTGTGTCTTCATGTACTTGTAGCTTGGCATGTGACGTCCACACTTGTGTCTTTATGTGTAGGTAGCCCGCTATGTGACATCCTCACTTGTGTCTTTATGTGTAGGTAGCCCGCTATGTGACGTTCTCACGTGTGTCTTTATGTGTAGGTAGCCCGCTATGTGACGTTCTCACGTGTGTTTTTATGTGTAGGTAGCCCGCTATGTGACATCCTC
This sequence comes from Marisa cornuarietis, assembly GCA_004794655.1. Classification (NCBI taxonomy): domain Eukaryota; kingdom Metazoa; phylum Mollusca; class Gastropoda; order Architaenioglossa; family Ampullariidae; genus Marisa; species Marisa cornuarietis. Next base: position 4,584 of record SMMW01000021.1, on the reverse strand, counting down.
ACGTGTGTCTTTATGTGTAGGTAGCCCGCTATGTGACGTCCTCACGTGTGTCTTGATGTGTAGGTAGCCCGGTGGAGGGGAAGGCTTAAAGATTCTCCTACTCTCCACTACTTTTGCTTTTTACGAGACTTTGGCTGCCAAATGCTGGCGTCTCCTACTAAAACATCCAACAGACAATCCTCAAAATGACCCTGGAATCATTTCTATGCGATAATTGCATCACGTGACATTTTACATCGCAACCCACGGACAAGGGCTGTAGAGTTCATCCTCTGAGCTGTGTGGTCATGTCAAGCTGACTTGATGACTGTGGCCCCTATGGAGGACGAAGCATATCGAGACTGTTGATTCATGACAGCGGCAGCTTCCCTGGGGCAACGCCTAAATCCACTTAGTTGCCCGGATGATGACGCCTGGCTGCGCATCTCACGCTGGTCCTGCCGAGAGTCTGCGAGACAAACAGGCGGGTGACGCGGGGACTATGGCGACAGCAACAGCAGCAAAGCTTCTTATTACTGCTGGCTTTGCTGTGGCACCAGCACTGGAGGTGAGGGGTGAGCTGCTGAACAGTGAGGAGGGGGAGGAGTTGTTGGGCAGTGAGGAGGTGTGGGTGCCTGCCTGTGCCACTACTAGTTACCTGAGCTGCAATCATCTTTGAATGTCTGCATTGACAGCTCGCCGTCCCAATAGCCGTGGGTATGTCCGTGCTGGGGTTGTCTGGACAGCAGGGGGGGGGATGCCAGCATTCAAAGTCAGTTGATGAGGTAGGCACACACACTCACGCGCATGAGCGCATAATACACGCGCGCGGAGAGAGAGAGAGAGATCTGAGAGAGACAATGTGTTAATATATACACACATAGAGAGAGAGAGAAAGAGGTAGATGAATAACAAGCACAAGCATACACACTTCCATCTTGTCGTCTAGCTGTTCTCTCTTAGTGGAAGATTGTCGGTAGACAGGAGGGAGGCAGCCGACTTTCAAAAGACTGAAGAGGTATGGGAGCATCCCGAGATCATCAGGACTTGTCAAAGGACTGAGGGGTAAGGGCACAGTACCGTTGGTGACGAGGCGTAGAGGATTGCCGTGTGTGAGACGATTTCAGAGATGATTGTTAGGACCCACACACTCACACTCTGCACCACGTGCTTAAGAGAAGTCGCCACAAGTTTTCTTCACGTGCCCTCAACATCGGAACATGGCCAACATCACAAGGACCTAAATTAAAGAATAGGTTGGAGTCTGTGCCTGGCCTTATCCGCCGTCAGGACAACATCTGTGGAGTGTGTGGAGTATACGGGGTGTGGAGTACGTGTGCTGAGTGCGTGGAGTGTGGAGAGTGCGTGGAGTGTGGAGTATACAGGGTGTGTGGAGTATACGGGGTTTGGAGTGTGCTGACTGCGTGGAGTGTGGAGAGTGCATGGAGTGTGGAGTGTGTGGAGTATACTGGGTGTGGAGTGTGCTGACTGCGTCGAGTGTGGAGAGTGTGGAGTACGGAACATGTGGAGTGTGAAGTATTAGAGAGTGGAGCATGGAGTATGTTAAAGAGATATTTGACGATGACAGGTTAAAAGAGGTGCACCACCGGTGACCCGGCTCACCAGGTGAGAAAGTGCACGCAGTGACTGAACCCTCGACAGGAAAACACGGCGTGAAATTAAGTTTTCGGCGAGGTGCGAGTTTCACTCTCGCCATTAACACTAAATTAGCTGGTGAAGACAAGCGACACGCACACACACACACACACATCCTCTCAAAGGTGGAAAGAGGAGAGAGAGAGACTGACAAGTGGCTGAGTGACTGAAGGCGGTGTTTGAAAGGAAGGACGACAGGCTGCTGGTGTATGTGCTACAAAGTTCAATCTCTCTGAAGACGCAATGAACTCTGCTGGCTGGGTGGCCTTGTCACGTGACACTGTAGGCTGATACCTGCACATCATCCTCCCGAGGCCATGGCACCTGTGGTTTCCCGATATCGTGATTACAGATGTAAGCATCTCGCTGTGGTACTGTTACCTGCCTCCATTCCTCCCTACCTACCTACCTGACACACGAAGCTTTCAAGTCGATAACAAAGAGTGTTTTCACAATTTACTGATTGTTTTTATTCTTTATCCCTCTTTCTTCTTCTATTTTCCCCTCCCCCGCAGTGGAAGGAGTAATATGACACCGGAAATAGTACAGTCACATGACACCGCTGATAGAGACCCTTTGTTCTCTCTGTCTCTCTGTCTCTGTCTCCTCTTTCTCCCTCCTCCTTTGTTCCTGGCATCTTTAAACTAAAAATAAAACAATTAAAAAACAAACAACATCACGAGCATGCTGTTCAAGCCGTCTTGTCCATCATACCAGGTAAAGTAAAGATTACAGCATTATTATAGTAGTAGTACAGTAGTATTATAGTAGCAATAGTGCAGTATTATTATAGTAGCAATAGTGCAGTATTATTATAGTAATAGTACAGTATTATTATAGTAGTAGTACAGTAGTATTATAGTAGCAATAGTGCAGTATTATTATAGTAGTAGTACAGTAGTATTATAGTAGCAATAGTGCAGTATTATTATAGTAGCAATAGTGCAGTATTATTATAGTAGTAGTACAGTAGTATTATAGTAGCAATAGTGCAGTATTATTATAGTAGCAATAGTGCAGTATTATTATAGTAATAGTACAGTATTATTATAGTAGCAATAGTGCAGTATTATTATAGTAATAGTACAGTATTATTATAGTAGTAGTACAGTAGTATTATAGTAGCAATAGTGCAGTATTATTATAGTTATTTACAGTATTATTATAGTAGTAGTACAGTAGTATTATAGTAGCAATAGTGCAGTATTATTATAGTAATAGTACAGTATTATTATAGTAGTAGTACAGTAGTATTATAGTAGCAATAGTGCAGTATTATTATAGTTATTTACAGTATTATTATAGTAGTAGTACAGTAGTATTATAGTAGCAATAGTGCAGTATTATTATAGTTATTTACAGTATTATTATAGTAGTAGTACAGTAGTATTATAGTAGCAATAGTGCAGTATTATTATAGTTATTTACAGTATTATTATAGTAGTAGCACAGTAGTATTATAGTAGCAATAATGCAGTATTATTATAGTTATTTACAGTATTATTATAGTAGTAGCACAGTAGTATTATAGTAGCAATAGTGCAGTATTATTATAGTTATTTACAGTATTATTATAGTAGTAGCACAGTAGTATTATAGTAGCAATAATGCAGTATTCTAATAGTTATTTACAGTATTATTGTAGTAGTAGCACAGTAGTATTATAGTAGCAATAGTGCAGTATTATTATAGTTATTTACAGTATTATTATAGTAGTAGCACAGTAGTATTATAGTAGCAATAGTGCAGTATTATTATAGTTATTTACAGTATTATTATAGTAGTAGCACAGTAGTATTATAGTAGCAATAGTGCAGTATTATTATAGTTATTTACAGTATTATTATAGTAGTAGCACAGTAGTATTATAGTAGCAATAATGCAGTATTATTATAGTTATTTACAGTATTATTATAATAGTAGTACAGTAGTATTTTAGTAGCAATAGTGCAGTATTATTATTATAGTTATTTACAGTATTATTATAGTAGTAGTACAGTAGTATTATAGTAGCAATAATGCAGTATTATTATAGTAGTAGTACAGTAGTATTATAGTAGCAATAGTGCAGTATTACTATAGTTATTTACAGTATTATTATAGTAGTAGTACAGTAGTATTATAGTAGCAATAGTGCAGTATTATTATTATAGTTATTTACAGTATTATTATAGTAGTAGTACAGTAGTATTATAGTAGCAATAGTGCAGTATTATTATTATAGTTATTTACAGTATTATTATAGTAGTAGTACAGTAGTATTATAGTAGCAATAGTGCAGTATTATTATTATAGTTATTTACAGTATTATTATAGTAGTAGTACAGTAGTATTATAGTAGCAATAGTGCAGTATTATTATTATAGTTATTTACAGTATTATTATAGTAGTAGTACAGTAGTATTATAGTAGCAATAGTGCAGTATTATTATAGTTATTTACAGTATTATTATAGTAGTAGTACAGTAGTATTATAGTAGCAATAGTGCAGTATTATTATAGTTATTTACAGTATTATTATAGTAGTAGCACAGTAGTATTATAGTAGCAATAGTGCAGTATTATTATAGTTATTTACAGTATTATTATAGTAGTAGCACAGTAGTATAATAGTAGCAATAGTGCAGTATTATTATAGTTATTTACAGTATTATTATAGTAGTAGTACAGTAGTATTATAGTAGCAATAGTGCAGTATTATTATAGTAGTAGTACAGTAGTATTATAGTAGCAATAGTGCAGTATTATTATAGTAGTAGTACAGTAGTATTATAGTAGCAATAGTGCAGTATTAGTACAGTAGTATTATAGTAGCAATAGTGCAGTATTATTATAGTTATTTACAGTATTATTATAGTAGTAGTACAGTAGTATTATAGTAGCAATAGTGCAGTATTATTATAGTAATAGTACAGTATTATTATAGTAGTAGTACAGTAGTATTATAGT
>SMMW01000205.1:0-110851 GCA_004794655.1 Marisa cornuarietis | reverse complement strand
ACCAGAGGCGACCCTATCAGACGTCATGGCAATATTGCACAGCATCAGCACACAGTTCGACGAAGTAAAAGATGGCATCAAAAGACTAAACGACTCCTGCTCAACCCTCCAAACACAAATGCAGGAAATACGCCATGAAAACTCTGAGATTCAACGTCAGCTTCATCAACTCGAAGAAAGAAACGACAGTCTACAGAAAAAAACTGAGCGAAGCAGAGAGGAAGATTGATGACCTCGAAAGCAGGTCAAAGAAAAACAATCTGCTGTTCTTTGGCTTTCCTAGGAAGGAAAAAGAGACGCCAGGCGAATGTGAAGCTATTGTGAGTACCTTTATCAAAAACCAACTTGAAATTCCAGACAATATAGAGTTTGAGCGAGTGCATAGACTGAGCAACAAGAGCGATTCGCCGATCATCGCCAGATTCACTTTTTCCAAAGACAGGACAAACGTAATGAAATCCAAGTACAAACTAAAAGGTTCCAAAATTTTTATTGGGGAAGACTTATCGACGCGGACACGTGAAATGAGGAAACTACTGACCCCACATCTAAGGAAAGCGAAGAATGAAGGGAAAAGAGTGAAAATGGTTTTCGATCACATAGATCGACGGGAGGAAATTCTATGCTGATGTCAACGGTGCTCTTACCGAAGAAAGATAGAGTTTTGGCCGCCCGGCGAATTATGTTACTTCCATTGATAAAAAAGACGAGTGTCCACCGAGTTTACTTGACAGATCGCGTGACAGTGATTGCAAGTCCAAGGACACTAACTCCAATGAAGATGGACAAAAGAAAATGCAAGTTATACTCCCTGATTATTTGATTCGAATACACAGGTAGAAACATACAGAATACACAGGTAGAAACATACAGAATACACAGGTAGAAACAGCAAAAACAAAAACTCTGACAGTACAGATAAATAATCTGACGGTGAGAATAAGTACTCTGACAGTACAGATAAATAATCTGACGGTGAGAATAAGTACTCTGACAGTACAGATAAATAATCTGACGGTGAGAATAAGTACTCTGACAGTACAGATAAATAATCTGACGGTGAGAATAAGTACTCTGACAGCATAGATAAATAATCTGACGGTGAGAATAAGTACTCTGACAGCACAGATAAATAATCTGACGGTGAGAATAAGTACTCTGACAGTACAGATAAATAATCTGACGGTGAGAATAAGTACTCTGACAGTACAGATAAATAATCTGACGGTGAGAATAAGTACTCTGACAGTACAGATAAATAATCTGACGGTGAGTATAAGTACTCTGACAGTACAGATAAATAATCTGACGGTGAGAGTAAGTACTCTGACAGCATAGATAAAAAATCTGACGGTGTAAATAAGTATTCTGGCAGCACAGATCAATAATCTGACGGTGAGAATAAGTACTCTGACAGCATAGATAAATAATCTGACGGTGAGAATAAGTACTCTGACAGCATAGATCAATAATCTGACGGTGAGAATAAGTACTCTGACAGCATAGATCAATAATCTGACGGTGAGAATAAGTACTCTGACAGCATAGATAAAAAATCTGACAGTTAGAATAAGTAGTCTGACAACATACATAAATAATCCGACAGTATAAATAAGTACTCTGACAGCAGAGATAAGTAGTCTGACAGTATAAATAAGAACTGTGACAGCAGAGATAAGTAGTCTGACAGTATAAATAAAAACTGTGACAGCAGAGATAAGTAGCCTGACAGTATAAATAAGAACTCTGACAGCAGAGATAAGTAGTCTGACAGTATAAATAAGAACTCTGACAGCAGAGATAAGCAGTCTGACAGTATAAATAAGAACTCTGACAGCAGAGATAAGTATTCTGACAGCATAAATAAGAACTCTGACAGCAGAGATAAGTACTCTGACAGTATAAATAAGAACTCTGACAACAGAGATAAGCAGTCTGACAGTATAAATAAGAACTCTGACAGCAGAGATAAGTATTCTGACAGTATAAATAAGAACTCTGACAGCAAAGATAAGTAGTCTGGCAGTATAAATAAGAACTCTGACAGCAGAGATAAGTAGTCTGACAGTATAAATAAGAACTCTGACAGCAGAGATAAGTAGTCTGACAGTATAAATAAGAACTCTGACAGCAGAGATAAGTAGTCTGACAGTATAAATAAGAACTCTGACAACAGAGATAAGTAGTCTGACAGTATAAATAAGAACTCTGACAGCAGAGATAAGCAGTCTGACAGTATAAATAAGAACTCTGACAGCAGAGATAAGTATTCTGACAGCATAAATAAATAATCTGACAGTTAGAATAAGTAGTCTGACAACATACATAAATAATCCGACAGTATAATAAGTACTCTGACAGCAGAGATAAGTAGTCTGACAGTATAAATAAGAACTGTGACAGCAGAGATAAGTAGTCTGACAGTATAAATAAGAACTGTGACAGCAGAGATAAGTAGCCTGACAGTATAAATAAGAACTCTGACAGCAGAGATAAGTAGTCTGACAGTATAAAAAGAACTCTGACAGCAGAGATAAGTAGTCTGACAGTATAAATAAGAACTCTGACAGCAGAGATAAGTAGTCTGACAGTATAAATAAGAACTGTGACAGCAGAGATAAGTAGTCTGACAGTATAAATAAGAACTCTGACAGCAGAGATAAGTAGTCTAACAGTATAAATAAGAACTCTGACAACAGAGATAAGCAGTCTGACAGTATAAATAAGAACTCTGACAGCAGAGATAAGTATTCTGGCAGCATAAATAAATAATCTGACAGTTAGAATATGTAGTCTGACAACATACATAAATAATCCGACAGTATAATAAGTACTCTGACAGCAGAGATAAGTAGTCTGACAGTATAAAAAGAACTCTGACAGCAGAGATAAGTAGTCTGACAGTATAAATAAGAACTCTGACAGCAGAGATAAGTAGTCTGACAGTATAAATAAGAACTCTGACAGCAGAGATAAGTAGTCTGACAGTATAAATAAGAACTCTGACAGCAAAGATAAGTAGTCTGGCAGTATAAATAAGAACTGTGACAGCAGAGATAAGTAGTCTGACGGTATAAATAAGAACTCTGACAGCAGAGATAAGTAGTCTGACAGTATAAATAAGAACTGTGACAGCAGAGATAAGTAGCCTGACAGTATAAATAAGAACTCTGACAGCAGAGATAAGTAGTCTGACAGTATAAATAAGAACTCTGACAGCAGAGATAAGTAGTCTGACAGTATAAATAAGAACTCTGACAGCAGAGATAAGTAGTCTGACAGTATAAATAAGAACTCTGACAGCAAAGATAAGTAGTCTGGCAGTATAAATAAGAACTCTGACAGCAGAGATAAGTAGTCTGACAGTATAAATAAGAACTCTGACAGCAGAGATAAGTAGTCTGACAGTATAAATAAGAACTCTGACAGCAGAGATAATTTAAGTAATCTGACAGTATAAATAAGAATTCTGACAGCGAGATAAGTAGTCTGACAGTATAAATAAGAACTCTGACAGCAGAGATAAGTAGTCTGACAGTATAAATAAGAACTGTGACAGCAGAGATAAGTAGTCTGACGGTATAAATAAGAACTGTGACAGCAGAGATAAGTAGTCTGACAGTATAAATAAGAACTCTGACAGCAGAGATAATTTAAGTAATCTGACAGTATAAATTAGAACTCTGACAGCAGAGATAATTTAAGTAATCTGACAGTATAAATAAGAACTGTGACAGCAGAGATAAGTAGTCTGACAGTATAAATATGAACTCTGACAGCAGAGATAAGTAGTCTGACAGTATAAATAAGAACTCTGACAGCATAAATAAGTAGTCTGACAGTATAAATAAGAACTCTGACAGCATAAATAAGTAGTCTGACAGTATAAATAAGAACTCTGACAGCATAAATAAGTAGTCTGACAGTATAAATAAGAACTCTGACAGCATAAATAAGTAGTCTGACAGTATAAATAAGAACTCTGACAGCATAAATAAGTAGTCTGACAGTATAAATAAGAACTCTGACAGCATAAATAAGTAGTCTGACAGTATAAATAAGAACTCTGACAGCATAAATAAGTAGTCTGACAGTATAAATAAGAACTCTGACAGCATAAATAAGTAGTCTGACAGTATAAATAAGAACTCTGACAGCATAAATAAGTAGTCTGACAGCATAAATAAGAACTCTGACAGTATAAATAAGAATGTAGATCTCAACCAGTTTCAAGAGAACTTTGTGAAGGCGGTTTGAGTAAGTAGCCTCAGTTACACGTGAATGACAACTAATGACTCAATAACATCGCTGAGCAAAATGGCGCCTGTAGGTGAGAGAAACAAATATTTACCTGCTATTATCGGGTCAACAACAACAGTGACCTCGCCACGCATTTACCTCCCTTTTATAGCAGCAAGAGTTACCGGTCAATAGCAGACTTTATTCATCTCTTTCCTCTCTGTCTTCTCCTCCACCATCGTCGACACGCCCACGCTTGTCACGCACACACAGAGTAATGCCCACACGCATGTTGTGATTATTTACACACAGGTGGGTGGAAAATGACACGCCCACGCTGCCATCACGCACACACAGATACACAGTGAAAATGGGTGTGAGGGTGGAAATACCTCGACACCTATTAGATCAGGAAAGTGTGATTACAGGTAAGCTTCAAGAGCCCTGGGAAATGTACAGGTGTGTCACAGGAAATGTCCCCATTGTAACAGGCACACAGACCACATTATGTCAATTACACACTAATGACTCTCACACAAATTGCATGCTGGGAGCTGTGAGAAACAAGTCAGCAATTTACAGATCGTTATAATAAGTCCAAGATGTCTGTAATTTGCCTCAACTACAAGCCTGGCAGTGCCGCCTGCATAGTTACAGACATTTGGATGGGCGTGCGTGTAGTTGTTATCATCCACAAATATTTCTCCGTCTGATGGTGTGGCCACCTATGACATTTGTCATCTCACCATTTGTAACCACTTTAACTGGGCGGATCTGTAGGATACACGCCAGCCGGCACTGCCATCACCTAAACAGGATGGACAGACGAGAGTAACAGGAGAAGAAAAAGGAGAAGGAAACAATGAAAAGACAGGAGGAGACTAAAGTCCGTTACTTCCCAGTCACTCCACGGAAACACGGCTACGGACTCACAGACCCTTCAGTACATCAAGTACAAACAGTCACGTGTTCCTCGGTCAACCTAACATGATTACCAACACCTGCTGGCAAAAGCTAAGATGATTACCAACACCGGCTGGCAAAAGCTAACATGATTACCAACACCTGCTGGCAAAAGCTAACAAGATTACCAACTGACCCGCCAACACAAGCTAAGATGATTACCAACTGACCGGCCAACACAAACTAACAAGATTACCAACTGACCGGCCAACACAAGCTAACATGATTACCAACTGACGGCCAACACAAGCTAACATGATTACTAACTGACGGCCAACACAAGCTAACATGATTACCAACTGACCGGCCAACACAAGCTAACAAGATTACCAACTGACCGGCCAACACAAGCTAACATGATTACCAACTGACCGGCCTTCAGAGTGGCAATGCTCAGTCTCATGCCCAGGGTCTAGTCTAGACAGAGAACTACTTTCTCTACCATGTTTGTAAGGACAATGTAACATTCACATGTGTAATCTTTTATCTCGGGTTGTTTACAGTCGAGGGAGTGTTTTATCTCGGGTTGTTTACAGTCGTGGCAGTGTTTTATCTCGGGTTGTTTACAGTCGTGGCAGTGTTTTATCTCGGGTTGTTTACAGTCGTGGCAGTGTTTTATCTCGGGTTTTGTTACAGTCGTTTGAGTGTTTTATCTCGGGTTTTGTTACAGTCGTTTGAGTGTTTTATCTCGGGTTGTTTACAGTCGTGGCAGTGTTTTATCTTGGAGTGTTTACAGTCGTGGCAGTGTTTTATCTCGGGTTGTTTACAGTCCAGGGAGTGTTTTATCTCGGGTTGTTTACAGTCGAGGGAGTGTTTTATTTCGGGTTGTTTACAGTCGTGGGAGTGTTTTATCTCGGAGTGTTTACAGTCGCGGGAGTGTTTTATCTTAGAGTGTTTACAGTCGCGGGAGTGTTTTATCTCGGAGTGTTTACAGTCGTGGGAGTTGTCAGTTATTAGTATGTATGGCACACCTACAAATATTGTCAGATTGCATGCGAAGTAAAATTATATGTAGGTATTTAGTTTTACCAAGATCTTTCTGAATACTAATACATGATGATGATGATGATGATGATGATGATGATGATGATGATGATGATGATGATGATGATGATGATTTATACAACGCTCTATTATTATTTAATCTCATTAATTTTTTATGCGATATCAGTTTAAGTGATATGTATAGTAGAGTAAATTATAGTCTGTTAAGCCACCTGTATATCAGCCGCACCCACTACAGTTCTTAACTCTACTTGTGTCACAAATAAGCCACACCCACTACAGTTCTACACTCTATACTTGTGTCACAAATAAGCCACACCCACTACATTTTTTAACTCTCTACTTGTGTCACAAATAAGCCGCACCCACTACATTGTTTAACTCTCTACTTGTGTCACAAATAAGCCGCACCCACTACATTGTTTAACTCTCTACTTGTGTCACAAATAAGCCGCACCCACTACATTGTTTAACTCTCTACTTCTGTCACAAATAAGCCGCACCTACTACATTGTTTAACTCTCTACTTCTGTCACAAATAAGCCGCACCCACTACATATTTTAACTCTCTACTTGTGTCACAAATAAGCCCCACCCACTACATTGTTTAACTCTCTACTTCTGTCACAAATAAACCGCACCTACTACAGTTCTTAACTCTCTACTTGTCACAAATAAGCCCCACCCACTACATTGTTTAACTCTCTACTTGTCACAAATAAGCCGCACCCACTACAGTTCTTAACTCTCTACTTGTCACAAATAAGCCCCACCCACTACATTGTTTAACTCTCTACTTGTGTCACAAATAAGCCGCACCCACTACATATTTTAACTCTCTACTTGTCACAAATAAGCGGCACCCACTACATTGTTTAACTCTCTACTTCTGTCACAAATAAACCGCACCCACTACATATTTTAACTCTCTACTTGTGTCACAAATAAGCCCCACCCACTACATTGTTTAACTCTCTACTTCTGTCACAAATAAGCCGCACCTACTACAACTCTTAACTCTCTACTTGTCACAAATAAGCCCCACCCACTACATTGTTTAACTCTCTACTTCTGTCACAAATAAGCCGCACCTACTACATTGTTTAACTCTCTACTTGTTACATATAAGCCGCACCCACTACATTATTTAACTCTCTACTTGTAACAAATAAGCCGCACCCACTACATTGTTTAACTCTCTACTTGTTACATATAAGCCGCACCCACTACATTATTTAACTCTCTACTTGTTACATATAAGCCGCACCCACTACACTGTTTAACTCTCTACTTGTTACATATAAGCCGCACCCACTACATTGTTTAACTCTCTACTTGTAACAAATAAGCCGCACCCACTACATTGTTTAACTCTCTACTTGTAACAAATAAGCCGCACCCACTACATTGTTTAACTCTCTACTTGTAACAAATAAGCCGCACCCACTACATTGTTTAACTCTCTACTTGTTACATATAAGCCCCACCCACTACATTGTTTAACTCTCTACTTGTTACATATAAGCCGCACCCACTACATTATTTAACTCTCTACTTGTTACATATAAGCCGCACCCACTACATTGTTTAACTCTCTACTTGTTACATATAAGCCGCACCCACTACATTGTTTAACTCTCTTCTTGTGTCACAAATAAGTCGCACTGGTTCAAAAACACAAAATATTAAAAGCTGTATCGTAGACATTTGGTGTCGTTGTCGCCATGTTGAGGGTTTGTGCTTCAGTAACTGATCTGAATGATTCCATTGTGTGCGGCTATGATTTCAACATCAAGGAATTATTTTGTCCGCGGATGAACATAAAGCCTAGAAACTCAGTGGAAGAGATGTGAAAGGACAAAGAAATGTCAGCATCATGAGAGGTAGGAAGATAAGATGATAAACTCTACTTGTTAAATATTTCTACAATCCTCTCTGTGGGACGGAGATGCCAGTACTTTAGTAAAGATTTCCGATATTTATAGCGAAGAAAGAAACTTCAACTTTAAGAACGATCGATCCCACATACCCGAAGCCATCGTAAGTACCTGTCGAGGTCCTATTCGATATTTCGTGTGCAAAGGACAAATCCATGTCCCTCTTGTCACACATCAAAGAAACAGTCACAACCGTATTTCCTCCTAAATAAGACCTCATCTAAAAACAAGTCCTGGAATGATGTTCAACATGCTTGTGGTACAAGCTCTACCCCAAACATAAAGCTTAGTGAAGATCCTCAGCCAGGCGGACGGATTTGGTTTGTCCGTTGAACACGTGGCGGCGGCACTGAAGTATAAAGCAATGATGTTACTTCTGTCTGATACTTTCAAGTGCTGACTAGGTGACTACTATGGACCTTCCATCAAGCCATCATGTTTGAATACAGTTCCTCTCTGTCTTGTGACCACACCCGTCACACCAGTCTCTTGACTTTGTATCTACATTTGGCCTGAGTATCGACTCATCAGGCTTCGCCACCCACAAAGATTGACTTTACGACATTCACATGGGAACTGTCATGGACCACCATGAGTACAGATGTACTCCACCAGAGTGACGCGGACTGCTCATCTCTGACTTTACCTTTGTTGATGACTTGGTCCTGGATAAAATGAGAATAGACATACCTTGAAAACACCTTGTAGCTAATCAGTGGTAGTGTGTGAAGATAACATTAGACATACCTTGAAAACACCTTGTAGCTAATCAGTGGTAGTGTGTGAAGATAACATTAGACATACCTTGAAAACACCTTGTAGCTAATCAGTGGTAGTGTGTGAAGATAACATTAGACATACCTTGAAAACACCTTGTAGCTAATCAGTGGTAGTGTGTGAAGATAACATTAGACATACCTTGAAAACACCTTGTAGCTAATCAGTGGTAGTGTGTGAAGATAACATTAGACATACCTTGAAAACACCTTGTAGCTAATCAGTGGTAGTGTGTGAAGATAACATTAGACATACCTTGAAAACACCTTGTAGCTAATCAGTGGTAGTGTGTGAAGATAACATTAGACATACCTTGAAAACACCTTGTAGCTAATCAGTGGTAGTGTGTGAAGATAACATTAGACATACCTTGAAAACACCTTGTAGCTAATCAGTGGTAGTGTGTGAAGATAACATTAGACATACCTTGAAAACACCTTGTAGCTAATCAGTGGTAGTGTGTGAAGATAACATTAGAATAGACATACCTTGAAAACACCTTGTAGCTAATCAGTGGTAGTGTGTGAAGATAACATTAGACATACCTTGAAAACACCTTGTAGCTAATCAGTGGTAGTGTGTGAAGATAACATTAGACATACCTTGAAAACACCTTGTAGCTAATCAGTGGTAGTGTGTGAAGATAACATTAGACATACCTTGAAAACACCTTGTAGCTAATCAGTGGTAGTGTGTGAAGATAACATTAGACATACCTTGAAAACACCTTGTAGCTAATCAGTGGTAGTGTGTGAAGATAACATTAGACATACCTTGAAAACACCTTGTAGCTAATCAGTGGTAGTGTGAAGAAGCAGTTGCGTGGCTCTTGTCTTTGTTGGAAGGTGTCAGCACAATATTCATAGCTGCAGATGATCTCTGTCCAACTGATTACAACTGTGTCGTCAATTCCAACTGATGACAGTTGTGTCACGTCCAGCAGATGACAACTGTGCCGTCATGTCCAACTGATGACAACTGTGCCGTCATGTCCAACTGATGACAGTTGTGTCACGTCCAGCAGATGACAACTGTGCCGTCATGTCCAACTGATGACAGTTGTGTCACGTCCAGCAGATGACAACTGTGCCGTCATGTCCAACTGATGACAGTTGTGTCACGTCCAGCAGATGACAACTGTGCCGCCATGTCCAACTGATGATAGTTGTGTCGTCATATCCAACTGATGTTAGCTGTGTCATGTCTAACCGATGACAGTTGTGTCATGTTCAACAGATGACAACTCTGTCACCATGTAGGCAGAACGAGACTTACGGATCAACATTTCCTGATACTTCGACCTTTCTTCATCCATACCAGCCTCATCGATGTTTTCATACATTTCTGGAATAGCTTTAAATTATCTTCAGATCCCCTCTCAGATCACTGACTCTCCTTCGTGACAGCAGTGCGCCACTTTGTGTACACATATATCTACTGGCATTATTCAGATTATGAAGTATTTAGGGCTGCATTGTCAACATTTCTAACTGGATACAACATCCAAACAGTCGCTCACGTCTTGAGAGAGCACTTTACAGTGAAAAGCATTGAGTACATCAGACTTCCTAATAAATTTATTAAACATAAAACTCTTAGATGATGATGTTTGCTGTCAACAAATGTTTATCCAGGGAAAAAACTCAACAGCTGTTTAGAGTCAATCATAGAACTGACCTGCGATTGTATGCATTTCGTTAATCGTGGTTTGGAAATGAGAAATTAATTAGACTCCATCCTACCTGTGAAATATAAGTAACACAACAGCTCCAGGGTAATGTGTCATGTACAACCTGCCACCTGCTACTGTCTGAAGGGAAGGTGTTGGACGAGTACGAGCAGGGTTAACCCGAACTCAGTTCTTCGTCTTGTTTATCTGTTTCTTCAGCCCCAGCCTCACTGGCGCAGTTAGTTTTCCCGGAGGTTCCTGGTGGGACTCAGGCGCCAGAAAAGGGAGGTGAAAGGAGAATTAGCAGTACCAGTCCTTACAACAAGAGTTTGCTCTGGTCTGCTATAATACTTTCTCTGTTCATCAATTTCCTTTAGATTATACAATTACTTTTTACTGACTGCACAAAATAGAAAGGATGGATGGATAGACAGAGAGGGAGACAGAGAGGGAGACGCGAGGTTCTTTATGCTCTCTAGCCAACGGACATTGTAGTTTTCCAACCAATGCTGCTCTCTCTAGTTCCCACGGTCTGTATTACATCCTGTTTTTTTCTTTCTTTGTGTCCATACTAAATCCTGTTGTTGTCTTTGTGTCCATACTAAATCCTGTTGTTGTCTTTGTGTCTCTATTACATCATGTGTTTATTGTTGTGTATATATTATATCTTTTTATGTTTGTGTCCATATTAAATCCTGTTGTTGTCTTTGTGTCCATGCTAAATCCTGTTGTTGTCTTTGTGTCCATATTAAATCCTGTTGTTGTCTTTGTGTCTCTATTACATCATGTGTTAATTGTTGTGTATATATTATATCTTTTTATGTTTGTGTCCATATTAAATCCTGTTGTTGTCTTTGTGTCCATACTAAATCCTGTTGTTGTCTTTGTGTCCATATTAAATCCTGTTGTTGTCTTTGTGTCTCTATTACATCATGTGTTTATTGTTGTGTATATATTATATCTTTTTATGTTTGTGTCCATATTAAATCCTGTTGTTGTCTTTGTGTCCATACTAAATCCTGTTGTTGTCTTTGTGTCCATATTAAATCCTGTTGTTGTCTTTGTGTCTCTATTACATCATGTGTTTATTGTTGTGTATATATTATATCTTTTTATGTTTGTGTCCATATTAAATCCTGTTGTTGTCTTTGTGTCCATACTAAATCCTGTTGTTGTCTTTGTGTCCATATTAAATCCTGTTGTTGTCTTTGTGTCTCTATTACATCATGTGTTTATTGTTGTGCATGTATTATATCTTTTTATGTTTGTGTCCATATTAAATCCTGTTGTTGTCTTTGTGTCCATACTAAATCCTGTTGTTGTCTTTGTGTCCATATTAAATCCTGTTGTTGTCTTTGTGTCTCTATTACATCATGTGTTTATTGTTGTGTATATATTATATCTTTTTATGTTTGTGTCCATATTAAATCCTGTTGTTGTCTTTGTGTCCATACTAAATCCTGTTGTTGTCTTTGTGTCCATATTAAATCCTGTTGTTGTCTTTGTGTCTCTATTACATCATGTGTTTATTGTTGTGCATGTATTATATCTTTTTATGTTTGTGTCCATACTAAATCCTGTTGTTGTCTTTGTGTCCATATTAAATCCTGTTGTTGTCTTTGTGTCTCTATTACATCATGTGTTTATTGTTGTGCATGTATTATATCTTTTTATGTTTGTGTCCATATTAAATCCTGTTGTTGTCTTTGTGTCTCTATTACATCATGTGTTTATTGTTGTGCATGTATTATATCTTTTTATATTTGTGTCCATATTAAATCCTGTTGTTGTCTTTGTGTCCATACTAAATCCTGTTGTTGTGTTTGTGTGTGTATTATATGTTTTTATCTTTGTCTGTATTACATCATGTGTTTATCTGTGTGTCTGTGTTACATGATGTTTTATCTTAGTCTACATTACACTACTTGTATCATTGTTGTCTGTGTTACATGATGTTTTATCTTAGTCTACATTACACTACTTGTATCGTTATTGTCTGTGTTACATCATGTTCTGTCTCTATGTTTTGCATTTCAGCTTCCCCGTTAGGTATCTTTCCCCTCCCGCCCCCCATGTCTCGGGGTTTCACTCGCTTTTCTTCTACATCTCAGGCAGACAACTCCGCTCCTCGTCTAATGACCGTCTCCTACATCAGAACAACATATGGTCACAGGATTTGTAGTTACTGTACACCAAAACAATGGAACTCTTTACCTTTCCATATCTACCACCTCTCCACAACTGAATCCTTGAAAGGTGCACTGAAAACTCGCCTCTTCCTGAACACTACTCCTCACACAGTCCACACAATGCTCCTCCTTTTTCACACCCTTCCCCCTTATTGCTACTTCTCTCGTCCTTTTTCACACCCTTCCCCCTTATTGCTACTTCTCTCGTCCTTTTTCACACCCTTCCCCCTTATTGCTACTTCTTGCTTTTTCACACCCTTCCCCCTTATTGCTACTTCTCTCGTCCTTTTTCACACCCTTCCCCCTTATTGCTACTTCTCTCGTCCTTTTTCACACCCTTCCCCCTTATTGCTACTTCTCTCGTCCTTTTTCACACCCTTCCCCCTTATTGCTACTTCTCTGCTGGTCTTCCCTAATCACTATACTGTCAGTGCTTGTTACTTACTTCCTCTTTATGTCTTTTGTATTTGTCTCTATTCATCATCAGTACTGTTGTTTATTCTTCCGTAGTTCACATCTTGTTTGTTTGTTCTTCTGTCCCTCGTATGTTGCCCATGTCTGGTTCTTGTTCTAAGCGCGTGGAGCATGCTTCCTAGGAGAGTGAGTGTGTGCTTTACAAATTCTGCGTTTGTTATTATTATGTCACTATCCATCTCCCTCTTTCATTCTAAGAATAACAACAATAAACATCATCACATATCTCAAATTACACATAATTATTTCACAGTTGGGAGAATCATTCTTCTGGTGCTGACAGCAGGAGCAGTTGTTAGAATGTACACTTAGCACTTCGCTGTTTACCTGCTTTCTCTTACCTGCTTTTTAGCGAGGAGTTTAGAAAGAATACTTGTGAAGGAGAGGCGAGTGGCCGCTTCTGTCCCAGACCCCCTCTCAGGGTCCTTTCTCTTCACTCACACCCAATTTTTCTTTCCCTGTTTTCGTTCTGTCGGTCTGTCTGGCTCTCTCTCTCTCTCCTTCCTTACTCTTTTTTCAAGTGTCACTTCACCACCACATTCTTGACAGGTGTGAGTGAATGGCGAGTGGAATTGTTACTCGACCTCCAAGCAAAAGCGAGTGACACCCGTGCTGCTGAAATCCACCCCAAGTGCAGTTCCTTCATGGCGCTCCTAGCGCCACCAGTTTCCCTTCCACGCACCCAACCACCCCTCCCCCGTGGTTAAACATCCACACAGGCTAAACATCCACCCCGGGAAGTATTATCATACCATAACATGGTCACCTATTTTGTTCTGGTTGTATATGCTCATTAACGTAGTCAAACCCGTTCTGTTCCGAACTGTTTTGCAATAAGGGTTAGGGTTAACCTGGTGACCATCTCCTGGTATTAAGATCATTCTAAGAAAGACATTAGCATACCCGGGGTTATGACCACATGCACCATTAACGGCAAGCAACTTGATGTTTCCACTATAACCATTCTTATAAAAACACGATCCTCTTTTCCAAAGATGATTCAATTTTACTTTCCTGATTAACTATACTGGAAAAGAATATTGAAATGAGTCTGAAAGCATGTGGACACCGCAGTCATTAAGGCAGCATCCATGGTAGGGAGAACAATAGCTTGGATGCATCAGCAATCTTGGTCAATTGTAGACATTGTGGTAGACTTGTCAACCTTCTGAAACAATCGTGGACTTTGGGGAGAATTGTGGGCCTACCTATGTACCCTGTCGGGGCATCTTTTGTTGTTTACATTATGAGCAGAGATTTGCAGTTAGTAAAAGTTCGGAAGATGTTGGAAAATTAATGTGAATATATTTACATTTAAACGATTTTTGCTGAGCTTCAAATGGACTTTAAAAAATTAAGCAGGGTTAGGGTAGGTAGCATGTGCCTTAGAGACTTGTGTGGGAACTAGGGGGCTATGGTTGGATACCCCGTGTCACAGGGACACCCCATGGAAGACGAGACCATCATCGCCTTCACAAACAAGCTGGCCTCGAGAAGATGGCGGTCCTAACGACCCAGTGACCAGAAGGTTGCAAAGCTGCCTCTACCTCCCTAAACGATGTTACAGTCTTTCCATGTAAGAAAAACATGATTTGCTCACTCCTTCCTTACAATGTACACTTATAATGCTCCTTATGAATCACAATAAAGTTTAAAAAGGAAATTTTAAAAATGAGTTGTTTCCTACATTCTAACAATTGTGCATTTTGAGATTACATTCAACATGCGTCCACTTATTAGCCTGTCAGTCAATGTGTCTTGTAAATAGTCTGCCTGTTTCTTCATCCTAATTCAACTCTCGCTTGTGCTGGGATCAGGTCCAGTACGGTTTTGATATTTTTGCTGGGAAGGTGTCGATGGCAGTGCACGCAGATGAATGAAGCCACAACAAAGACAAGCAATCAACACAAACTAGTCCGCTCCCTCGGGTACCCGACTGACTGGTCTCTCTTTTCACACCTCAGGCGCCACCTTTTGGGTGGAACTGAAAACTACGAAGACTCATCGGAGTTTGTTGTCAATTCATGAATTAACAGGAGACTGCTACTGCGATGCAGCTTCCTGCGTGTTTACAACTACAACTAATAAGTCACCACAACCGCCGACAACAACTGCACTGGTCTTTACTGTATTGTAACCAACCGTCACTCACTCACTCACTCACTCACTCACTCACTCACTCACTCACTCACTCACTCACTGCTGACACACATCTTCACCTTCTCTGTCTCCCTGAGAAGTCGCTGTATCAACGCTGTTCATTATATATCAGAGTTATTGATGGCACAGGTCTCCCACATCACAGCCTTCGCCCTGGCTTGCTGACAAGTACCTGTCTTCACACTTTACAATGTGTCAATGGTTGCACCTCCATCGTTTCCTTGTTATTAACATTGTTTACTTCGCTCCTGCTAATGAAGTGTGATTGTTGTTAATATTGTTTTCAACGAAGGCTGCTTATGATTATTTATCACATAATTATGGGTATGTATCCGAACTTATGAATTTGTATATCTTTGTCTTTGTCTTTTCCATCATTTCGTCAGCTGTAGACATAAGCATCACCTTCTGTCCCTGTTTATATTGTTATGGCGTATTGACATCAAATGGTTTAAACAAGTCGTATTTACCTGTGATAAAACTGATACAGCAACATATAAAATTACAACCCAAATCATATTTTGTCATCACCTCTGAAGTGAGTGAGGTCTAGTTAAGACCCACTGGCGGCGATGAGACCCTGACAAGCCCAGGGCCACCGAGAGCCAGCAACTGCCCCGGTACGGACTAGTGAAACAACCTACGGTCCTCTTGCATTAAATTGTGATCGTAAATTAGCTGTTACCAATTAGTACTATGCTTACAAGTCGATTCCCAGAATCTACATTTCATAATGCAATATTGAGGGCACTGACCAGTAGGATGAGTGAAGATACACAGGCTCTACATCACTTGATGAGTGCCACATAATCAAAACAAACAGAAAGACCAACAAAATACTTTTTTGTTGACTAAACGAGTCGCTTCATTTTCTTAGTCACCCTCTAAGAGCTCGAACTGGTAGGAACGTGGGTTACCGCCCCTGACTGTTTTAAGCCGCATGGATTGTCGCCCTTGGCTGTAGGCTATGAAGAATGCATGGCACGACTTATGGCTGTGAGCGTGAGTGAAGGAAATGTTCACTGGAGCCCCTGTAGTTGTGGAGAACTCAGTTTTGTGATTCACAACGAGTCGTCGAGGTAGAGAGACGCTGTGGAGACTTTCTGTGTGAAAGAGACTGGCAATGCGAGAGATTCCTTGTCTAGACAAGGTAGTGGAGAGGTTATTTTTTAGTATTCCTATGCTTATCTGTGTAAAGGTCGGTGAAAGAATCATAAAGAATCTTAACATTAAGTCGGAGACTTTGAATTGTAAAAAGTTTTTCTTTTGGTTGTAACAAAGAGTAGACGTGCGTTTGATTTGTGTATTCACTGAGTGGCAAGGATTTTAGGAATTACCTGCGTACAGTAGATTTTTTTGCCCTCTTTCAAGATAATGAAGACTCCAGATAATAGACAAGGCAAAGCCCATGGACAGGTCTTTGTGATTTGTTGAGAGACAGAACACGAGTGGGACACAGTATTTGGTGGTGTGTAGTGTGTGTAGAGTGTGTGATCGCCAACACCACCCTCAAGCAAGATGTTGGCTGCTACACACGTGCAGCAAAGCACATCAGTCATCGATTCAATGATAAAGGAATGAGACGTGCAGCAACCAAACACCCGGATGTTTGTATTGCCTTTAGTCAAATACCAAATCAACACCAGCACTGGATACGGACTATTTTGTGATGTAGGCAAATGACAACCTCTCCCCCACGTAAAAGGTTTTTTCTGATATTTATATTTCCCTTTCAGATCCTTTTTACTTGCGCGTTGGTTAGCAAATAATATGACTACACGTCAATGGCCGCCAACTGCTGTGTTAAGGGAACTACATTTTGGGGGGAAAAACCATCAGATATAAATAAACAAACGACTTAAACGTTCAACAACACCCCAAAGTCCCTACCCTTTCTACTTTTTAAGGAAAGATGAACACACGCACGCACACGCACACACACGCACACACACACAACTTTGAGAATACCTACCCGAGGATACTAACATTATAACACTCTCATCAAAGGTTGGAAGAGAGGCCACACGCATCACTCACACACACACAGACATGTCCCTATGTCCCCCATGTCCCCATGTCCCCCCAAAGAAAACCCGAGTCTTTTCCTCTTCTTAACTTAACCCTCGAGACTAATCTAGTCTTCCTGACTGAGGGAGTGGCCCACCAGACAAAGAGGCGAGCGACTATAGCCTGGGATGAGCCCCAGTTAAGGGAGTTTCCAAAGACTAAAGTGTGTAACAGGGCTGTGGGTCCCGTGGGTCCTACTGTGATTAATTATCAATGATATTGTTATTACGATAACAGAGTTCTGTTTGTTATATACAGCTTAAGAACATTACAGATTACATACATCGTGTTACTTTATGAACATTACAGATTAGCTATAGATTAGCTACATCGTGTTACTTTATGAACATTACATATTTACTGCATCATGTTACTTTATGAACATTATAGATTAGCTATAGATTAGCTACACTGTGTTACTTTATGAACATTACAGATTAGCTATAGATTAGCTACATCGTGTTACTCTATGAACATTACAGATTAGCTATAGACTAGCTACATCGTGTTACTCTATGAACATTACAGATTAGCTATAGACTAGCTACATCGTGTTACTCTATGAACATTACAGATTAGCTATAAATCAGCTACATCGTGTTAGTCTATGAACATTATAGATTAGCTATAGAGTAGCTACATCGTGTTACTCTATGAAAATTACAGATTAGCTATAGATTAGCTACACTGTGTTACTTTATGAACATTATAGATTACCTATAAATTAGCTACAACATGTTACTCTATGAACATTACAGATTAGCTACAGATCAGCTACACTGTGTTACTCTATGAACATTACAGATTACTTATAGATCATCTACACTGTGTTACTCTATGAACATTACAGATTAGCTATAGATTAGCTTTACTGTGTTACTCTATGATCATTACAGATTAGTTATAGATCATCTACACTGTGTTACTCTATGAACATTACAGATTAGTAATAGATCATCTACACTGTGTTACTCTATGAACATTACAGATTAGCTATAGATTAGCTACACTGTGTTACTCTATGAACATTACAGATTAGCTATAGATTAGCTACACTGTGTTACTCTATGAACATTACAGATTAGTTATAGATCATCTACACTGTGTTACTCTATGAACATTACAGATTAGCTATAGATTAGCTACACTGTGTTACTCTATGAACATTACAGATTAGCTACACTGTGTTACTCTATGAATATTACTGATTAGCTATAGATTAGCTACACTGTGTTACTCTATGAACATTACAGATTAGCTACACTGTGTTACTCTATGAACATTACAGATTAGCTACACTGTGTTACTCTATGAACATTACAGATTAGCTATAGATTAGCTACACTGTGTTACTCTATGAACATTACAGATTAGCTACACTGTGTTACTCTATGAACATTACAGATTAGCTACACTGTGTTACTCTATGAACATTACAGATTAGCTACACTGTGTTACTTTATCAGCATCATGTTACTTTCCCGTCTCTTCTCCCTTCTGTTGTTGTCGACTGGTCGTCTCTATTTCCCGTCTCTTGACTGGCTGCACATCACAAGAACAGCAAAACGAAAGTAAAATGTATTTTCGGAATCGTGTTGACCTGTTAAAGTAGACGAAGATGTTGAGGGAACTATTGATGTAAGGGAAGTAGAAGACGCTGACGATGGAGGTCATGTATAAATTATAGTAGCGCCCCGCCGCAGAAAACTCTTTCTCAGTCAGAGTGGCGAGGTAGAAGATGACCCAGGGTATGGTGGTGAGGATGTAGACACAGGACACCAGCACCAACATCTTGGTCAGTGCCGTGTGCTGACCTTGCCCCCCCTGACTGCTGGAGCTGGTCTTCTTGCGCCAGGTCATGGCGGCTCTCAGCTTGACCACAGTCAGGGCGGTGCACAGGGAGATGATAATAAATGTGGCGATGGGTATTATGCTCATCATGACAATGTTTTCTAAGATTGTAAAAAAGACTTGATTGTTGATGAACAGATGAGAATCGCCTATTGCAGACGTTAGCGAGCTGTCATTAACCTGAAGTACAGCAGCTCTAGTGGGCATTGTGAAAAAAGCCACCTGGAAAAAACAAACAATGAAGATTATCATCACCCCCATATTACGACTGGTGATCAAAGAGGCCGCCTTCAAAGGAAACACGACACACAGACACCGCTCTACAGCTATCACCATGGTGATACAGCCGGAGGCAGTGCGGAACCCCTGACCCACTCCAGATATATATGCTTGAAAGTAAGTATAAAGACCATCATACGTGACAGGATCAATCTGTTCCATGTAATAACTTATGCTGATCACCGTTGAAATGGTTATGAGACAAAGGTCAACGACCGACAGGGCAAAGAGACAGACGTTCATGCGGTCCCCAAGTCCCTGGCGCCAGAACACAACACAGTTGATGATGTTAGACGGCAGGCCGATAACGACGATGACAGGCTTGACGACATAGCTCAAGATAAAGACCGCCATCAAGTACTGGCTGCGAGTGAGAATATCGTTTGGATTGTCCCATGGTATAAGGCTAGACTTGACTGATCCTGAACTTGTGCTGTTCATTGTTCAGGGGTATGACTAGGCCTGGGCGATGCTGAGCGTCTCATCAGTGACCCACGATATAAAGCAACACATGGTCGATACAGAACTTCTCTTGTCCATGATCCCAAGTACTGCCTACAATAGACCTTTTAACTTCTGCGTGTTATTTGTGACCAGTGAAACTTCTCCGACAACCTGTACCAATCAATCTTAATTAGTCTTTGTGTGACCAGTGAAACATCTCCGACAACCTGTACCAATCAATCTTAATTAGTCTTTGTGTGACCAGTGAAACATCTCCGACAACCTGTACCAATCAATCTTAATTAGTCTTTGTGTGACCAGTGAAACTTCTCCGACAACCTGTACCAATCAATCTTAATTAGTCTTTGTGTGACCAGTGAAACTTCTCCGACAACCTGTACCAGTCAATCTTAATTAGTCTTTGTTTGCTTTCCATGCAAGAAAACCCTCCTTCACGCGCTCCTCCGTTTGTTTTTCTACCTCTCGTCCACACACACACACACACACACACACACACACACACACACACACACACACACACACACACACACACACACACACACACACAGAGTGTAGATACACGCATACTCGCTCCTATGTTACATGTGTACTGAGGTGTAGAGTTCCACCGCCCCCCCCCCACCGCCCCACCCAACATACATACTGACTCCGTTTAACGTACGTACGCACTCATGTGCGCAAACATGAAAAAGGCAAATACCAAGAGGAGAAAAATGTCAGAAATATCACAATTATCATTGAATTAAAAACTGATGCTTATTAGCCAGCTTGTTAGAAAATGGTATAATAACGGTGCAATAACTTTGGTAAATATCTTACGCAATACAGCTGACATTTTCAAAGAAGTAAAACACTGAATTTTTATGCCAGAAAATCAAAATCATTATCTGCTAAGTTTCTTGGAAAGTGTGTTCAAATTGATTTCGATAAGTTTTATGTGTGCCTCCTGACACAGACATTAACAATCAGAGGGCTTATAAATATCTGAAGGTGTGCGCTCAGCGGCTCCATTCCCCATAAGAGCACACACAAGTGCTGCACAGGCGCTTACCGACATCTCAGACAAAAACAGTTTAACACTAAAATGCAGCTGTTTTAATTTGGGTCCGGGTCTGAGTATCTTTTAAATAATGAAGCTAATGATATTATTGCCATAATGGTTCTAACCCTCTTAGTTCAACCTAAAAATATAACATTACAACAACTGGCTTATAACGGAAGATTGCGAAGACGACAGTGGGTGAAGTTTGCTTTTATTATTGCTGAGATAAACATTAGACCAAGAAACCTGTGCATTTTTGGAAAAGAGAAAAGTTGAACTTTGCAATAAGAAGTAGTGAAACGCCGTGGCCGTGCTACCCGGCAATGCCACGATATCATACTAAGAGCGATTTGCCATGGCGTTTGCGCTGAATGCACGGTAAGATCATAGAAATCTGTGATAATATCTATATATATGTTGTTCTTAGATAATATCAGAATGTTATATTTTACACTGTAGCTGATATCGTGTGTTTTCTGTTGTTATCGCCAATTGGTATTGAGCACTGAAAGGGATCTAACCCCGACAATAGGAGGACAGGAAGCGCATGTAGATTACGGCCCTTGAGGCCCCATGGTGCCGGCGACTTCCGGTTGTAAGAGCGCGTAGGGGCGACGTTAGAAAATTATTAACAAAGCCGATGGTCTATCTGGATATATCTTATTGATAGCTTTTACATCCACTCATCAAAAATGGTAAGGTCATATATGAAGCAATTTCGATCGTAAACATCGCCTTGCTTGTTCTGACTAGTTGCTAGTTTCTATTCTATTGTTTTTTAAAAAACAGAATGCTCAAAGCGGGCAGTGTGTGTGTATGTTCCGTATATTCAAAACGAATTCGCGCCTCAGTTTCGGTCCTTCACACAAACATGTGCACACACGGTCTTAAATGAGTAAGCTGAAGTAATGAATGGGTTGTTTGTTCATAGACTGCTGTGAATGAGAATATTCTTGGCAATGGAAGATAACCGTTAGACAATAAAAGCTGACGTTATCGGCTAATGTACGCATGTCTTATGTCACCGATTATACTCATTTCACACCACAGCAATCCAGTTATTTGACATTTTATTTTTCCCAACACAACTGACCCTTTTACCATTACAATAAATATGTACATTATTATCAGCCACTCACCCCACTAAACAATATCAAGGTGCAGCCATTACTTGCAGAAGAAATTTTTTACAATAACATGGTGATAATTATTAGGACAATGTTGACACCTAATCCTTACCATAGTACCGTACGGGTCAGAATCACCAGTGACCAACAAGTTCAAATTGAATGCAGGTTTCGTAGCAGTAATTCCACATGATTCTTACAACAACTTTACGTATGATGTTTTATGAAGAGGGTGATTTAGATGAAGTGTGGACAGTGCGATTTCTTGCAAATGAACCACAAATCAATAACATTGCAGTTGAAATTATTGTAGAATCCTAATGATTATGGCTTTATCAATAACTGAATATGGATATAGATCAGGGTGAATATGCTCTGGAAGAAATGTAATTTGTGTAATCTTTTCTTTGATTTCTGTGTACTCACTGTTACTGCAGTGTTATTATGTGTACTCACTGTTACTGCAGTGTTATTATGTGTACTCACTGTTACTGCAGTGTTATTATGTGTACTCACTGTCACTACAGTGTTACTATGTGTACTCACTGTCACTACAGTGTTACTATGTGTACTCACTGTCACTACAGTGTTACTATGTGTGCTCACTGTTGCTACTTGTGTATTCACTGTCACTACAGTGAGGAGGATGGTATCAGTCTGTATTTTGCATACTTTCTGCTGCTTGCATTCATCAACTTATTTTTGTTTTGCAGACGGTCGGACGCAGCTCTAAGATGCTTCAGCACATCAACTATAGGATGAGGTGCACGCTGCAGGATGGACGGACATTTATTGGAACGTTCAAAGCATTTGACAAACACATGAACCTTATTCTTGGGGACTGTGATGAGTTCCGTAAGATAAAGCCCAAGACAGCTAAGAGTGGTGAGAGGGAGGAGAAGAGAGTCTTAGGCTTGGTGTTGCTTCGAGGAGAGCATTTAGTTTCTATGACAGTAGAGGGACCACCCTCAGCAGAGGTTTGTTACTAAGAGTTTGAATTTCTAGACGTGAAACATTGAGGGTCAAGATATAAAAGGGAGAGCAGCTAGAATAGAGAAAAGTAACTAGATGTATGTAACTAAAATCAGCTTTCTCTCCCCTAACTTGCTGTATGAATACAAGGCCTAAGCTATTTTTAACTTTCCCATGTCATCCTTCAAGTCGCTTTCGGCTTATTTAGTAGTTTCTGGTTAAAATTTAAACCTGATCCTATTGGTTCATTCCCTTGGCAGTGACCACTTCTATCATCAGCAAAATGGCTGGTTTGATTTTTCTCCAACTCAGTAGTGATTTACACAACTTAACAGAATCATCCTCTGATTAATAATTGATGGGAATGGCGGGAATATTCTTAGATGTCCCAAAATCAAACTGCAACAGCTATGTCGCTAAAGAAAAAGAGTGCTTTCAATGACATGGTAATAATAATTACTATTAATATACTTTGTATGTGAAACTTTGAGTGGAATTATAAAATAGCTACTATTATATAAAACGAGATACACATTTTAAACTATATACTACATGTTAAATGCCTTTGGAAAAGTTTCTTAATGCTGTATCTCATCAAGAGTGATTGTAGATTAAATCATATGTCTCAAGGCAGGCCTATGCTACAATAAAAAAGAATTGTAGTCTTATTTACAGACAAATAAGCATTCTGATAACATTTTTTTTTTTTTGGTTTGGGCATTTTTGTGGCTGTTGTTGATAATTGAAATTTTATTCCTGTTTTGTGTTTACTTGAGGGTACCATATTTGACTGCAAATATTTCTAAAACCCTTGAGATACCCCAAAACCATTGTGTCCTTAGTTAGATTGTCAGGCTCCACAAAAAGGCCAATATCTGTCGTAGATGTCTTAAGCATAGCTTTTGTATTGTATTACATTTTATCAACCTATAGTGGAAAAAGACTTAAAGCTTAGATTTTCATTTGTTGAAGTGGACCTCAGACTTCAAAGTTTGGCTTAGTGGCTTTGTGACTGTTGTTGTACTTGTTTTAGTGGAATTTACTAGTAGTGCACACGTCAGTCACATGACCCAGTCTTTAGCAGTAGTGGGAGACTTAAAAATTTTGCTGCGGGCTTACTCATATGTTTAGACCAGTATCTTCAATGTGTGGAATTGTAGTCAGTGTGATCGCCTGTATATTTGTTAACTTTTTGCTGCTGTGCAGGAGGGAATAGCACGTGTGCCTCTTGCCGGAACAGCTGCTGGCTCGGGTATGGGGCGAGCAGCTGGTCGTGGTGTGCCAGCCGGTGCTGGAATGGGAGCTGGTGCTCCAGGATTACAGGGTCCGGTGCGAGGTGTGGGTGGTCCATCACAACAAATGATGACTCCAGCAGGTCGTGCTACAGTGTCTGCACCGGCAAGACCTGCGATGCCTCGAGGCATGCCCCCTATGGGAGGTGAGACTTCTTTCTGTACTTTGTTCTTTAAACAAGTATTAGTGTCAGGGAGAGTAAGCACTGGGTTTCTTTCATGAACTCTTTCTGTACAATTTGCTTCCACTTTGGCAGATGTCTTCACAACTGTGGTGTGATTTACACACGGTAATGTGAACTGGGTGGCATCACAAAACACATAATGCTGTGTGTAAATACAAACATATATGTGGGAAGATGCTGCTAGTTTTTTTCTGAGGTTGTTTTACTATAAATTGCTTCCCTTAAAGGGCTAAAATAGTCAGCCAATCAGGTGTTGTTTATATTTGAATGTAGACAGTGAATCTGTTGGTCAAGAGAGATGTTTATGATGGTAACTGTTATCAATTTGACATGGATTTGTACTTCAACATCCAAAAAAGACAGTATGGTAGTAGGTAATATTTATACTCTGATTTATATTCTAATAAAATATTTCATTGATTGGCAATTTGTTTTTATATATTGCATGAATTTTTTTTCAGTTTGTCCCTCATGTCCTAGTATACGACAGAAGCTCTTTCTGTTCTATACAGTTACCATTTTCATTGGAATTAAGTACAAGAAAACAAAAACTTTTTTTTTGCATATCCTAAATGTTTGTAAAATGATGTGTCCATGATGGTTGGTTTTGTTGTAGGTTGATAGGTGTAAATATCGTACATCATACTTTGTGCCACCAGTACCATTCTAAATGTTTAGTTGCATCACTTTTCGTCTGCAATGAATGAGTTAATAGCAGATTTGTGCTTTCCTTGGCAAATTGTTTTTCTGTATCAGACACATTTTTCAAGGTGCAAAAAATGTTTTATAACTTATTGGGATCAAAAGCAAACATGTAGTAAGAGAGTGATTGGCTTAAAAATAATCAAACAGTGTTTTGTTTTTGTTGGACAATGTTTTCTTGTACACGTGACAAAAGGAAGGTGTAACATTTTTTTTTACCTAATTTTGTTCTGTCAAAGAAGTCATGGAATAATCATTACAGTCCACTCTCAAAGGAGATGACCAGTTTTGGATTAAAAAACTGTAAAATATGATTCCTTTTGGGAAAGCCTGATGCTCTAGCGTGTTTTTTAACTGGACCACAATTTATTAAGAATTTTAAAGTTAATGTGGTATTAGACCAGTGGCCTGTAATTTGCAAAACAACATGCTGTAGAAGTATTTGCTATTTGTGTGTATTTTATATACTCAAATCCATTGTTACATTCTACTGCTGTTTCCAATACCTGTCGAGTATTTATTTAGATATGTTTTAAATTCTCATCAGTTTTACATTTTAGTGCTGCTTGCATTTCTTGTAAAGTATAGCAAGCACAGACCATGTTAGTAGCTTTGTCATAAAATATGATATTGAATGTGTTGTAATGTTGATGTGATGTGATAGGACCTCCGCGGGGACCTCCAATGATGATGGGTGGTGTGCGACCTCCTGGGCCAGGTGGCAGAGGAGTTATGCCCCCTCGGGGACCAATGCCTGGGATGATGAGAGGTGAGTACTGTCTGGGATTCTGGTCCTGCTTGCTCACATGGAGCACTTGATATATTCACCGAGTTATGCCCGCTCTAGTCATAGCCCAGTATATAAGACTTGCTTTGTTTGCTGGTGATAAACATGGCAAACTATTGGTTTTAGGATAATACATGAGTCCATAGAGGACTGGGGTTAGTCCTGGTATTTTCTTTTAACGACTTTCACTGTTTCTTAAGTAAAAGTTGTAAAAATCAAATAAATGTTATGTAACTGCAGCATTCATGGTTCAAACAGTTCTTAAGTTTTTCACTTACAACTGAGAAGAGTAGAGGTCAGAAGACAAGTTCTAGTGAGTAAAGATCCTTGTCTTTTAACTAATCACTGAAGCGACTGGTGTCATCAGAAGACAAGATCTAGCTGGTGAAGTTCATGATGTGTTTGGCCGTGAGTGGTATGACTTGATTGGGGATCAAAGCAATTTGGGCGTGGGAAGAGGGGGGCAGGTGTTACAAGTAGTTTTTTCATCAAAGAAGTATTGAGAACAGAATGTATATATCAAACTTGTTTCAAATTTATTTCTTTGTTTTCCATCCATAATGGGTCCTAGTTCACGATGATTTTGGAAAACAGCTTCCAGTGAGGAAATTTTTTGGGGCTGGTGCTTATCTATGAGACCACTCTTGTTTTGTTGTCTTTTTGGTTGGGGTTTTTGTAATTTAATTTGCTCTCTTATTAGCTTTCATTGTAGGTGAGATGAGTTAAGTCAGTTTGACTGGTGATGTTTTTGTTAGACCTGCATATGCAAGATTGTATTTAAGAGATGAAATAGAAACCGTAACCATACATATTGTCATTTTTTTATATAATCTGTGATATGTGTTCTTGTTTAAAGGATTAGGGGCTAGTGGTACCCACTTTTGTCTGTTCCCAGCATTGTTGCCTGTAACAAATTGTGCTGGCATGACGAGTATTTCTCTGTTCTATATGTTTCATGTTCATTATGGAAAAGCAAGCATGTGTTAGTACTTTATGGCTATTTTTAGAGTCTGATCAACCTTGTTTATTATAAGAAAAATGTTAGACAGCTACCTGCTTATCCAGAGAATATATAGAAATACATTTGGTTTGCTAATTTACATGAATTTTAGCTTGCACATGGGGGCTTGGTATGTATTGGTCAGGTATGGCAGGGCTTTACTGTGTCTATAGTTGTACTTTGTGTATGGGAAATGCACAAAAGGAAGTTTCGCCTTATTGTATAAATGTCAGGGGAAGTACTATAGACTAATTTCTCCCCACCCCATTCACTGATCAAATTATTGCCTTCTTCCTCATGTTAGGTAGTTTAAGAAAATAAATTAACATGTTTGATGAGATTGATGGATCATGGTAGAAAGTGAGAAAAATAGAATGAGTTTTTCCCGTGGAGGATTAGGGGGGGACCATCACTTTATTTTGTAGCCAAACTTCTCTCCCTGTACATTAGTCGCAGTCGGGGAAGCGGCTAGTCTGGTGTCGGAACTGAGAAGTAAGCTCGTTCCATACCTATGTGGTGTCAACCGTCGACCCAACTGTCAGGAACGGCTACCTCGCGCCATAGAGGGCTGGGGAAGGGAAGGCATCGAAGAGGATTAGATGGGCACCGCCCTCACATAAAGTTGGCCCCTAGAAAAGTGAGGTCTCCAACACCTCGCTCTCCGAAGACCTTAAATAAAAAGTTAGAAAACGGACTTAGCCGTTGTGAGTATGCAGCTGGGTCTCTGACACCTTTCCGTTAGAGAGTTCTTTGCCGACTGTCAGATGAAAGTTTGGCAGAGTGTGATGCAGGCGTACCTCGAAACTAGTTTTGGTTGTCGGTGAAGGGTAGGTTTTACGTAAGTGTTTGCTGTAGGTACACTCTGGGAACTTTTTTTTTGGGGGGGAAGGGGTGTCGACGGCAGAGCGAAGCCTGGGGGTAGGGAGGTGGCGCTGTTTCCCTAATAAGTCCTCTCCTACCGCTGCCCGCTGTCCCTGCCCTGCGGGCTGTGGCTGGGCGCGCGATTATGCTTTCATCAGGCGGGTATTGATCCGCGCAGCTTCAGCGCCTGAGGGCGCCCTCGGTCCTTGTAATAACACAGCTACCTCCCACATCACCTCTCCCCCTCCTCGCGCTTGTTCCGCGTGCCCTGCGGGGCCCAGTGTATGCGAGAGCGCAGGGAGTGGGGGTGGGCCGCGGGCCCAGGGCAGGTGTTGTTAGCCATGGTGAAGAGGCATAATGGCCAGATAGCTAGCTGCCTGTTATTACCAGCCCAAGCCCGTCCGGCAATCTTCCATTTACCTCCAGTCTCCCCTTTCCTCTTGCTGCTGCCGCGCGGCCTGCTTACCCCAGGGGCAGGGAGCCGCTGTGTGAGCGAGAAGGGGGGGGGTGTCGGGTGTCCGCTAGGTGGGCACAGCGTGCAGCGAAAAGCGGCATGGACCTTTCATGGTCACCGTGCATGGCGGCACTTTGTGTTGTTTGTCAGAGAAGTTGAGCCTTTGTGCGTGTGCCGCTAAACGCGCGTGCTTCCTGTGCTGTGCATTGTCATCAGTGTCCTTCTGTCCTGCATCTTCCCCAAGTTAGCCAGGAAGCAAATCCCACTTGATGTTCACCCCGTGTCATTGTGATCGTGTGTTGTAACCATTGTTGGTGTGACTCTTCAGGACTTGAGGATGTTGTGTTTGTGTCTTGCCAGGAATGCCACCAGGCATGCGTGGGCCGCCGCCCATGTAGACGTGACCTCATCTCATTCATGACTGCTGCCCTGTCTCGCCCTGAGAGTCGCGCTTGACGAGGACGACGGTTGGGAAGGCGATGGGCTGGTGCCGGCTAAACTGTCTCGGCTCCCGGACTTCTTGACCTCGTCCGCCCTGCGGTCTTGTTGGTCGTGTTGGTGGCAAGTTGTTGAGACTAAACCCATGAACCCAGTGTTGGGCAGCAAGCAGGGGGGGGGGGGACAACTTCTCACTCCATCTTCTCCACCACACTTCCATTGTCATCAGTTTTTATCTTCACATCGCCTGTAGTTTTGTCATTAAAATCCTGGTGTTTTCCCACGCCTTTGATGTTTATATTAAAGAGACATGTTTACCCCCCGCTTGTTGTCACCTGCCTGAAGTGTAAGCCTGGAAGATGGCGTGACTGTTAGTGTTATGACAATGTGACAGACACTGTGTACAACTCCAGTTCACAGCGCCATCTACAGTCTGTACTACGCTCTCGCCCCACACCAGTGGTTGGTAAATAAAATGATCAACAACGTGCGCACCTGTTGATGTTGATGTGTGCGCTCTGTGCTGGCCGACATCATGCACACACGAGAAGTTAGGGTAAGTGACTGGTCATGCTACACCCGGACTAGGTACAGCTGGGTACATCGTTAGGTGATGTGGCCAACGCTGCCTGACTTTGCTGTGCAACAGACACGTGATCTGTACGTCACGGCGCCGTCTCCTACAACCGAGATCGATACCCGAGGGACAATTTTCTTCCGCGGATGGGTTGAGTGCCACCTACTTGTACTTCTAAATACTTGCAAACCGTGTGGCACAGGCGCCACGTGGTGTGTACATGTGACTATTAACAGTCTTGGGGAGCGAGGCTGCATGTCACTTGCTTTTTTTTCTGCCCTCGCAGGTGGTCACGTGCCGCCAGACATCTGACGTGTTGATTATTTTCAACTGTTAATGAAGCTGCACTATACTAGCAAGATGGTTATTGTGTGTTTACTTTATTGCACATAACGCCTTTTACGTGTTTGGACTGTAAACGGACTTTACTCACTCGTTAATCCTTTTTTTTTTTTTTGGCAACCTGATGATGGTGAGAAATGAAAACATTGCGGGGGCGGTGTGTGAGAGACGTTCTTGCGATGCCGATCGAGTCCCCATCCCCCTCCACACTTGCCGCTTTGGACGTGTGGGTCTACCCGCGGGGCATCCACCGAGACGTCCTGGGGTGTGTCCGGAATTAGCGAGTCGTGTTGGCGGGGGGAGGGGACTGGTACCCGCGGTCACTGCCCGCTGCCAGCGGAATGGCCGGACCCGCCTGCACACAGCCTCCGGCACGTAACGGGGAAGGGCCAGAACTCGCACGAAGGCCGCTGTCATTGCCATGGCGCCCAAGGCCAATGTCCCCCTCAACCTGCCCCCCCCCCACTGTGGGCGAGCAAATGGCACACAACACACGAGCGTGCAGGTCCAAGTGGTCGTGTTTACACTCGACATGGTGCGTGACCTGTGCCAGCCAGCGTGCTCCCTACATGATGGTCACGTGTGTCACCTTTAAAACATGGGCGAGGATTGTAAGACAAAACTGCCGCCCAGTTGTTTACTACTTGCGATAACAGGCACGTGGTCCATCCATCCCCAGCCTTAGCTTGTGAGCCAGAAGTTATGGAGACAGGAAAGCACATCGTCTAGCAACTCAGGAGTTTGTGGCAAGTCCAATGGTTACACAGCATTTGTAACCTGACCCTTACCAAGCATTCACCCACCCTACTCACCAAGTCTACTACTGGGCAACACTTGAGTTTTCAAATACCTGGACTGGGTATAAGACTCGTATTTCCTCCAATCCCCCCCCCCCTTACTATCGTCTCATTGTCGGGGTAGACGGCAACAAACACAACCACCCACACAATGAGGTCAGCCATGGCCTGTCTGGGGATTCCTTTGTGATGGCGAGGGTTTGAATAGGAATATGAGCACCACCCTAAATATGCACACAGATATGTGAGTGGTGTGGTGCAGCACCGTAGAAATCATAGGAGTGGCAAGTGATGCTCTTCTCAAGAGATTCCTTCCCCCTCCATGCTGACAAAAACAAAAATGCACTTCCTTCCTTTCATATGCACGGCCAGCAAACCTGACGACAGTTTACTCAAGATGTGTGCACTTGAAGAACAAAACAACAAGAAACGTTTACATACATAATGTCTGGACTCGACAAAGTCCAGGTGTGCTGCCCACAACCATGTACATCTAGGTTTTGCAGCAATGGTCTTCAACAGTGGTACATGTGGGAGGCCAGACATGTTTACCTGTCAGTATACCACAAGGTGCTGTGCACTGAGCTGTCCACAGCTGGAGGCTGCTAACAGATTGGGGCACACATGAGGCCAAACAAGGATGAAGGCTAAACACGAGGGACAGAGAGACAGCTACCTTGGTGAGGGACTGAGGGAGACAGCTACCTTGGTGAGAGACAGCTACCTTGGTGAGGGACAGGGAGACAGCTACCTTGGTGAAGCACAGATGGAACAAAGTGTCTTGGATACACAGACTCCAGCGTTGTCAAGGGCCAGTCAGACACTACAGGCTTTTTAACCTGAGGGTAAGAACAACACCCACAGGTAAACATTTTATTGTTTTTCTCAGTGCTCTCTATTTTTTAATTTCATCCTCTCTGCACTGCTACATATTCTGTAACTGACATAGTAGTCAGCCCTGACACCTGCCATGGATACCTTGCCTCACCTCATTGTATTGGTGACACAGACAGTGACAAAGTGCAGACATACAATGACACTGGCAACAGTACATTCCCTGTGTGTGACAGTGTGTGTGTAACAGTAAATTCCCTGTGTGTGTGTGAGACAGTGTGTGTAACAGTAAATTCCCTGTGTGTGTGACAGTAAATTGCCTGTGTGTGTGTGACAGTGTGTGTAACAGTAAATTCCCTGCGTGTGTGACAGTATTTTCCTGTGTGTGTGTGTGACAGTGTGTGTAACAGTAAATTCACTATGTGTGTGTAACAGTAAATTCCCTGTGTATATGTGTGTGACAGTGTGTGTAACAGTAAATTCCCTGTGTGTATGTGTGTGACAGTGTATGTAACAGTAAATTCCCTGTGTGTGTGACAGTAAATTCCCTGTGTATGTGTGTCTGTGTGTGTAACAGTAAATTCCCTGTGTGTGACAGTGTGTGTAACAGTAAATTCCCTGTGTGTGACAGTAAATTCCCTGTGTGTATGTGTGTGTGACTGTGTGTGTAACAGTAAATTCCCTGTGTGTATGTGTGTGTGGCAGTGTGTGTAACAGTAAATTCCCTGTGTGTATGTGTGTGACAGTGTGTGTAACAGTAAATTCCCTGTGTGTGACAGTAAATTCCCTGTGTGTATGTGTGTGTGACTGTGTGTGTAACAGTAAATTCCCTGTGTGTGACAGTAAATTCCCTGTGTGTATGTGTGTGTGACAGTGTGTGTGACAGTAAATTCCCTGTGTGTGACAGTAAATTCCCTGTGTGTATGTGTGTGTGACTGTGTGTGTAACAGTAAATTCCCTGTGTGTGACAGTAAATTCCCTGTGTGTATGTGTGTGTGACAGTAAATTCCCTGTGTGTATGTGTGTGACAGTGTGTGTGACAGTAAATTCCCTGTGTGTGTGACAGTGTGTGACAGTAAATTCCCTGTGTGTATGTGTGTGTGACTGTGTGTGTAACAGTAAATTCCCTGTGTGTATGTGTGTGTGGCAGTGTGTGTAACAGTAAATTCCCTGTGTGTATGTGTGTGACAGTGTGTGTAACAGTAAATTCCCTGTGTGTGACAGTAAATTCCCTGTGTGTATGTGTGTGTGACTGTGTGTGTAACAGTAAATTCCCTGTGTGTGACAGTAAATTCCCTGTGTGTATGTGTGTGTGACAGTGTGTGTGACAGTAAATTCCCTGTGTGTGACAGTAAATTCCCTGTGTGTATGTGTGTGACAGTGTGTGTGACAGTAAATTCCCTGTGTGTATGTGTGTGTGACAGTGTGTGTGACAGTAAATTCCCTGTGTGTATGTGTGTGTGACTGTGTGTGACAGTAAATTCCCTGTGTGTATGTGTGTGTGACTGTGTGTGTAACAGTAAATTCCCTGTGTGTATGTGACAGTGTGAGTAACAGTAAATTCCCTGTGTGTGTGACAGTAAATTCCCTGTGTGTGTGACAGTGTGTGTAACAGTAAATTCCCTGTGTGTGTGACAGTGTGTGTAACAGTAAATTCCCTGTGTGTGTATGTGAGTGACAGTAAATTCCCTGTGTGTGTATGTGAGTGTGTGTGTGTGTAACAGTAAATTCCCTGTGTGTGTATGTGAGTGACAGTAAATTCCCTGTGTGTGTATGTGAGTGTGTGTGTGTGTGTGACAGTAAATTCACTGTGTGTGTATGTGAGTGTGTGTGTGTGTGACAGTAAATTCCCTGTGTGTGTATGTGAGTGTGTGTGTGTGTAACAGTAAATTCCCTGTGTGTGTATGTGAGTGACAGTAAATTCCCTGTGAGTGTATGTGAGTGTGTGTGTGTGTGTGTGACAGTAAATTCACTGTGTGTGTATGTGAGTGTGTGTGTGTGACAGTAAATTCCCTGTGTGTGTATGTGAGTGTGTGTGTGTAACAGTAAATTCCCTGTGTGTGTATGTGAGTGACAGTAAATTCCCTGTGTGTGTATGTGAGTGTGTGTGTGTGTGTGTGACAGTAAATTCCCTGTGTGTGTATGTGAGTGTGTGTGTGTGTGTGACAGTAAATTCCCTGTGTGTGTATGTGAGTGTGTGTGTGTGTGTGACAGTAAATTCCCTGTGTGTGTATGTGAGTGTGTGTGTGTGACAGTAAATTCCCTGTGTGTGTATGTGAGTGTGTGTGTGTGACAGTAAATTCCCTGTGTGTGTATGTGAGTGTGTGTGTGTGTAACAGTAAATTCCCTGTGTGTATGTGAGTGTGTGTGTGACAGTAAATTCCCTGTGTGTGTATGTGTGTGTGTGTGACAGTAAATTCCCTGTGTGTGTATGTGAGTGTGTGTGTGTGTGACAGTAAATTCCCTGTGTGTGTGTGTGTGTGTGTGTGTCACAGTAAATTCCCTGTGTGTGTATGTGAGTGTGTGTGTGTGTAACAGTAAATTCCCTGTGTGTGTGTGTGTGTGAGAGAGAGAGAGACAATATGTTATATATCTTGTTTTTGTGCTGCACGTTAGTTGAGTTGAAGTCTGAATAAACCATGTGTGTCTTAGTTGTCAACTATGTAACATGTGTCACAGGAGTTATTAGTTTCACTACGATTACAGTTTAGACAAAATATTGCCGGAAGTTGTTTTTCCTTCTGTACTTAACTGCTGCTGTCATAACTGTCAGGTTCCACCTCCACATCTTCATCTGGTCTGTGGGTGTGTGAAGCCCGACATTCCTCAGGTTCAGACATGTATGGCTGAGTACTTCAAGACTGTGCAAACTTGGTATATTATTCTTCACTGGAGAAATTAAACTGAAATCTTCACAGGAACCTGATGCCCCGGTCAGTCTACATGCTTAGTGTGGATTGGAACCTGCTGGCAGGTAGGGCGCGGGGCGACATTCTGCAGGACTTGCTGTCAACACGTGCAAGTCGCCAACTTTGAAAGTAGATGATAAAGAAACCTCAGTGCTTCAGACGCTGAAATTTACATAATTTATTTATATTTTCTTTGTCTACCACAACTCGGACCAATCGGGTAGATTTTTACGCCTAAAAAAACCCTCATCATTTCGGATTGAACTAAGAATTTCCAACGAAATTTTCTTTCAAAAGATGTTTTAAAGCTTAAAGGTAGGTTTGTTTTTATT
Organism: Marisa cornuarietis; assembly: GCA_004794655.1. Classification (NCBI taxonomy): domain Eukaryota; kingdom Metazoa; phylum Mollusca; class Gastropoda; order Architaenioglossa; family Ampullariidae; genus Marisa; species Marisa cornuarietis. The sequence continues at coordinate 76,125 of SMMW01000205.1, read as the reverse complement.
GCTGTTAGACTTTCACATTTGGCTTTTCTCTCTGTTTCGGGGATTGCTGGGAAATCTTTTTCTCATCTGCTGACCTAGGAATGCTTGCGATGTCTTCAGAATCTTGAAAATGAATTTGCTCTGTGATTTTTGTTTGTGCAAGAATCAGAACAAATGGTCTTTAATTGTCATTACAAATAAACTTCAACGGAAGACAGAAAATGATAATAAAATGTCTGGTAACAGAAGTAGAGGTTACATCCGCTTGTAAGTTACAATGTGTCGGTCTAGTCCTGCTGCTGCTCCAACAATCAAAAGGCCCTCGATCGTCAGGCTAGCTGTCAGCATCAGATAAACAGATTTCGCACTCGTTCATCGAGGGTGTGAGTGTCACATACAGCACGCCTGGAACATGTGTTATGTCACATACAGCACGCCTGGAACATGTGTTATGTCACATACAGCACACCTTGAACATGTGTTATGTCACATACAGCACACCTTGAACATGTGTCACATACAGCACACCTTGAACATGTGTTATGTCACATACAGCACACCTTGAACATGTGTTAGTGTCACATACAGCACACCTTAAACATGTGTTATGTCACATACAGCACGCCTGGAACATGTGTTATGTCACATACAGCACACCTTGAACATGTGTCACATACAGCACACCTTGAACATGTGTCACATACAGCACACATTAAACATGTGTTATGTCACATACAGCACGCCTGGAACATGTGTTATGTCACATACAGCACGCCTGGAACATGTGTTATGTCACATACAGCACGCCTGGAACATGTGTTATGTCACATACAGCACACCTTGAACATGTGTTATGTCACATACAGCACACCTTGAACATGTGTCACATACAGCACACCTTGAACATGTGTCACATACAGCACACCTTAAACATGTGTTATGTCACATACAGCACACCTTAAACATGTGTTATGTCACATACAGCACACCTTAAACATGTGTGAGTGTCACATACAGCACACCTTGAACATGTGTTATGTCACATACAGCACACCTTGAACATGTGTCACATACAGCACACCTTGAACATGTGTCACATACAGCACACCTTAAACATGTGTTATGTCACATACAGCACACCTTAAACATGTGTTATGTCACATACAGCACACCTTAAACATGTGTTAGTGTCACATACAGCACACCTTAAACATGTGTGAGTGTCACATACAGCACACCTTAAACATGTGTCACATACAGCACACCTTAAACATGTGTTATGTCACATACAGCACACCTTAAACATGTGTTAGTGTCACATACAGCACACCTTAAAAAATGTGTTAGTGTCACATACAGCACACCTTAAACATGTGTTAGTGTCACATACAGCACACCTTAAACATGTGTTAGTGTCACATACAGCACACCTTAAACATGTGTGAGTGTCACATACAGCACACCTTGAACATGTGTTATGTCACATACAGCACACCTTGAACATGTGTCACATACAGCACACCTTAAACATGTGTCACATACAGCACACCTTAAACATGTGTTATGTCATATACAGCACACCTTAAACATGTGTTAGTGTCACATACAGCACACCTTAAACATGTGTGAGTGTCACATACAGCACACCTTAAACATGTGTTATGTCACATACAGCACACCTTAAACATGTGTTAGTGTCACATACAGCACACCTTAAAAATGTGTTAGTGTCACATACAGCACACCTTAAACATGTGTTAGTGTCACATACAGCACACCTTAAACATGTGTGAGTGTCACATACAGCACACCTTGAACATGTGTTATGTCACATACAGCACACCTTGAACATGTGTCACATACAGCACACCTTGAACATGTGTCACATACAGCACACCTTAAACATGTGTTATGTCACATACAGCACACCTTAAACATGTGTTAGTGTCACATACAGCACACCTTAAACATGTGTGAGTGTCACATACAGCACACCTTGAACATGTGTCACATACAGCACACCTTAAACATGTGTTATGTCACATACAGCACACCTTAAACATGTGTTAGTGTCACATACAGCACACCTTAAACATGTGTTAGTGTCACATACAGCACACCTTAAACATGTGTGAGTGTCACATACAGCACACCTTGAACATGTGTTATGTCACATACAGCACACCTTGAACATGTGTCACATACAGCACACCTTAAACATGTGTTATGTCACATACAGCACACCTTAAACATGTGTTAGTGTCACATACAGCACACCTTAAAAAATGTGTTATGTCACATACAGCACACCTTAAACATGTGTTAGTGTCACATACAGCACACCTCGAACGTGTTGAGTTGCTTGTCCCCACTGCATTCCAGTGCCTTTAGCTGGCTGTGTTAATGCCATGCCAGTGCCTTTAGCTGCTTGTCCAAAATGCCATGACAGTGTCTTAAGTTTTTTGTCCCAATGTCATACCTGTGCTTTTAGTTGGCTGTGCCAGTGCCATGCCACTGCCTTTACCTGGCTTTGTCAATGTCATGCTAGTGTCTTAAGTTTCTTGTCCCAATGTCATGCCAGTGCCTTTAGTTTGCTGTGCCAGTGCCATGCCAGTGCCTTCAACTGGCTGTGCCAGTGCCATGCCAGTGCCTTTAGTAGGCTGTGTCAATGCCATGCCAGTGCTTTAGTGTGCTGTTCCAGTGCCATGCCAGTGCCTTTAGTAGGCTGTGTCAATGCCATGCCAGTGTCTTTAGTAGGCTGTGCCAATGTCATGCCAGTGCCTTTAGCTGGCTGTAACAGTGCCATGCCAGTGCCTTTAGTAGGCTGTGTCAATGCCATGCCAGTGCTTTAGTGTGCTGTTCCAGTGCCATGTCAGTGCCTTTATCTGGCTGTGCTAATGTCATGCGTGTGCCTTTAGTTGGCTGTATCACTGCCATGTCAGTGCCTTTAGGTTTCTGTGCCAATGTCATGCCAGTGTCTTCAGTGCCGACATAAAGTAAAGGATCCCTGGTAGCTCACAGCATGACGGTCTGTGGTGTGTCAGTCGTGTCTGTAGGTGGTGCCAGGACAACCTGGGGTCGGTGTGATGTGGAGACGGGACACTACTCGTGCCCGTAGTCATCTATAATCTGCTTACGATCCAAGAATTGTAGTTCTTCTCTACCCGATTGTCAGCTCTATTTACTAGTGTTTATTTTTATTGTTTACAGGCAGAATCTGCTGGGCGGTGTCTTCCAAGTGAAATACTTTTCTGCATCATCGCGATAATTATGCATGAATGCGGTCCACGATTATTTTCCTTCTTGGCTCGGCTGAAAAAAATGAGTAAAAAGTTGTGAGGCAGAGAGGAGTCTATTGTTGAGGCGATCCATCTCCATTCTGTGTCCCGCGGCGATCTTCAGGCGGCAAAAAAAGGTGGTGACGTCACTTGAATTTAATGGACACTTTAGCCCGGGGGTAGGCTGGGTGTAAAAATCTATACTATAGGCGGCGTCTCCTGTCTTTCAGTGTGAATATTACACTAACAATTCTCCCTTCCCTTTGAACGTGTCGCCACCAGCAACACCGCGTTTTTCCGTACAGTTCTGTAACATGCTGCTGTCATCAGCGGAATGTAATGTCAGCCTTGATTCCTAACATCGCCAGTAACAATCCTCCTTTCCACACACCCATTCCCCCACCACCACCCCTCGCATTTCTTTTTTTTTTTTTTTTTTTTTTTAACCACGATCGCTGGCTTAGTGCGAGGCCGTCTTTAATTTTTTGCCTTCCAGAAAGTGAGGCCGCCATGTTGATGGGCTGCTGAAAACATCGCCGTCTTCACTGTGTTTTGAATGTATAACAACAGACGATATCATGTTCAGCCAGTCGCTGTGTGTCAATATATTTATCTATCTATATATATATATATTTGTGTGTGGGTTGGATGCAGAAAGACTGTTTCCATGGAAGTCCAGTTTATCAGACAGACTCAACTGGTCAGAGAAGCGACGTACACAGCGGCCTCTGGCGGCTTCAACTCGCAACTAACAACACTTTTCTCTCTTCTCCCTCTCTCTTAACTAATCCTCTTTCTTGAGCAAAGTGTACATTTGTATGTCCTCGCTGTATAGTAATGTGTGTGGGCGACTGCATATATGCATTAAATGTGTGTGTGTGTGTGTGTGTGTGAGTGAGAGTGTGTGTGTGTGTGTGTGTGTGAGTGAGAGTGTGTGTGTGTGTGTTACAAGTTTGTCGGGTGGTGTGTATCACCACGGACGTGTATAAATATAAGTTCTAGCCGTTACACTTGAAAAGCGCGTTGAGTCTACTTGGAATAGCGTTACATAAATAATATTATTATTATTTATTAGTAAGCGAGGATTGTGCCTCAGCTATTCCCCAAGTAACTCAGTTATTCCCCATCTAACCCGTTGCCATCGCATTCGCCTCCCCCAAACCCGCAACTGTTGATAGAGTGAAAAATCGTCTGTCTGTCTGTCTGTCTGTCTGTCTGTCTGTCTGTCTGTCTGTCTGTCTGTTTTAATTACTGAGACAGCAGGAAGTGGCAACATGAGAGCCCGATACCTGCATGACAAGGAGGACGTGTTAGTCCCTGGCTGTGATGAAGATATTTCAGACAGAACTGGACACAGGGGGGAAACTGGTGTTTTACGACAAGACAGTCAGTAACTATGGCTATATCACTATATCACGGCAAGACAGTCAGTAACTAAGGCTATATCACTATATCACGGCAAGACAGTAACTAAGGCTATATCACTATATCACGACAAGACAGTAACTAAGGCGATATCACTTTATCACGGCAAGACAGTAACTAAGGCTATATCACTATATCACGGCAAGACAGAAACTAAGGCTATATCACTATATCACGGCAAGACAGTAACTAAGGCTATATCACTATATCACGGCAAGACAGTCAGCAACTAAAGCTATATCACTATATCATGGCAAGACAGTAACTAAGGCTATATCACTATATCACGGCAAGACAGTAACTAAGGCGATATCACTATATCACGACAAGACAGTAACTAAGGCGATATCACTTTATCACGGCAAGACAGTAACTAAGGCTATATCACTATATCACGGCAAGACAGAAACTAAGGCTATATCACGGCAAGACAGTAACTAAGGCGATATCACTATATCACGGCAAGACAGTCAGCAACTAAAGCTATATCACTATATCATGGCAAGACAGTAACTAAGGCTATATCACTATATCACGGCAAGACAGTAACTAAGGCGATATCACTTTATCACGGCAAGACAGTAACTAAGGCTATATCACGGCAAGACAGAAACTAAGGCTATATCACTATATCACGGCAAGACAGTAACTAAGGCGATATCACTATATCACGGCAAGACAGTCAGCAACTAAAGCTATATCACTATATCATGGCAAGACAGTAACTAAGGCTATATCACTTTATCACGGCAAGACAGTAACTAAGGCGATATCACTATATCACGGCAAGACAGCCAGCAACTAAAGCTATATCACTATATCATGGCAAGACAGTAACTAAGGCTATATCACGGCAAGACAGTAACTAAGGCTATATCACTATATCACGGCAAGACAGTAACTAAGGCTATATCACTATATCACGGCAAGACAGTAACTAAGGCGATATCACTATATCACGGCAAAACAGTAACTAAGGCTATATCACTATATCACGGCAAGACAGTCAGCAACTAAAGCTATATCACTATATCACGGCAAGACAGTAACTAAGGCGATATCACGGCAAGACAGTAACTAAGGCTATATCACTATATCACGGCAAGACAGTAACTAAGGCTATATCACGGCAAGACAGTAACTAAGGCGATATCACTATATCACGGCAAGACAGTAACTAAGGCGATATCACTATATCACGGCAAGACAGTAACTAAGGCGATATCACTATATCACGGCAAGACAGTCAGCAACTAAAGCTATATCACTATATCACGGCAAGACAGTAACTAAGGCGATATCACGGCAAGACAGTAACTAAGGCTATATCACTATATCACGGCAAGACAGTAACTAAGGCTATATCACTATATCACGGCAAGACAGTAACTAAGGCGATATCACTATATCACGGCAAAACAGTAACTAAGGCGATATCACTATATCACGGCAAGACAGTCAGCAACTAAAGCTATATCACTATATCACGGCAAGACAGTAACTAAGGCGATATCACTATATCACGGCAAGACAGTCAGCAACTAAAGCTATATCACTAATAATAATAATAATAGTGAAGATGTTTATAGCGCACATTCACACTCATAGAGAGCATGCTCTTAGCGCTTAAAACGAGGAAGAGACGTGGACTAAGTAGACACAGAACAAAGGGACGAAAGAAAACGACAGTACTGACGAAACAGAAAACATTAAAAGGCATCAAGTAACAGGAACAGAAAAATATAGTGATTCTGTGAGAAAGATGGGTAAAGTAGCAAGAGGGAAGGGGGGAGGGTAAGAAGGACGAGCATTGTGCGGACTGTGTTAGGAGAAATGCTCAAGGACGAGGTGCGTTTTCAGTGCAGATTTGAAAGATTCAGTTGTAGGAAGGTGGCGGATATGGAAAGGAAGAGAGTTCCATTGTTTTGCAGCACAGTAGCCAAAAGTCCTGTGACCATATGTTGTTGTTCTGGTGACAGGAACAGTGAGGATACGGTCGTCAGACAAAGAGCGTAGTTGTCTGGACGGAGAGTAAGGGATGAGAAGTTCAGAGAAATAGTCAGGACAGGAGCCAGCAAAGAAATTAAAACACAGCACAGACAGTTTGTACTGAATGTTTGTACACTATATCAAGGCAAGACAGTAACTAAGGCTATATCACTATATCACGGCAAGACAGTAACTAAGGCTATATCACTATATCACGGCAAGACAGTAACTAAGGCTATATCACTATATCACGGCAAGACAGTCAGCAACTAAAGCTATATCACTATATCACGGCAAGACAGTAACTAAGGCTATATCACTATATCACGGCAAGACAGTAACTAAGGCTATATCACTATATCACGGCAAGACAGTAACAAAGGCTATATCACTATATCACGGCAAGACAGCCAGTAACTAAGGCTATATCACTATTTAACGGCAAGACAGCCAGTAACTAAGGCTATATCACTATATCAGCATGTCACCTCAGTGACAGGAGTAGTTGACAGCATGTCACCTCTATGACAGGAGTAGTTGACAGCATGTTAGATGTCACCTCTATGACATGAGTATTTGACAGCATGTTAGATGTCACCTCTATGACATGAGTACTTGACAGCATGTTAGATGTCACCTCTATGACATGAGTAGTTGACAGCATGTTAGATGTCACCTCTATGACATGAGTACTTGACAGCATGTTAGATGTCACCTCAGTGACAGAGATAGTTGCTAGCATGTTAGATGTCACCTCTATGACATGAGTACTTGACAGCATGTTAGATGTCACCTCAGTGACAGAGATAGTTGCTAGCATGTTAGATGTCACCTCTATGACATGAGTACTTGACAGCATGTTAGATGTCACCTCAGTGACAGAGATAGTTGCTAGCATGTTAGATGTCACCTCTATGACAAGGATAGTTGCTAGCATGTTAGATGTCACCTCAGTGACAGAGATAGTTGCTAGCATGTTAGATGTCACCTCTATGACAAGGATAGTTGCTAGCATGTTAGATGTCACCTCTATGACATGAGTACTTGACAGCATGTTAGATGTCACCTCAGTGACAGAGATAGTTGCTAGCATGTTAGATGTCACCTCTATGACATGAGTACTTGACAGCATGTTAGATGTCACCTCTATGACAGGAGTAGTTGACAGCATGTTAGATGTCACCTCAGTGACAGAGATAGTTGCTAGCATGTTAGATGTCACCTCTATGACATGAGTACTTGACAGCATGTTAGATGTCACCTCAGTGACAGAGATAGTTGCTAGCATGTTAGATGTCACCTCTATGACAAGGATAGTTGCTAGCATGTTAGATGTCACCTCAGTGACAGAGATAGTTGACAGCCTGCTAGATGTCGTCTCAGTGACAGAGATAGTTGCTAGCATGACACGACTGTTTGTTTGTTTACCCCAGGGCAAGTTGCCACCACTTTATAGCTGTAACCCCAGGGTAAACAACATCTGAGGATTCCCCATGCTGCCCCACAGCATTAAGCTCGTGTGATAACTAGGACTGCAGGTGTTATCAATGTAGCGCAGGTGTCCGTGTGTATCTTGTGTCACTGACTTACTGGGGTCTCGCTTCTTGTTGAGTGGTCGTCTTACTGCCCAGCAGTTTGTACACACACACCAACACGCAGTATAAGAGGCGCTGGCATATGCAGACAACTGATGTGTGGACATGTGTTTGCTCGCCACCCCAGCACGTGCAGCAGCTGACGAAAGTGACTCTAAAAGTATTGCATGGAGTGACAAAGACTTGCTATTAATTCCCGCCAATAACAGGCTGCAAGATAAGTTGAATGTTGATGTTTTAATATCAATTCTCTCTTTTTAATCAAAATAAAAACCACTAACATTTATCAAGTAATGTTATTTTGACATTCCATCTAACATTACCAACACTCACCAAGTCACTTTGACTATCCAGAAAGTCCCACCAACATTCGTCAAGTAATTTTACTTTGACTATCCAGTTACGAATTTGTAAGTCTGATGTTTCTGGGTTAAAAAAAATCACTTGGTTAAAATTTCCTCTATTGTAGTGCTGCCCTCCATTAGTGGGCGCGCAGTTATCTTTCTTGCTATGCGCCTGAAGGAGCCTGCTTCCAACACTCCCCTCTTATTTTTACACCCTTACAACCCTCACTCAACAAATCCTCCCCCTCCCCCTTAATTCTTCCTTCATGTCTCCAGTTGAACTTATATACAGTAGTTAGTACACTACCCTCACTAACCCTCCTGTTCTTACAGCCTTACAGCCCTCACTCAAGGTCCTAACCCCTCCCCCTATTTCTTCCTTCATGTCTCGTTGAGTTCACCCACAGTAGTCAGTACACTACCTGCAGTAATCAGCAGACTATCCGCAATACACGTCCTGCAGAAGTCAGTAGACTACCCACAGTAGACTAACCGCAGTAGTCAGTAGACTATCCACAATACACTACTCACAGTAGTCAGTAGACTATCCACAGTACACTACTCGCAGTAGTCAGTAGACTATCCACAATACACTACTCGCAGTAGTCAGTAGACTATCCACAGTACACTACTCGCAGTAGTCAGTAATCTATCCACAATACACTACTCGCAGTAGTCAGTAGACTATCCACAATACACTACTCGCAGTAGTCAGTAGACTATCCACAGTACACTACTCGCAGTAGTCAATAGACTATCCACAGTACACTACTCGCAGTAGTCAGTAGACTATCCACAATACACTACTCGCAGTAGTCAATAGACTATCCACAGTACACTACTCGCAGTAGTCAGCAGACTATCCACAGTACACTACTCGCAGTAGTCAATAGACTATCCACAGTACACTACTCGCAGTAGTCAGTAGACTATCCACAGTACACTACTCGCAGTAGTCAGTAGACTATCCACAAAACACTACTCGCAGTAGTCAGCAGACTATCCACAGTACACTACTCGCAGTAGTCAATAGACTATCCACAGTACACTACTCGCAGTAGTCAATAGAATATCCACAGTACACTACCCGCAGTAGTCAGCAGACTATCCACAGTACACTACTCGCAGTAGTCAATAGACTATCCACAGTACACTACTCGCAGTAGTCAGTAGACTATCCACAGTACACTACTCGCAGTAGTCAGCAGACTATCCACAGTACACTACTCGCAGTAGTCAGCAGACTATCCACAGTACACTACTCGCAGTAGTCAGTAGACTATCCACAGTACACTACTACTTGCAGTAGTCAGCAGACTATCCACAGTACACTACTCGCAGTAGTCAGCAGACTATCCACAGTACACTACTCGCAGTAGTCAGTAGACTATCCACAGTACACTACTCGCAGTAGTCAGCAGACTATCCACAGTACACTACTCGCAGTAGTCAGCAGACTATCCACAGTACACTACTCGCAGTAGTCAGTAGACTATCCACAGTACACTACTCGCAGTAGTCAGTAGACTATCCACAGTACACTACTCGCAGTAGTCAGCAGACTATCCACAGATAGTTGCCGGGGTGGAGAATGAAGGTTGACTAGTGACTTACTGATGAGTAGTGAGAAACTGATGGTAGTTCACTACTCACTCACCACCTGCTAGTTCACATCCAGAAATAAAAGCAACTCTAGGTCACGTGGGACTTGAGCCTGTAGCTTGTGATCTACCTTCACCTTAGGGGTCACGAGTTAGCTCCCCGGCAGTGTGCCAGTATGGTGGTGCTCGCCCCTGTGACTGTGTGGCCGCCACCTTGTGACTGGACAGACAGCAGTCAAGCCTCTGTACGTTGAAACAAGTAGACAACACTCGCTCGTACTCTCCCAACCAAAACACACACCGGAGAAAAAACACAAATAGTCAACAGTAGTACAGCCAGCGGTACAGCCCACCTCCCTCATAGCTCCCTCATAGCTCCCTCAAAGCTCGGTCATAGCTCCGTCATAGCTCCCTCAATTGGGCAAAGCTTTGTCCACCTAGACCTGAGAAAGAGTGAGTTGGCCTCTGAACATATAGAGGTCTAGTGGAGTTTATAAACAACATATAGAGGTCTGGTGGAGTTTATAAACAACAACATATAGAGGTCTGGTGGAGTTTATAAACAACATATAGAGGTCTGGTGGAGTTTATAAACAACATATAGAGGTCTGGTGGAGTTTATAAACAACAACATATAGAGGTCTAGTGGAGTTTATAAACAACATATAGAGGTCTGGTGGAGTTTATAAACAACATATAGACGTCTGGTGGAGTTTATAAACAACAACATATAGAGGTCTGGTGGAGTTTATAAACAACATATAGAGGTCTAGTGGAGTTTATAAACAACATATAGAGGTCTGGTGGAGAGGTCTGGTGGAGTTTATAAACAACATATAGAGGTCTGGTGGAGTTTATAAACAACAACATATAGAGGTCTAGTGGAGTTTATAAACAACAACATATAAAGGTGTAGTGGTGTTTATAAACAACAACATATAGAGGTGTAGTGGTGTTTATAAACAACAACATATAGAGGTCTAGTGGAGTTTATAAACAACAACATATAGAGGTGTAGTGGAGTTTATAAACAACAACATATAGAGGTGTAGTGGTGTTTATAAACAACAACATATAGAGGTCTGGTGGAGTTTATAAACAACATATAGAGGTCTAGTGGAGTTTATAAACAACATATAGAGGTCTGGTGGAGTTTATAAACAACAGCATATAGAGGTCTGGTGGAGTTTATAAACAACAGCATATAGAGGTCTAGTGGAGTTTATAAACAACAACATATAGAGGTGTAGTGGTGTTTATAAACAACAACATATAGAGGTCTGGTGGAGTTTATAAACAAGATATAGAGGTCTAGTGGAGTTTATAAACAACATATAGAGGTCTAGTGGAGTTTATAAACAACATATAGAGGTCTGGTGGAGAGGTCTGGTGGAGTTTATAAACAACATATAGAGGTCTAGTGGAGTTTATAAACAACATATAGAGGTGTAGAGTGGAGTTTATAAACAACAACATATAGAGGTGTAGTGGAGTTTATAAACAACATATAGAGGTCTGGTGGAGTTTATAAACAACAACATATAGAGGTCTAGTGGAGTTTATAAACAACAACATATAGAGGTCTAGTGGAGTTTATAAACAACAACATATAAAGGTGTAGTGGTGTTTACAAACAACAACATATAGAGGTCTAGTGGAGTTTATAAACAACAACATATAAAGGTGTAGTGGTGTTTATAAACAACAACATATAGAGGTCTGGTGGTGTTTATAAACAACAGCATATAGAGGTCTAGTGGAGTTTATAAACAACAGCATATAGAGGTCTAGTGGAGTTTATAAACAACAACATATAGAGGTGTAGTGGTGTTTATAAACAACAACATATAGAGGTCTGGTGAAGTTTATAAACAAGATATAGAGGTCTAGTGGAGTTTATAAACAACATATAGAGGTCTAGTGGAGTTTATAAACAACATATAGAGGTCTGGTGGAGAGGTCTGGTGGAGTTTATAAACAACATATAGAGGTCTAGTGGAGTTTATAAACAACATATAGAGGTCTAGTGGAGTTTATAAACAACATATAGAGGTCTGGTGGAGTTTATAAACAACAACATATAGAGGTCTGGTGGAGTTTATAAACAACAACATATAGAGGTCTGGTGGAGTTTATAAACAACAACATATAGAGGTCTGGTGGAGTTTATAAACAACAACATATAGAGGTCTAGTGGAGTTTATAAACAACAACATATAGAGGTCTAGTGGAGTTTATAAACAACAACATATAAAGGTGTAGTGGTGTTTACAAACAACAACATATAGAGGTCTAGTGGAGTTTATAAACAACAACATATAAAGGTGTAGTGGTGTTTATAAACAACAACATATAGAGGTGTAGTGGTGTTTATAAACAACAACATATAGAGGTCTAGTGGAGTTTATAAACAACAACATATAGAGGTGTAGTGGTGTTTATAAACAACAACATATAGAGGTCTAGTGGAGTTTATAAACAACATATACAGGTCTAGTGGAGTTTATAAACAACATATAGAGGTCTGGTGGAGTTTATAAACAACAGCATATAGAGGTCTAGTGGAGTTTATAAACAACAACATATAGAGGTGTAGTGGTGTTTATAAACAACAACATATAGAGGTCTAGTGGAGTTTATAAACAACATATAGAGGTCTAGTGGAGTTTATAAACAACAACATATAAAGGTGTAGTGGTGTTTATAAACAACAACATATAGAGGTCTAGTGGAGTTTATAAACAACAACATATAGAGGTGTAGTGGTGTTTATAAACAACAACATATAGAGGTCTAGTGGAGTTTATAAACAACAACATATAGAGGTGTAGTGGAGTTTATAAACATTAGTACAGAGGTCTGTTTATGGTGTTGTTTATAGGATTATCTGTGTAGCAATGTGACGTACCTGTATGTGCCTGCTGTTGTTTGTAGCTATATCTGTGTGGAAATGTGACGTACCTATCTGTAAATGGTGTTGTTTGTAGGTATATCAGTGTAGCATTGTGACGTGTCTGTTCATGGTGTTGTTTGTAGGTATATCTGTGTAGCAATGTGACGTGTCTGTTCATGGTGTTGTTTGTAGGTATACCTGTGTAGCAATGTGACGTGTCTGTTCATGGTGTTGTTTGTAGGTATATCTGTGTAGCAATATGACGTGTCTGTTCATGGTGTTGTTTGTAGGTATACCTGTGGAGCATTGTGACGTGTCTGTTCATGGTGTTGTTTGTAGGTATATCTGTGTAGCAATTAGACGTGTCTGTTCATGGTGTTGTTTGTAGGTATACCTGTGTAGCAATGTGACGTGTCTGTTCATGGTGTTGTTTGTAGGTATATCTGTGTAGCAATATGACGTGTCTGTTCATGGTGTTGTTTGTAGGTATACCTGTGGAGCATTGTGACGTGTCTGTTCATGGTGTTGTTTGTAGGTATATCTGTGTAGCAATGTGACGTGTCTGTTCATGGTGTTGTTTGTAGGTATATCTGTGTAGCATTGTGACGTGTCTGTTCATGGTGTTGTTTGTAGGTATATCTGTGTAGCAATATGACGTGTCTGTTCATGGTGTTGTTTGTAGGTATATCTGTGTAGCATTGTGACGTGTCTGTTCATGGTGTTGTTTGTAGGTATATCTGTGTAGCAATGTCACTTGTCTGTTCATGGTGTTGTTTGTAGGTGTATCTGTGTAGCAATGTGACGTACCTATCTGTAAAAAATAGTGTTGTTTGTAGGTATATCTGTGTAGCAATGTTACGTGTCTGTACATAGTGTTGTTTGTAGGTATATCTGTGTAGCAATGTGACGTGCCTGTCTGTACATAGTGTTGTTTGTAGATATATCTATGTAGCAATGTCACTTGTCTGTTCATGGTGTTGTTTGTAGGTATATCTGTGTAGCATTGTGACGTGTCTGTTCATGGTGTTGTTTGTAGGTATACCTGTGTAGCAATATGACGTGTCTGTTCATGGTGTTGTTTGTAGGTATATCTGTGTAGCATTGTGACGTACCTATCTGTAAAAAATAGTGTTGTTTGTAGGTATATCTGTGTAGCATTGTGACGTACCTATCTGTAAAAAATAGTGTTGTTTGTAGGTATATCTGTGTAGCATTGTGACGTGTCTGTTCATGGTGTTGTTTGTAGGTATATCTGTGTAGCAATATGACGTGTCTGTTCATGGTGTTGTTTGTAGGTATATCTGTGTAGCATTGCGACGTACCTATCTGTAAAAAATAGTGTTGTTTGTAGGTATATCTGTGTAGCAATGTGACATGTCTGTACATAGTGTTGTTTGTAGGTATATCTGTGTAGCAATGTGACGTGCCTGTCTGTACATGGTGTTGTTTGTAGGTATATCTGTGTAGCAATGTGACGTGTCTGTTCATGGTGTTGTTTGTAGGTATATCTGTGTAGCAATATGACGTGTCTGTTCATGGTGTTGTTTGTAGGTATATCTGTGTAGCAATGTGACATGTCTGTACATAGTGTTGTTTGTAGGTATATCAGTGTAGCAATTTGACGTGTTTGTACATAGTGTTGTTTGTAGGTATATCTGTGTAGCCTTGTGACGTGTCTGTTCATGGTGTTGTTTGTAGGTATATCTGTGTAGCAATGTGACATGTCTGTACATAGTGTTGTTTGTAGGTATATCAGTGTAGCAATGTGACGTGTCTGTACATAGTGTTGTTTGTAGGTATATCTGTGTAGCAATGTGACGTGTCTGTACATAGTGTTGTTTGTAGGTATATCTGTGTAGCATTGTGACGTGTCTGTTCATGGTGTTGTTTGTAGGTATATCTGTGTAGCAATGTGACATGTCTGTTCATGGTGTTGTTTGTAGGTATATTTGTGTAGCAATGTGACGTGTCTGTACATACTGTTGTTTGTAGGTATATCTGTGTAGCAATGTGACGTGCCTGTACATGGTGTTGTTTGTAGGTATATCTGTGTAGCATTGTGACGTGTCTGTTCATGGTGTTGTTTGTAGGTATATCTGTGTAGCAATGTGACATGTCTGTTCATGGTGTTGTTTGTAGGTATATCTGTGTAGCAATGTGACGTGTCTGTACATACTGTTGTTTGTAGGTATATCTGTGTACCAATGTGATGTGTCTGTACATGGTGTTGTTTGTAGGTATATCTGTGTAGCATTGTGACGTGTCTGTTCATGGTGTTGTTTGTAGGTATATCTGTGTAGCAATATGACGTGTCTGTTCATGGTGTTGTTTGTAGGTACATCTGTATAGCATTGTTACGTGTCTGTTCATGGTGTTGTTTGTAGGTATACCTGTGTAGCAATGTGACGTGTCTGTTCATGGTGTTGTTTGTAGGTATATCTGTGTAGCATTGTGACGTGTCTGTTCATGGTGTTGTTTGTAGGTATATCTGTGTAGCATTGTGACGTGTCTGTTCATGGTGTTGTTTGTAGGTATATCTGTGTAGCAATGTCACTTGTCTGTTCATTGTGTTGTTTGTAGGTGTATCTGTGTAGCAATGTGACGTACCTATCTGTAAAAAATAGTGTTGTTTGTAGGTATATCTGTGTAGCATTGTGACGTGTCTGTTCATGGTGTTGTTTGTAGGTATACCTGTGTAGCAATATGACGGGTCTGTTCATGGTGCTGTTTGTAGGTATATCTGTGTAGCATTGTGACGTGTCTGTTCATGGTGTTGTTTGTAGGTATACCTGTGTAGCAATGTGACGGGTCTGTTCATGGTGCTGTTTGTAGGTATATCTGTGTAGCATTGTGACGGGTCTGTTCATGGTGTTGTTTGTAGGTATATCTGTGTAGCAATGTGACGTGCCTGTCTGTACATAGTGTTGTTTGTAGGTATATCTGTGTAGCATTGTGACGTGTCTGTTCATGGTGTTGTTTGTCGGTATATCTGTGTAGCAATATCACTTGTCTGTTCATGGTGTTGTTTGTAGGTATATCTGTGTAGCATTGTGACGTGTCTGTTCATGGTGTTGTTTGTAGGTATACCTGTGTAGCAATATGACGGGTCTGTTCATGGTGTTGTTTGTAGGTATATCTGTGTAGCATTGTGACGTGTCTGTTCATGGTGTTGTTTGTAGGTATACCTGTGTAGCAATATGACGGGTCTGTTCATGGTGTTGTTTGTAGGTATATCTGTGTAGCAATGTGACGTGTCTGTACATGGTGTTGTTTGTAGGTATATCTGTGTAGCATTGTGACGTGTCTGTTCATGGTGTTGTTTGTAGGTATATCTGTGTAGCAATGTGACGTGTCTGTTCATGGTGTTGTTTGTAGGTATATCTGTGTAGCATTGTGACGTGCCTGTTCATGGTGTTGTTTGTAGGTATATCTGTGTAGCAATGTCACTTGTCTGTTCATGGTGTTGTTTGTAGGTATATCTGTGTAGCAATGTGACGTACCTATCTGTAAAAAATGGTGTTGTTTGTAGGTACATCTGTATAGCATTGTTACGTGTCTGTTCATGGTGTTGTTTGTAGGTATACCTGTGTAGCAATGTGACGTGTCTGTTCATGGTGTTGTTTGTAGGTATATCTGTGTAGCATTGTGACGTGTCTGTTCATGGTGTTGTTTGTAGGTATATCTGTGTAGCATTGTGACGTGTCTGTTCATGGTGTTGTTTGTAGGTATATCTGTGTAGCATTGTGACGTGTCTGTTCATGGTGTTGTTTGTAGGTATATCTGTGTAGCAATGTCACGTGTCTGTTCATGGTGTTGTTTGTAGGTGTATCTGTGTAGCAATGTGACGTACCTATCTGTAAAAAATAGTGTTGTTTGTAGATATATCTGTGTAGCAATATCACTTGTCTGTTCATGGTGTTGTTTGTAGGTATATCTGTGTAGCATTGTGACGTGTCTGTTCATGGTGTTGTTTGTAGGTATACCTGTGTAGCAATATGACGGGTCTGTTCATGGTGTTGTTTGTAGGTATATCTGTGTAGCATTGTGACGTACCTATCTGTAAAAAATAGTGTTGTTTGTAGGTATATCTGTGTAGCATTGTGACGTACCTATCTGTAAAAAATAGTGTTGTTTGTAGGTATATCTGTGTAGCAATGTGACGTGCCTGTCTGTACATGGTGTTGTTTGTAGGTATATCTGTGTAGCAATGTGACGTCTGTTCAAGGTGTTGTTTGTAGGTATATCTGTGTAGCAATGTGACGTGTCTGTTCATGGTGTTGTTTGTAGGTATATCTGTGTAGCAATGTGACGTGTCTGTACATAGTGTTGTTTGTAGGTATATCTGTGTAGCAATGTGACGTGTCTGTACATGGTGTTGTTTGTAGGTATATCTTAGTAGCGATGTGACGTGTCTGTTCATGGTGTTGTTTGTAGGTATATCTGTGTAGCAATATGACGTGTCTGTTCATGGTGTTGTTTGTAGGTGTATCTGTGTAGCAATGTGACGTACCTATCTGTAAAAAATGGTGTTGTTTGTAGGTATATCTGTGCAGCATTGTGACGTGTCTGTTCGTGGTGTTGTTTGTAGGTATACCTGTGTAGCAATGTGACGTGTCTGTTCATGGTGTTGTTTGTAGGTATATCTGTGTAGCATTGTGACGTGTCTGTTCATGGTGTTGTTTGTAGGTATATCTGTGTAGCAATGTGACGTGTCTGTTCATGGTGTTGTTTGTAGGTATATCTGTGTAGCATTGTGACGTGTCTGTTCATGGTGTTGTTTGTAGATATATCTGTGTAGCAATATCACTTGTCTGTTCATGGTGTTGTTTGTAGGTATATCTGTGTAGCATTGTGACGTGTCTGTTCATGGTGTTGTTTGTAGGTATATCTGTGTAGCATTGTGACGTGTCTGTTCATGGTGTTGTTTGTAGGTATACCTGTGTAGCAATATGACGTGTCTGTTCATGGTGTTGTTTGTAGGTATATCTGTGTAGCATTGTGACGTACCTATCTGTAAAAAATAGTGTTGTTTGTAGGTATATCTGTGTAGCATTGTGACGTACCTATCTGTAAAAAATAGTGTTGTTTGTAGGTATATCTGTGTAGCAATGTGACGTGCCTGTCTGTACATGGTGTTGTTTGTAGGTATATCTGTGTAGCAATGTGACGTCTGTTCAAGGTGTTGTTTGTAGGTATATCTGTGTAGCAATGTGACGTGTCTGTTCATGGTGTTGTTTGTAGGTATATCTGTGTAGCAATGTGACGTGTCTGTACATAGTGTTGTTTGTAGGTATATCTGTGTAGCAATGTGACGTGTCTGTACATGGTGTTGTTTGTAGGTATATCTTAGTAGCGATGTGACGTGTCTGTTCATGGTGTTGTTTGTAGGTATATCTGTGTAGCAATATGACGTGTCTGTTCATGGTGTTGTTTGTAGGTGTATCTGTGTAGCAATGTGACGTACCTATCTGTAAAAAATGGTGTTGTTTGTAGGTATATCTGTGCAGCATTGTGACGTGTCTGTTCATGGTGTTGTTTGTAGGTATACCTGTGTAGCAATGTGACGTGTCTGTTCATGGTGTTGTTTGTAGGTATATCTGTGTAGCATTGTGACGTGTCTGTTCATGGTGTTGTTTGTAGGTATATCTGTGTAGCATTGTGACGTGTCTGTTTGTGGTGTTGTTTGTAGGTATATCTGTGTAGCAATGTGACGTGTCTGTTCATGGTGTTGTTTGTAGGTATATCTGTGTAGCATTGTGACGTGTCTGTTCATGGTGTTGTTTGTAGATATATCTGTGTAGCAATATCACTTGTCTGTTCATGGTGTTGTTTGTAGGTATATCTGTGTAGCATTGTGACGTGTCTGTTCATGGTGTTGTTTGTAGGTATACCTGTGTAGCAATATGACGGGTCTGTTCATGGTGTTGTTTGTAGGTATATCTGTGTAGCATTGTGACGTACCTATCTGTAAAAAATAGTGTTGTTTGTAGGTATATCTGTGTAGCATTGTGACGTACCTATCTGTAAAAAATAGTGTTGTTTGTAGGTATATCTGTGTAGCAATGTGACGTGCCTGTCTGTACATGGTGTTGTTTGTAGGTATATCTGTGTAGCAATGTGACGTCTGTTCAAGGTGTTGTTTGTAGGTATATCTGTGTAGCAATGTGACGTGTCTGTTCATGGTGTTGTTTGTAGGTATATCTGTGTAGCAATGTGACGTGTCTGTACATAGTGTTGTTTGTAGGTATATCTGTGTAGCAATGTGACGTGTCTGTACATGGTGTTGTTTGTAGGTATATCTTAGTAGCGATGTGACGTGTCTGTTCATGGTGTTGTTTGTAGGTATATCTGTGTAGCAATATGACGTGTCTGTTCATGGTGTTGTTTGTAGGTGTATCTGTGTAGCAATGTGACGTACCTATCTGTAAAAAATGGTGTTGTTTGTAGGTATATCTGTGCAGCATTGTGACGTGTCTGTTCATGGTGTTGTTTGTAGGTATACCTGTGTAGCAATGTGACGTGTCTGTTCATGGTGTTGTTTGTAGGTATATCTGTGTAGCATTGTGACGTGTCTGTTCATGGTGTTGTTTGTAGGTATATCTGTGTAGCATTGTGACGTGTCTGTTCGTGGTGTTGATTGTAGGTATATCTGTGTAGCATTGTGACGTGTCTGTTTGTGGTGTTGTTTGTAGGTATATCTGTGTAGCAATGTGACGTGTCTGTTCATGGTGTTGTTTGTAGGTATATCTGTGTAGCATTGTGACGTGTCTGTTCATGGTGTTGTTTGTAGGTATATCTGTGTAGCATTGTGACGTGTCTGTTCATGGTGTTGTTTGTAGGTATATCTGTGTAGCAATGTCTCTTGTCTGTTCATGGTGTTGTTTGTAGGTGTATCTGTGTAGCAATGTGACGTACCTATCTGTAACAAATAGTGTTGTTTGTAGGTATATCTGTGTAGCAATGTGACGTGTCTGTACATAGTGTTGTTTGTAGGTGTAATAAGACGTACGCACATACACTTACCTTGCACGCGCACGACGTATATTACAAACATGCACCCCGCTCGACGAGCCCCCGTTGATGGAATGAAGGTGAAGAGATTTCTCGTTGTTTTGAAAAATGAAGGACTCACTCTCTTCCGTCTGTCTGTCTGTCAAACCGTCCCCTTTCTTCTTCTTCTTCCCACGTCATTTCTTCCCAAAACGACGACAAACAAATGACGCACACAAGACGTCAAACACAAGACACCATTCACTCACGAAACAATACAAGACCTACCCCTAACTCATTACACTCCCCCTTGCTAAAACTGAAATCTCCCAGATTTCCACCAACTAGGTCGCTATATTGTTTCGGTAAACCCCCAACTCAAAATAACTTAGCAACTGAACTGCACCTAACAAAAATCTCTCCTGGCTAATTTATAACGCTACTCTTTACTCATGAAACAATGGAGTAAAACATTTCTAACAAATAATATTAACGGCAGTCAGCTTACATTATATTTACATGTTCATTACGCCACCCTACTCTAAAATCGGGCCGGGGCAGTCACTACGGCTTAGGTAGTCAGCCTCAACATTTTCCGCCCCCTTTATGTATTTAATGTAGGGATGGTATTCCTGCAGGAAAAGTGACCATCTCATTAACCTCTGGTTAGAGTGTTTGGCCTGGGCTAAGAATACCAGGGGCTTATGGTCACTTTCTAGCACAAAGTCTCGTCCATAGAGATACTGGTTAAATTTCTGAATCCCAAAAATCACAGCCAGACACTCCTTCTCACACGTAGCATACGTTCTCTCAGTTTTACTCAGCTTTCGACTAGCATACGCTACTGGATGTAAGGTACCTTCACATTCCTGCAGCAGCACAGCCCCCAGACCACGCTCGCTGGCGTCTGTCCGTAGGTGGAACTGTTTTGAAGGGTCGGGTAGTTTGATGATAGGATCGGAGGTGAGGTGTGCCTTAAGTGTATCAAATGCTCGTTGGCATGCTTCAGTCCATTCCACTCTATTCGGTTTCCGTGCTCCGATTAAATCCGTAAGTGGTGCTGCAATTGCGCTAAAGTTGGGGACATATTTGCGATAAAAACTCGCTAACCCTATGAAGCTACGAACTTCGGTCTGGGTCTCTGGCCGCCTCGTTTCGCTCAGTTGTTGAACCTTGGCGTTGGCTGGAGCTACTTCCCCACGACCAACTCTGTGACCCAAAAAATCCAAACTAGCACAACCGATTTCGCATTTGGTAGGCCGTGCTGTGAGGTTCACCTCGCGTAACCTCGTCAATATTGCTTTAAGTAGCACAAGGTGTTCTTCCCACGTTTCCGTGGCGAGGAGCAAGTCATCCATAAAGTTTTCTACACCTGTTCCTTTGAGTGGTTCTAACAGTGTGCGCATCATACGCGTGAAAACGCTTGGTGCATTTTGTACACCAAATGGCATCACCTTCCACTGGTAGTTTCCGAAAGGTGTAGTAAATGCTAATTTATGTCGGTCTTCTTTTCTCACAGGTATCTGCCAATACCCCTTTGTGAGGTCTATCCGTGAAAAGTATTTAGCTTTTGAGAGCTTGGTAAAAATTGTGTCTGGATCAGGAAGGGGTTCTGCTAGATACTCAGTAATTTGGTTTAGCCGCCGATAATCGACGCAAAACCGAAAACTCCCATCCCTTTTCTTGACCAGGACTATGGGAGAGCTGTACGCACCCTCCGCTGGTTCGATGACCCCCAGCTTGGCCATTTCTTGCAAATCTCTTTCCACAGCTTCAAGTTTTGCATGCGGTAGCCTGTACGGCCTTAGCTTAACAGGAACATCACTTATGAGCGTAACAGAGAACTCCGTGAGTGATGTCAGACCAGGTTTATCTGTTAACGTTTCGTCAAATGACGCCAGCAACTGCTGGACTTCTTCCTTCTGCCCATCCGAGAGATTTTCGCTGATCTTTACATTCTTGTAAGTTTCTTCATTCATCGTAGGGCAGCTGTGGAACCTTACATCAGAAGCTGGAGTCTCATCCATCTCCTCCACTACAACCGTTGCTACCACCAAGGTGTTATCCTCCACTTCTCTCTCCACATACCTTTTCAAGAGGTTTACGTGGAATGTTTTCTCACGTTGCCCAATTTGTACGCGGTAATTTAGACCGCTCATCTTTTGGGTGATCACATACGGTCCTTTCCAGTGTACCTGGAGCTTGTTGTGCGCTGTAGGGAGTAATATTAAGACTTTCTCCCCTACTTCAAATTCACGCAATTTTGCCCTCTTGTCATAATGACTTGCTTGCTTGCGGCGAGCATCACGAAGGTTGTCCTGTGCTAACTTACGAACGAACTCTAATCTATTACACAGGTCCGTGACATATTCGTAAGAGGTCTTTACCTCCTCTTGGGTTTGTTCATTGGTCCACAGAGACCTGAGAACTGCCATAGGTCCTCGAACGGTTCGCCCATACACTAGCTCGAAAGGCGAGAATCCTAGCGAACTCTGTGGGGCTTCCCTGTAGGCAAAGAGAAGTGCTGGTATGTACCTGTCCCAGTCTCGTGGTCGTTCTTCAGACAACTTACGCAGCGCAGTTTTCAGAGTTCCATTAAACTTTTCTACCAGCCCATTGCACTGAGGGTGGTAGGGAGTGGTGGTGTAATGCCGTATCGACAATAACCGGTTTACCTCAGACATGATCTTGCTGACGAACTGCGTCCCTTGGTCTGTGAGTATTTCCTCTGGTATTCCCACTCTGGACCAAATTCCTAGGAGCGCCTCGGCTACTGTTTCAGTGTCTATATTTTTCAAGGCCGTCGCTTCTGCAAACCGGGTGGCGTAGTCCACCACAGTTAGGACATACCTATGTCCCCGCTCTGATGCTGGCTTGATTGGCCCGATAATATCCATCGCGACTCTCTTGAACGGCTCATCGATGATTGGGACTTCACCAAGGGGTGCTGGGTGTTGGTGAGCTCTGGTCGACGTGCGTTGGCACGTGTCACACGACTTTACATAGCGTTTCACATCGCCGGTCACTCCTGGCCAATAAAACTTGGTCAGTACCCGATCAAGAGTTTTAGAGGTTCCCATATGAGCACTAAACAACCCTTCATGAGCAAGTTTTATTACATCCATGCGTTTCCCTATAGGAACAATAAGTTGTTTGAACTCCTCCCCATTCTGTTTCACTTGTCGGTACAGGAGACCCCGCTTCTCCATGTATCTAGTCTCAGCGGTTTTCCTGACGCACGTAGAGCCCTCAACTGCCAGTGCGCGCACTCTCTGTAGGCTAGTGTCTTCCGCCTGAAGCTTCCCAAACTCCAGTGCTGTGGTGCTCGGGACAGAATCCGATACCACAAGTGGTTCGGTACCCCGGCCTACCCTAGCCTGCGCACGTGTAACAGCGCAAACGTCGACTTTATCCGTTTTGGGAAACGGACTTAAAAAAATGTAACGTACACCAAGAATGAGTGGGTGTGTTAAATTGTCTAGACATGCCGCCTTAATCCGCCCTGTGACATACTCGCAGTCCACGTCTATCATGGCTGTGGGTACACTTGCAGACGTCATGTTCGCGAATTGTACTGTGATCTGTTCATCCAGAAGATCTTTGTCACTAACCAAACATCTCTGCACTATCGCCGAATAGTTGCAGCCAGTGTCCAGGTAAATGGAACAACATCTACCATTCACCTTGCCGGTGGTCACGTTTCGATCATCCGTTACTGGGCCCAGTATGACATTTGCGGTTATGCTTTTGCTTTGAGTTTTCCCATTCTGTGGACAGTTACGGGAGTAGTGTCCTTCTTTTCTGCAATTAAAGCAGGTAACCGGTCTATTCGCTCCCTCGGTGCGTTGTCTACCTTTATTTGAGCTGTTATACGCTTTTCCAGTTGATCGATCGATTTGACGGTATTTCTCGTCATGGATTTTGGAGGTGGTGGTTCGTTCCCAGTGAGGGTATTCTTTTTCTCTCTTAGCTTTTGCTAGTTTGCTGTGTGCCTTATCAAACCTCTCGGCTATCGACGCAATGTCTGCCAACTTTATCGCTCCCATTGTTTCTAAGTGACAAGTCAATTCAGGGTGATAACTTCCCATTACTACTTCTTTTACCAATTCTTCCCATACACTGTCGTGATTAGATCGGTCGACATTAGCCATCACCATCCACTGGTCAAGGTCGTGGCGTACTCGTTGGTGGTATTGGTCATGTGTCTCGTCAGGTTTTTTTGACGCGTTCCGAAATCGCAGACGGTACGTCTCTGCGGTGATTTCAAATCGTTTCAGCAACTCGGTTTTTAAGGCGTCATAATCGTTCCACGAACCTTCAGCCATTCGGTTGAACACTTCCTTTGCACTATCGCGAAGAAGTCCGGACAACTGGATAGCCCAACTATCATGTGGCACACGACACGACTGTGCTAACCGTTCAAATTGCGCGAGATACCGTTCGATGTGGTCGTTCTTGTCATCGAACGTGGCCATCTTGACGGGGCCTGTCCTACCGTAGTGTGACATGCGTACCCTGCCCTCGTCATCGCTGGCGTCGCTATTGCTGCTTATACTGCTGCATTTACTGCTGCCACTAGCGCTTCTGCTCTTAAATTTTAGCTCAGCTAATTTAAGCTGCAGTTCCCGCTCTTTCTCCTTTTCTTCTCTCCGTTCCTGTCTCTCCCTCTCTTCTTTCTCTCTCTCAATCCGCTCCTGTCTTTCTTTTTCCTCCCTTTCCTTTTTACCCTGTCTCCAGAGGATTAATTCTTTTTCAACAAACTCATTAATCTCTTTTCCTACCAACCCCTCATCTAATGCAATCTCTCTAAGCTCTTTTCGCTTGTCCCTCTCGGACACAGCGAACTCTGCTTCTAATCCAGACATGGTAAAGTAGCTGCGCTAACACTATCGCCGTTGACCAGAACGGTACTTCCCCTTCGCGTTACTTGACCAACCTCCCAACGAATAGCTAGGCCAGCTACACACACACTATCTGTTCAGATCCCGGACGAGCTACCCAATATGTAATAAGACGTACGCACATACACTTACCTTGCACGCGCACGACGTATATTACAAACATGCACCCCGCTCGACGAGCCCCCGTTGATGGAATGAAGGTGAAGAGATTTCTCGTTGTTTTGAAAAATGAAGGACTCACTCTCTTCCGTCTGTCTGTCTGTCAAACCGTCCCCTTTCTTCTTCTTCTTCCCACGTCATTTCTTCCCAAAACGACGACAAACAAATGACGCACACAAGACGTCAAACACAAGACACCATTCACACACGAAACAATACAAGACCTACCCCTAACTCATTACAGTAGGTATATCTGTGTAGCAATGTGACATGTCTGTTCATGGTGTTGTTTGTAGGTATATCTGTGTAGCAATGTGACATGTCTGTTCATGGTGTTGTTTGTAGGTATATCTGTGTAGCAATGTGACATGTCTGTTCATGGTGTTGTTTGTAGGTATATCTGTGTAGCAATGTGACATGTCTGTTCATGGTGTTGTTTGTAGGTATATCTGTGTAGCATTGTGACATGTCTGTTCATGGTGTTGTTTGTAGGTATATCTGTGTAGCATTGTGACGTGTCTGTTCATGGTGTTGTTTGTAGGTATATCTCTGTAGCATTGTGACGTGTCTGTTCATGGTGTTGTTTGTAGGTATATCTCTGTAGCATTGTGACGTGTCTGTTCATGGTGTTGTTTGTAGGTATATCTGTGTAGCAATGTCACTTGTCTGTTCATGGTGTTGTTTGTAGGTATATCTGTGTAGCAATGTGACGTGTCTGTTCATAGTGTTGTTTGTAGGTATATCTGTGTAGCAATGTGACGTGCCTGTCTGTAGGCCTGCACTAGCCCTGTCTTACCTGTGTCTTGACGCTGTCTCCGTGCACGTGACTCCAGCTGTGCTTTTTGCCGGAACTCACTTGGCGTGAGGCTGTGTTTCCGGAGGCGGCGGCCGCCCCCATTAGCCGCCGGTCGCTGCTGGTGATAATGATGGCGGGACTGGCATCAGGAGGATTAGGTAACTGCCCACAGGCACACGTTGATGAAGCTGCTGCCCGGAAACCGGCTCCGACGGTCTCCAGAGTTATCACCCCTGCCATCTGTCTCTGGGGGATTCAAGCAGCTGCATCAGCCCTCACTCTCTCTCTCTCTACCCGCTCTTGTCCTCCACGTACCACTCAACCTTTAACCCCCTCCCCCCCCACACACACACACGCAAACACAAACCACGTACATACAAAAGCATTTTCAAGTTTTTTTAACCGCAAGCTGGTGTCCATTTTGGTATCGATTCAAAATGGCCAAGTTGTAATATTGGTGAAAGCATGTAATGTGGATATTAGTGTAAATACTAAAGTAATGTGGATAGTAAAGTGTCATGGATTGCAATGTTGGCAGTGAAGTGATGTAGATAGTAATGTGAGTAGGATGGATAGTAATGTGGAGAGTACTGTAACGTGGATAGAAGTGTAATGTGAATAACTATCCAAAGTGGATAGTAAATTACTGTGGAGAGTAAAGTAACGTGGAAAGTAATGAGGGCAGTAGTGTGGATACTAACGAACTGTGGATAGTAATGTGGATAGTAATGTGGATAGTAAAGCAACGTGAATATAAATGTGGATCACGATGTAACGTAGATAGCAATGTGGTTAGTAGCATAGATTGTAAAATAGTGCAGATAACAGTGTGGATAGTAACGTACCGTGTAGAGTAATGTGGATAGTAAAGCAACGTGAATATAAATGTGGATCACGACGTGACGTAGATAGCAATGTGGTTAGTAGATAGATTGTAAACTAATGTAGATAACAGTGTGGATAGTAACGTACCGTTGATAAGAAAAGTAGATAGTAAAGCAGTGTGGATGAGAATGTGCATAAGTAGTGTTGATAATAATGAACCGACTATAGTAACGTGAATAATACAGTAGTGTGGATAGTAATGTGGCTAGTGAAGTAGCGTGGATAGTGATGTAGATAGCGCAGTAACGTGAATACTTATGTCTTGCAGGGAATATGTAACATAATCTGGACAGTAGTGTAGAAAGTAAGTTGACAATAATGTGGATAGTAGTGTAGATAGTAACGTGGATAGTGATGTAGATAGCGCAGTAACGTGAATACTTATGTCATGCAGTATATAGTAACGTGGATAGTGATGTGAATAGTAATGTATCAATAATCAATACAGTATGTAGATAGTAAAATGAATAGCCATGTGGACCACGAAAGTAATGTGGATAGTAAAGTAATGTAGACAGTCAAGTAGTGTGGAGAGTAATGTGGATAGTAGTGAGGATAGTAACATACTGCGTATAAGACACGTGGATAGGGCAGTGATGTGTAAGTAGAGTGTGTGGATAGTGAAGTAACGGGAATAATACCGTTGACAGTAATGTGGATAGTCAAGTCACGTGCACAGTACAGGGTAGTTTTGACGTACTCATAGAAGTGAGATTCAGGTAAAACCAGAGTCGTGAGTCGGGTACAAGAGGCTTTGGATGGGAAAACCACAGGCTACAGGAACAGGCACCTGACTACACACCGGGCTAGCTGTGCACACATTTGTGTGTAGGGGGAAAGGCGTGGCACAAGCTACACATGTCTGTGTGTGTGTGGGGGGGGGAGAACGGGTGGCACAAGCTACACATGTCTGTGTGTGTGGGGAGAACGCACAAGCACATGTGTGTGTGTGGGGAGAACAGGTGGCACAAGCTACACATGTCTGTGTGTGGGGGGGGGGAGAACGGGTGGCACAAGCTACACATGTCTGTGTGTGGGGAGAACAGGTGGCACAAGCTACACATGTCTGTGTGTGGGGAGAACAGGTGGCACAAGCTACATAGTGTGTGTGGGGAGAACGGTGGCACAAGGTCTGTGTGTGGGGAGAACAAGCTACACTCGTGTGTGTGGGGAGAACAGGTGGCACAAGCTACACATGTCTGTGTGGGGAGAACAGGTGGCACAAGCTACACATGTCTGTGTGTGGGGGGGGAGAACGGGTGGCACAAGCTACACATGTCTGTGTGTGTGTGTGGGGAGAACGGGTGGCACAAGCAACTTCCCATTTCTGTGTTGTGTTGTACCGAGGCATGAAATTGCTTGTTGCTTCCAATTCACTTCTTAACTATGCTTTAGATACATATATATATATAGAGAGAGAGAGAGAGCGGGGGGTCAGAACAGTTTCAAATTAACCTCTACATGCATTCAGGGTGTTGTCTCATACTATTTACATGTTTATGGTTTTGCCAGCCAGCTACCCGTCAGGTTGGTGTGTGGTTATTTAAGTTTGAAGAGATTTTATCAGCTCCGCCGCTGAGTTTCGCTCAGACAAAGGCTGTTAGAAATGTTAGAAATGATAGAAATGATAGAAATGTTAGAAATGATAGAAATGATAGAAATGATAGAAATGTTAGAAATGATAGAAATGTTAGAAATGATAGAAATGATAGAAATGTTAGAAATGATAGAAATGATAGAAATGATAGAAATGTTAGAAATGATAGAAATGTTAGAAATGATAGAAATGTTAGAAATGATAGAAATGTTAGAAATGTTAGAAATGATAGAAATGTTAGAAATGATAGAAATGTTAGAAATGATAGAAATGTTAGAAATGATAGAAATGATAGAAATGTTAGAAATGTTCCTCAACTGAATTTGTGATGACATTTGGAACACACCAGGTGCCGATCAAAACTAAGGGGCAGCAGAAGGATATTGTAAGTTTATTTTGATTGCTTTGTTAATAAAATGCTTATTAAACAGCTGTATACTCTTGAATACTTCATTATTCTTTATGTTTGCAATGTTTTTATATTTGTGTTGCTCTAGTCCTCTAATGTCGCCAGTCGTTTGTCTTCACTGTACCCATGGAGCAGAGCAAGTAGTTCAACCTGATGATCACCAGCGGCGTCTTGCGACACTGGCCCCCAAAAACTAAGTCCGCCGCTGGAGCAAACCTTTTTGCTTCTGGTTTGTGTTTTAGGGTTCTTTTGTTTTTAGTCTTTTTTTAGAGGCGGGGGGGGGTCACACTGAGAGAAGGAAGGAAAGAAGATAAAGAGTGGAGGTGAAAAAGCTTTCTTAACATTTTGTGATGCTATTCCACGTTTCTGCTTTCGTAGGGTCATCCTAGAGATTTTCACTATACAGAGGTACAGAGCTACAGAACTACAGAGCTACACAGCTACAGAGGTACAGAGATACAGAGCTACACAGAGATACAGAGGTACAGAGATACAGAGGTACAAAGCTACAGAACTACAGAGCTACAGAGGTACAGAGAGATACAGAGGTACAGAGCTACAGAACTACAGAGCTACACAGCTACAGAGGTACAGAGAGATACAGAGCTACACAGAGATACAGAGGTACAGAGATACAGAGGTACAGAGGTACAAAGCTACAGAACTACAGAGCTACACAGCTACAGAGGTACAGAGAGATACAGAGCTACACAGAGATACAGCTACAGAGGTACAGAGATACAGAGCTACACAGAGATACAGAGGTACAAAGCTACAGAGCTACACAGCTACAGAGGTACAGAGAGATACAGAGGTACAGAGCTACAGAACTACAGAGCTACACAGCTACAGAGGTACAGAGAGATACAGAGGTACAGAGCTACACAGAGATACAGAACTACAGAGCTACAGAGCTACAGAGATACAGAGCTACACAGAGATACAGAGCTACACAGCTACAGAGATACAGAGCTACACAGAGATACAGAGATACAGAGCTACACAGCTACAGAGGTACAGAGCTACACAGAGATACAGAGATACAGAGCTACAGAGCTACAGGGCTACACAGCTACAGAGGTACAGAGAGATACAGAGAGATACAGAGGTACAGAGCTACACAGAGCTACAGAGGTACAGAGCTACACAGCTACAGAGGTACAGAGAGATACAGAGCTACACAGCTACACAGCTACAGAGATACAGAGCTACACAGAGATACACAGCTACAGAGCTACAGAACTACAGAGCTACACAGCTACAGAGGTACAGAGAGATACAGAGATACAGAGCTACACAGCTACAGAGGTACAGAGCTACACAGAGATACAGAGATACAGAGCTACAGAGCTACAGGGCTACACAGCTACAGAGGTACAGAGAGATACAGAGGTACAGAGCTACACAGAGCTACAGAGGTACAGAGAGATACAGAGATACAGAGCTACACAGCTACAGAGCTACAGAGCTACACAGAGATACAGAGGTACAGAGCTACACAGAGCTACAGAGGTACAGAAGTACAGAGCTACAGAGGTACAGAGCTACCATATTACAATGAACACTTTTTGAAGAGAAACATTTAAACAAATGGATTTCTTTCTGATTGCTCGTGTGCGCTTTGCCGCTTATCATTTAATGAACATCACAGGCGCTTCAACAGTTAAGTAAATATTATATTAACAACATTGAAGTGAACATGAAATATGCAAATTTAACTGAACCTTGTAAAGGAAAAGCTTTTCCGGTGGAGCTTATGACTCGAAAGGTTTGCATTACAAATGGAATTCACCCCAAAGCTGCTCTAATTCGCACGATAACAGTTGCCTCCTAGTGCAACCAAATAATGGCGACCATAGCTGAACAAGACACTGAGTGAAGGAGATCATAGCTGTACAAGGCAGTGAGTGAAGGAGATCATAGCTGTACAAGGCAGTGAGTGAAGGAGATCATAGCTGTACAAGGCAGTGAGTGAAGGAGATCATAGCTGTACAAGGCAGTGAGTGAAGGAGATCATAGCTGTACAAGGCAGTGAGTGAAGGAGATCATAGCTGTACAAGGCAGTGAGTGAAGGAGATCATAGCTGAACAAGACACTGAGTGAAGGAGATCATAGCTGTACAAGGCAGTGAGTAAAGGAGATCATAGCTGTACAAGGCACTGAGTGAAGGAGATCATAGCTGTACAAGACTGTGAGTGAAGGAGATCATAGCTGTACAAGGCACTGAGTGAAGGAGATCATAGCTGTACAAGGCAGTGAGTGAAGGAGATCATAGCTGTACAAGGCAGTGAGTAAAGGAGATCATAGCTGTACAAGGCACTGAGTGAAGGAGATCATAGCTGAACAAGGCACTGAGTGAAGGAGATCATAGCTGTACAAGGCAGTGAGTGAAGGAGATC
Organism: Marisa cornuarietis; assembly: GCA_004794655.1. Taxonomy (NCBI): domain Eukaryota; kingdom Metazoa; phylum Mollusca; class Gastropoda; order Architaenioglossa; family Ampullariidae; genus Marisa; species Marisa cornuarietis. The sequence goes on along the minus strand of SMMW01000205.1, from coordinate 44,885 downwards.
ATAGCTGTACAAGGCAGTGAGTGAAGGAGATCATAGCTGTACAAGGCAGTGAGTGAAGGAGATCATAGCTGTACAAGGCAGTGAGTGAAGGAGATCATAGCTGTACAAGGCAGTGAGTGAAGGAGATCATAGCTGTACAAGGCAGTGAGTGAAGGAGATCATAGCTGTACAAGGCAGTGAGTGAAGGAGATCATAGCTGTACAAGGCAGTGAGGGAAGGAGATCATAGCTGTACAAGGCAGTGAGTGAAGGAGATCATAGCTGTACAAGGCAGTGAGTGAAGGAGATCATAGCTGTACAAGGCAGTGAGTGAAGGAGATCATAGCTGTACAAGGCAGTGAGTGAAGGAGATCATAGCTAAGGAGACTCGGAGAGACGGCGCCTAGTTGACTGTAACACGTGTGTCATGTTGTCTTGTCCCGCGCATGAGATGACAGTTCTTGCCTCTATCGTCTCCGGGAAAACTACGAGAACAACATAACCATTGCAACAACGACTTTGACAACAGGTCCATCAAGGGGCGAGCAACCCAAGACTAGCAAGGGAAGTAAGTTAATGATTGTGAGAAGTGACGTTCGTAGAGCGAGTTCTTCTAACATTTTCATGCAATGCATGTGTGGGACAAGGGGGCCCACACCACGTGTCAAAGGTTAGTCAGCGCGTGGACAGCCGACACGTACCTCCACTCGTAAAGGGGCGAAGCAGGACTCGAGATCGGGTGGCCGTGACCTTTGCCCTCAGCTTCATCTGCTTTGCAGTCGTTGCAAGATTCGGGGAAAAGAGTCTCTCTGATTACAGACCCTCGAGCTACTCTCCACTCAGGAAGGCGCCAGGGGTTTGGTTGGGGGAGGAGGGGCGGTGTGATCATTTCCGATGGTGATCCGCAGGGCTGAAATTAGACCATGCATTTATTTTAGCCGAGCTGTTTTAATGAGTGAATTTAGAGAAGAAGACGGGGGGGGGGAAAGATGACTGAATCGCTATCCCTGGTAAGTTCTGACTTGAGAGGACGACCCGAAATAAAAGGCTACCTGACTGCATGGCTCGTGGCCATCACCTTCTCAAGACTCTTAATGGGTTTGCGTAGATCAAACACGATCTGTCGGCCGCTGTCTCCTGCGGGGGGATGGAAGGAGGACTAACAAGTCGGCTTCCTTGTATTTTTGTGATGATAATGAAGAGCGCTACCACAGCCGCCAGTGTCGGCGAGCCCACACTTTTGCTGATCATTGTTGGAAATTGGTCATCCAATATCTGCTGTCCAGGCGGCCTCACCGCCGGGCCTCGCTCACCCCCCCCCCCCCGTGTTCGGGTGCCTCGTCTTACTCTGCAGCTTGCGGGTGGGGGTGGGGGGTGGGGTATGGAATAGAAGGGAGAGACTGACTGCGACACCTGGTGACAACAAAGAGCGGCGCCTCGTCTTGGACTCACTCCCTGTCTCTCTGTGGCGCGCTCGCTCTTTGTCCCATGTATTTGACATATTTACCTACAGGATAGTTTGTATCCCAGGCATTATTACAAGCTCGCTACATCTCAGTTTACTGCTGAGCCCTATGTACAGTCCGCCTGAGGTTGTGTCACTTCATGTCCACTCATCTCACTTCATGTCACATCATGTCCACTCAATTCTTTATTTCTTGCCTGCTACCCCGATAGAAAAGTGCAGAAACGACAGTTACTTGGCTGAAAGTTGGGCAAGGTCAGCTGGTACACTTTTGACCCATGAACTATGCTGCACACAAAACTCTGACGTCAGCACACACTGCTCCGCTGTGGTCCCTTCCACCATTCTCTTTTGTAGTGTTTTCTGCGATACGCAATATGTACAGTCAAGTGAAAACCATCTCTCTCTCTTTCTCTCTCTCTCTCTCTTTTAATGACTGGTCAGAGGCTAAGAACAAAGACAGTTTCCCGAAATTCGGCGGAATACCCACACCTTGCCGCTGTCAAGATACAACGCCCGACAGACATCAACATGCACACACAGCGCTCACACCTCTGACGTCAGCATTGTACATTTAAGTTATGAAGGCATGGCTGAGCCCGTATGTTAATTAGGTGTATCTGTGTGAAAGTGACGCCACGAGACTTCTTTCTGTACACCTTGGACTGAGCTAAAGCAGGGATTTTGTTTTTAGTTTTGCACCGTGACTTTGAAGACATGTTGAGGAGACTACTACTGTCGCGAGACATTAGCTGATGAATGCTGGGAACAAAGACTGAAAGTATCTCAGCCCACATCTTGTCACTCCGGCTGGAGAGGATGAATGACTGAGGAACAGAAAAAGAAGAATGGGTTTGTCATGATTATGGCCTCTCGCTCAGCAAATCCCAGGGTGGGTATGAACTGCCATTCTTGGCAATAGTGAGACTTTCAGGGTGTTCCAATACCCGTATCTGCTACAAGGTATGGCACTTGTTCTCCTTCGCGACCTGAAGGAATTACAATTTGTAATAATGTTAATAATGTATAATAATTTCAGAAAACAGAAGGTCTGGTGATACGAAGGTTGCTATACAACATGAAGCGGGAGAAACCCTGAACATATCCAGTAACCGGTGCCCTTGGCTTGAAGGTGGCGTCCCCCTGTTCCTCCCAGTTTATTTGTCTGCAGACATTGTGGTCCAACAACCGTCCGAACTCTTTCAAATGCCTGTCTCAAACATGCTTCGCAAGTGCAGAACAAAATTGTGTTTCAAACGTCTCGTGATGTCTTATCAAAGGGAGGCTACACGTGTGCGCTTCAAGCGTGTGTTTGAGAGGAGCGTGTGTTTCAACCATGTATTACAAGTGTGTTAGCAGTGTGTTGTAACTGTACATTTGTCGTGTGTTACAAGTGTGTTGTAAATGTACATTTGTCGTGTGTTACAAGTGTGTTGTAAATGTACATTTGTCGTGTGTTACAAGTGTGTTGTAAATGTACACTTGTCATGTGTTAGTAGTGTGTTGTAAATGTACATTTGTCATGTATTACAAGTGTGTTGTAAATGTACATTTGTCGTGTATTACAAGTGTGTTGTAAATGAACATTTGTCGTGTGTTAGCAGTGTGTTGTAACTGTACATTTGTCGTGTGATACAAGTGTGTTGTAAATGTACATTTGTCGTGTATTACAAGTGTGTTGTAAATGTACATTTGTCGTGTATTACAAGTGTGTTGTAAATGTACATTTGTCATGTGTTAGTAGTGTGTTGTAAATGTACATTTGTCATGTGTTAGCAGTGTGTTGTAAATGTACATTTGTCGTGTATTACAAGTGTGTTGTAAATGTACACTTGTCATGTGTTAGTAGTGTGTTGTAAATGTACATTTGTCATGTATTACAAGTGTGTTGTAAATGTACATTTGTCGTGTATTACAAGTGTGTTGTAAATGAACATTTGTCGTGTGTTAGCAGTGTGTTGTAACTGTACATTTGTCGTGTGATACAAGTGTGTTGTAAATGTACATTTGTCGTGTGTTACAAGTGTGTTGTAAATGTACATTTGTCGTGTGTTACAAGTGTGTTGTAAATGTACATTTGTCGTGTGTTACAAGTGTGTTGTAAATGTACATTTGTCGTGTATTACAAGTGTGTTGTAAATGTACATTTGTCATGTGTTAGCAGTGTGTTGTAAATGTACATTTGTCATGTATTACAAGTGTGTTGTAAATGTACATTTGTCGTGTGTTACAAGTGTGTTGTAAATGTACATTTGTCGTGTGTTACAAGTGTGTTGTAAATGTACATTTGTCATGTGATACAAGTGTGTTGTAAATGTACATTTGTCGTGTGTTACAAGTGTGTTGTAAATGTACATTTGTCGTGTGTTACAAGTGTGTTGTAAATGTACATTTGTCGTGTGATACAAGTGTGTTATAAATGTACATTTGTCGTGTGATACAAGTGTGTTGTAAATGTACATTTGTCGTGTGTTACAAGTGTGTTGTAAATGTACATTTGTCGTGTATTACAAGTGTGTTGTACATGTACATTTGTCGTGTGTTACAAGTGTGTTGTACATGTACATTTGTCGTGTATTACAAGTGTGTTGTACATGTACATTTGTCGTGTATTACAAGTGTATCGTATGCACTGAAAACGCACCTCTTCCTTGAGCATTTCTCCTAACACAGTCCACACAATGCTCGTCCTTCTTAACCCCGCCCCCTTCCCTCTTGCTACTTTACCCATCTTTCTCGCAGAATCACTATATTTCTCTGTTCCTGTTACTTGATGCCTTTTGTTTTCTGTTTCGTCGTCAGTACTGTCGTTTTCTTTCGTCCCCTTTGTTCTGTATCTACTTAGTCCACGTCTCTCCCTCGTTTTAAGCGCTAAGAGCATGCTCTCTATGAGTGTGAATATGCGCTATAACAATCTTCACTATTATTATTATTATTAAGTGTGTTGTAAATGTACATTTGTCGTGTATTACAAGTGTGTTGTACATGTACATTTGTCGTGTATTACAAGTGTGTTGTACATGTACATTTGTCGTGTATTACAAGTGTGTTGTAAATGTACATTTGTCGTGTGTTAGCAGTGTGTTATAAATGTACATTTGTCATGTATTACAAGTGTGTTGTAAATGTACATTTGTCGTGTGTTACAAGTGTGTTGTAAATGTACACTTGTCATGTGTTAGTAGTGTGTTGTAAATGTACATTTGTCATGTATTAGCAGTGTGTTGTAAATGTACATTTGTCGTGTATGACAAGTGTGTTGTAAATGCACGTTTGTCGTGTATTAGCAGTGTGTTGTAAATGTACATTTGTCGTGTGATACAAGTGTGTTGTAAATGTACATTTGTCGTGTGTTAGCAGTGTGTTGTAAATGTACATTTGTCGTGTATGACAAGTGTGTTGTAAATGTACGTTTGTCGTGTATTAGCAGTGTGTTGTAAATGTACATTTGTCGTGTATGACAAGTGTGTTGTAAATGTACGTTTGTCGTGTATTAGCAGTGTGTTGTAAATGTACATTTGTCGTGTGTTACAAGTGTGTTGTAAATGTACGTTTGTCATGTATTACTAGTGTGTTGTACATGTACATTTGTCGTGTATTAGCAGTGTGTTGTAAATGTACATTTGTCGTGTGTTACAAGTGTGTGGGGAAGCGGATGGCCGAGTGGTTAGAGCGCTGGCTTCCGAACCGAGAGCGCGCTGGATCAATTCCCGATAAGCGCAGCAAACTTCCCCCAGTCGACCCAGCTGACGGGAATGGGTACCTGACTCCTTAGAGGGTTGGGGAAGGTAAGGCAGCGAGGGAGAGGAGATTGGCACCACCCTCATGTAAAAGCTGGCCCCGAGAAAAGTGGGGTCTCTAACACCTCACTCCCCCACGACCAGAAATGGTTATGGGATGACCTTTACCTTTTTACCTTTTTTACCTTACAAGTGTGTTGTAAATGTACATTTGTCGTGTATTGTAAATGTACATTTGTCATGTATGAGAAGTGTGTTGTAAATGTACATTTCTCACGTTTTTCATAAAATGTCTTTTGGGAGCCGCGAACCCCCGACTGTCCAAGTCTACTGCCCGGCAAGAAACCGCTGGGTTGTCGTCCACATTGTGCACAGGCTGACAGGTTGTCCTGTCCAAAGACCTCGAATTCAGCCTTCACCCAGCACACTGCCAGTGGCTTGGAGCACCTTCAATATCCGGGCATCTGTCAGCCTGAGGCTAGGTAAAAAACCGCCTTCGCCCACCGTATTCCCAATGGCTCGGGGGCCCTTCAATATCCGGGCATCTCTCAGCTCCGGGCTGCACGCAGCCGGTGCTTCTGATTGATCACAAGGCACGTGGGGAAAATATCAAACCCCTCCAACTCTGTATCCACCCTCCCTCCCCTTCTATCTTGCTCTCCCAAATCTGTCTAGCTCCCCTCCCCCTGCACTTCCCCCCCAACCCCGAGAAAAGCCTTTTTCCTCTTTTCTCGGCACAAAAAAATTAAGCACGAGGCTGGCCCAAGGCAACTGTGAGAAGGGGAAGAAGAAAAATTTGGGAGGGAGTGAGGACACAGGCGATTTGGCGGGCTATTGACTGACTGTACACCCAGTCGCGCATACCCGCCGGGCACCCAGTCACGTGGGTTGGCGATGTGTTTGGCCGAAATGTCGCGCTTCCCTTGTATTTTACGTTACCTTCGCGCTCTACCAACAACCTGCTGGCCGCCAACATGGACAGGCAAACAACAAACACACTCTCACAGACTTCATTTCCAGTTTCCATCTCATTTTTAAAAATTAAAACGTTAAGAAGATATAAACCAGAGGCTTTTCTTTCTCATCTTCTTTCCTCTCTTTGTGGAGGTGGAAGGATCCCCCTCTCTCTTCCTGTCTCGGCTGTTCGCTGCAGTATCCCAGACTCCCTCGCAAGACCAGGGAACACTGTGACGTCACTCCATGTCGGGTAGTCCTGGGATGACAGTTCAAACCCCACAAACTTTGTGACAGCAGGTGTGTGTGTGTGTGTGTGTGTTATGACCTATAACCTGTTGCATGTTTTCATGACACTCTAGATGCCTGCTGCTCCTCTAAGAGGAGTCGGCGCCATAGCGAGGTTATCGGCCTGGCAGGTGACTTGTGGACATGTCCCCCACTCCCCCCACATACACTAATGCAGTTACACCTACTGACATTTCTGTGGACTAGTTTAGTAGCATCTCTACTGTGCTGTGCTACTGGGCCAGTCTGTTTATAGTGATTACTGGATATCGTGTGGACTAGTTTAGTAGCATCTCTACTGTGCTGTATTACTGGGCCAGTCTGTTTATCGTGATTACTGGATATCGTGTGGACTAGTTTAGTAGCATCTCTACTGTGCTGTGCTACTGGGCCAGTCTGTTTATAGTGATTACTGGATATCGTGTGGACTAGTTTAGTAGCATCTCTACTGTGCTGTGCTACTGGGCCAGTCTGTTTATAGTGATTACTGGATATCGTGTGGACTAGTTTAGTAGCATCTCTACTGTGCTGTGCTACTGGGCCAGTCTGTTTATAGTGATTACTGGATATCGTGTGGACTAGTTAAGTGGCATCTCTACTGTGCTGTGCTACTGGGCCAGTCTGTTTATAGTGATTACTGGATATTGTGTGGACTAGTTTAGTAGCATCTCTACTGTGCTGTGTTACTGGGCCAGTCTGTTTATAGTGATTACTGGATATCGTGTGGACTAGTTTAGTAGCATCTCTACTGTGCTGTGCTACTGGGCCAGTCTGTTTATAGTGATTACTGGATATCGTGTGGACTAGTTAAGTAGCATCTCTACGGTGCTGTGCTACTGGGCCAGTCTGTTTATAGTGATTACTGGATATCGTGTGGACTAGTTAAGTAGCATCTCTACTGTGCTGTGCTACTGGGCCAGTCTGTTTATAGTGATTACTGGATATCGTGTGGACTAGTTTAGTAGCATCTCTACTGTGCTGTATTACTGGGCCAGTCTGTTTATAGTGATTACTGGATATCGTGTGGACTAGTTTAGTAGCATCTCTACTGTGCTGTGCTACTGGGCCAGTCTGTTTATCATGATAACTGGATATTGTGTGGACTAGTTTAGTAGCATCTCTACTGTGCTGTGCTACTGGGCCAGTCTGTTTATCATGATAACTGGATATCGTGTGGACTAGTTTAGTAGCATCTCTACTGTGCTGTATTACTGGGCCAGTCTGTTTATCATGATAACTGGATATCGTGTGGACTAGTTTAGTAGCATCTCTACTGTGCTGTATTACTGGGCCAGTCTGTTTATAGTGATTACTGGATATCGTGTGGACTAGTTTAGTAGCATCTCTACTGTGCTGTATTACTGGGCCAGTCTGTTTATCGGGATTACTGGATATCGTGTGGACTAGTTTAGTAGCATCTCTACTGTGCTGTGTTACTGGGCCAGTCTGTTTATAGTGATTACTGGATATCGTGTGGACTAGTTTAGTAGCATCTCTACTGTGCTGTGCTACTGGGCCAGTCTGTTTATAGTGATTACTGGATATCGTGTGGACTAGTTTAGTAGCATCTCTATTGTGCTGTGCTACTGGGCCAGTCTGTTTATCGTGATTACTGGATATCGTGTGGACCAGTTTGGTAGCATCTCTACTGTGCTGTGCTACTGGGCCAGTCTGTTTATAGTGATTACTGGATATCGTGTGGACTAGTTTAGTAGCATCTCTATTGTGCTGTGCTACTGGGCCAGTCTGTTTATCGTGATTACTAGATATTGTGTGGACCAGTTGCTTTTGCGGGACTATTGGCATTAGTGTCAACTAGTCTCTTGTCGGTTGTTTAAGGGAAGAAGGGGCTGAATGGGCCGAACCATTGTAGCATCTGTCATGTCGGAATGTATCAAAGCCTGCAGCCATGCAGAAGCATGTTTGGTGCTCTTGTTCTGAGCATGTTGAACGTGCATGCCTGCTAAACCTGATGTGTTTCTCACTTCTATCGTAAAGTAAACAAATATTTTGTAAAAACTCCACAAGCTCTTCATTGCTTCTTACCAACCTCCGCTGACAAATCATATACAAATACACACATAGACAAGTTTATACCCGACATATCATAAACAAATACACACATAGACAAGTTTATACCCGACATATCATAAACAAATACACATATAGACAAGTTTATACCCGACATATCATAAACAAATACACATTTCATAAACAAATACACATATAGACAAGTTTATACCCGACATATAATTAAATACATATAGACAAGTTTATACCCGACATATCATAAACAAATACACACATAGACAAGTTTATACCCGACATATAATTAAATACATATAGACAAGTTTATACCCGACATATCATAAACAAATACACACATAGACAAGTTTATACCCGACATATCATAAACAAATACACATATAGACAAGTTTATACCCGACATATCATAAACAAATACACATATAGACAAGTTTATACCCGACATATCATAAACAAATACACATATAGACAAGTTTATACCCGACATATCATAAACAAATACTAACAGCAACAAGTTTATACCCGACATATCATAACAAATACACATATAGACAAGTTTATACCCGACATATCATAAACAAATACACATATAGACAAGTTTATACCCGACATATCATAAACAAATACACATATAGACAAGTTTATACCCGACATATCATAAACAAATACACATATACACAAGTTTATACCCGACATTTCATAAACAAATACACATATAGACAAGTTTATACCCGACATATCATAAACAAATACACATATAGACAAGTTTATACCCGACATATCATAAACAAATACACATATAGACAAGTTTATACCCGACATATCATAAACAAATACACATATACACAAGTTTATACCCGACATATAAACAAATACACATATAGACAAGTTTATACCCGACATATCATAAACAAATACACATATAGACAAGTTTATACCCGACATATCATAAACAAATACACATATAGACAAGTTTATACCCGACATATCGTAAACAAATACACACATAGACAAGTTTATACCGGACATATCATAAACAGATACACATATAGACAAGTTTATACCCGACATATCATAAACAAATACACATATAGACAAGTTTATACCCGACATATCATAAACAAATACACATATAGACAAGTTTATACCCGACATATAAACAAATACACATATACACAAGTTTATACCCGACATATCATAAACAAATACACATATAGACAAGTTTATACCCGACATATAATTAAATACATATAGACAAGTTTATACCCGACATATCATAAACAAATACACACATAGACAAGTTTATACCCGACATATAATTAAATACATATAGACAAGTTTATACCCGACATATCATAAACAAATACACATATAGACAAGTTTATACCCGACATATCATAAACAAATACACATATAGACAAGTTTATACCCGACATATCATAAACAAATACACATATAGACAAGTTTATACCCGACATATCATAAACAAATACACATATACACAAGTTTATACCCGACATATAAACAAATACATATAGACAAGTTTATACCCGACATATCATAAACAAATACACACATAGACAAGTTTATACCCGACATATCATAAACATATACACATATAGACAAGTTTATACCCGACATATCATAAACAAATACACATATACACAAGTTTATACCCGACATATCATAAACAAATACTAACAGCAACAAGTTTATACCCGACATTTCATAAACAAATACACATATAGACAAGTTTATACCCGACATATCATAAACAAATACACATATAGACAAGTTTATACCCGACATATCGTAAACAAATACACACATAGACAAGTTTATACCGGACATATCATAAACAGATACACATGTAGACAAGTTTATACCCGACATATCATAAACAAATACACATATAGACAAGTTTATACCCGACATATCATAAACAAATACACATATAGACAAGTTTATACCCGACATATAAACAAATACACATATACACAAGTTTATACCCGACATATCATAAACAAATACACATATAGACAAGTTTATACCCGACATATCATAAACAAATACACATATACACAAGTTTATACCCGACATATAAACAAATACATATAGACAAGTTTATACCCGACATATCATAAACAAATACACACATAGACAAGTTTATACCCGACATATCATAAACATATACACATATAGACAAGTTTATACCCGACATATCATAAACAAATACACATATACACAAGTTTATACCCGACATATCATAAACAAATACTAACAGCAACAAGTTTATACCCGACATTTCATAAACAAATACACATATAGACAAGTTTATACCCGACATATCATAAACAAATACACATATAGACAAGTTTATACCCGACATATAATTAAATACATATAGACAAGTTTATACCCGACATATCATAAACAAATACACATATAGACAAGTTTATACCCGACATATCATAAACAAATACACATATAGACAAGTTTATACCCGACATATCATAAACAAATACACATATAGACAAGTTTATACCCGACATATCATAAACAAATACACATATAGACAAGTTTATACCCGACATATCATAAACAAATACACATATAGACAAGTTTATACCCGACATATCATAAACAAATACACATATAGACAAGTTTATACCCGACATATCATAAACAAATACACATATAGACAAGTTTATACCCGACATATCATAAACAAATACACATATACACAAGTTTATACCCGACATATAATTAAATACATATAGACAAGTTTATACCCGACATATCATAAACAAATACACACATAGACAAGTTTATACCCCACATATCATAAACAAATACACATATAGACAAGTTTATACCCGACATATCATAAACAAATACACATATAGACAAGTTTATACCCGACATATCATAAACAAATACACATATACACAAGTTTATACCCGACATATAAACAAATACACATATAGACAAGTTTATACCCGACATATCATAAACAAATACACATATAGACAAGTTTATACCCGACATATCATAAACAAATACACATATAGACAAGTTTATACCCGACATATCATAAACAAATACACATATAGACAAGTTTATACCCGACATATCATAAACAAATACACATATACACAAGTTTATACCCGACATATCATAAACAAATACACATATAGACAAGTTTATACCCGACATATAATTAAATACATATAGACAAGTTTATACCCGACATATCATAAACAAATACACACATAGACAAGTTTATACCCGACATATAATTAAATACATATAGACAAGTTTATACCCGACATATCATAAACAAATACACACATAGACAAGTTTATACCCGACATATCATAAACAAATACACATATAGACAAGTTTATACCCGACATATCATAAACAAATACACATATAGACAAGTTTATACCCGACATATCATAAACAAATACACATATACACAAGTTTATACCCGACATATCATAAACAAATACTAACAGCAAGAAGTTTATACCCGACATTTCATAAACAAATACACATATAGACAAGTTTATACCCGACATATCATAAACAAATACACATATAGACAAGTTTATACCCGACATATCATAAACAAATACACATATAGACAAGTTTATACCCGACATATCATAAACAAATACACACATAGACAAGTTTATACCCGACATATCATAAACAAATACACATATAGACAAGTTTATACCCGACATATCATAAACAAATACACATATAGACAAGTTTATACCCGACATATCATAAACAAATACACATATAGACAAGTTTATACCCGACATATCATAAACAAATACACATATACACAAGTTTATACCCGACATATAATTAAACACATATAGACAAGTTTATACCCGACATATCATAAACAAATACACACATAGACAAGTTTATACCCGACATATCATAAACAAATACACATATAGACAAGTTTATACCCGACATATCATAAACAAATACACACATAGACAAGTTTATACCCGACATATCATAAACAAATACACATATAGACAAGTTTATACCCGACATATCATAAACAAATACACATATAGACAAGTTTATACCCGACATATCATAAACAAATACACATATAGACAAGTTTATACCCGACATATCATAAACAAATACACATATACACAAGTTTATACCCGACATATCATAAACAAATACTAACAGCAAGAAGTTTATACCCGACATTTCATAAACAAATACACATATAGACAAGTTTATACCCGACATATAATTAAATACATATAGACAAGTTTATACCCGACATATCATAAACAAATACACACATAGACAAGTTTATACCCGACATATAATTAAATACATATAGACAAGTTTATACCCGACATATCATAAACAAATACACACATAGACAAGTTTATACCCGACATATAATTAAATACATGTAGACAAGTTTATACCCGACATATCATAAACAAATACACACATAGACAAGTTTATACCCGACATATCATAAACAAATACACATATAGACAAGTTTATACCCGACATATCATAAACAAATACACATATAGACAAGTTTATACCCGACATATTATAAACAAATACACATATAGACAAGTTTATACCCGACATATCATAAACAAATTCTAACAGCAACAAGTTTATACCCGACATATCATAACAAATACACATATAGACAAGTTTATACCCGACATATCATAAACAAATACACATATAGACAAGTTTATACCCGACATATCATAAACAAATACACATATAGACAAGTTTATACCCGACATATCATAAACAAATACACATATACACAAGTTTATACCCGACATTTCATAAACAAATACACATATAGACAAGTTTATACCCGACATATCATAAACAAATACACATATAGACAAGTTTATACCCGACATATCATAAACAAATACACATATAGACAAGTTTATACCCGACATATCATAAACAAATACACATATACACAAGTTTATACCCGACATTTCATAAACAAATACACATATAGACAAGTTTATACCCGACATATCATAAACAAATACACATATAGACAAGTTTATACCCGACATATCATAAACAAATACACATATAGACAAGTTTATACCCGACATATCGTAAACAAATACACACATAGACAAGTTTATACCGGACATATCATAAACAGATACACATATAGACAAGTTTATACCCGACATATCATAAACAAATACACATATAGACAAGTTTATACCCGACATATCATAAACAAATACACATATAGACAAGTTTATACCCGACATATAAACAAATACACATATACACAAGTTTATACCCGACATATCATAAACAAATACACATATAGACAAGTTTATACCCGACATATAATTAAATACATATAGACAAGTTTATACCCGACATATCATAAACAAATACACACATAGACAAGTTTATACCCGACATATAATTAAATACATATAGACAAGTTTATACCCGACATATCATAAACAAATACACATATAGACAAGTTTATACCCGACATATCATAAACAAATACACATATAGACAAGTTTATACCCGACATATCATAAACAAATACACATATAGACAAGTTTATACCCGACATATCATAAACAAATACACATATACACAAGTTTATACCCGACATATAAACAAATACATATAGACAAGTTTATACCCGACATATCATAAACAAATACACACATAGACAAGTTTATACCCGACATATCATAAACATATACACATATAGACAAGTTTATACCCGACATATCATAAACAAATACACATATACACAAGTTTATACCCGACATATCATAAACAAATACTAACAGCAACAAGTTTATACCCGACATTTCATAAACAAATACACATATAGACAAGTTTATACCCGACATATCATAAACAAATACACATATAGACAAGTTTATACCCGACATATCATAAACAATACACACATAGACAAGTTTATACCCGACATATCATAAACAAATACACATATAGACAAGTTTATACCCGACATATCATAAACAAATACACATATAGACAAGTTTATACCCGACATATCATAAACAAATACACATATAGACAAGTTTATACCCGACATATAAACAAATACACATATACACAAGTTTATACCCGACATATCATAAACAAATACACATATAGACAAGTTTATACCCGACATATCATAAACAAATACACATATACACAAGTTTATACCCGACATATCATAAACAAATACACACATAAACAAGTTTATACCCGACATATCATAAACAAATACACATATAGACAAGTTTATACCCGACATATCATAAACAAATACACATATAGACAAGTTTATACCCGACATATAAACAAATACATATAGACAAGTTTATACCCGACATCATAAACATAACATATACACAAGTTTATACCCGACATATCATAAACAAATACACATATAGACAAGTTTATACCCGACATATCATAAACAAATACACATATAGACAAGTTTATACCCGACATATCATAAACAAATACACATATAGACAAGTTTATACCCGACATATCATAAACAAATACACATATACACAAGTTTATACCCGACATATAATTAAATACATATAGACAAGTTTATACCCGACATATCATAAACAAATACACACATAGACAAGTTTATACCCCACATATCATAAACAAATACACATATAGACAAGTTTATACCCGACATATCATAAACAAATACACATATAGACAAGTTTATACCCGACATATCATAAACAAATACACATATACACAAGTTTATACCCGACATATAAACAAATACACATATAGACAAGTTTATACCCGACATATCATAAACAAATACACATATAGACAAGTTTATACCCGACATATCATAAACAAATACACATATAGACAAGTTTATACCCGACATATCATAAACAAATACACATATAGACAAGTTTATACCCGACATATCATAAACAAATACACATATACACAAGTTTATACCCGACATATCATAAACAAATACACATATAGACAAGTTTATACCCGACATATAATTAAATACATATAGACAAGTTTATACCCGACATATCATAAACAAATACACACATAGACAAGTTTATACCCGACATATAATTAAATACATATAGACAAGTTTATACCCGACATATCATAAACAAATACACACATAGACAAGTTTATACCCGACATATCATAAACAAATACACATATAGACAAGTTTATACCCGACATATCATAAACAAATACACATATAGACAAGTTTATACCCGACATATCATAAACAAATACACATATACACAAGTTTATACCCGACATATCATAAACAAATACTAACAGCAAGAAGTTTATACCCGACATTTCATAAACAAATACACATATAGACAAGTTTATACCCGACATATCATAAACAAATACACATATAGACAAGTTTATACCCGACATATCATAAACAAATACACATATAGACAAGTTTATACCCGACATATCATAAACAAATACACACATAGACAAGTTTATACCCGACATATCATAAACAAATACACATATAGACAAGTTTATACCCGACATATCATAAACAAATACACATATAGACAAGTTTATACCCGACATATCATAAACAAATACACATATAGACAAGTTTATACCCGACATATCATAAACAAATACACATATACACAAGTTTATACCCGACATATAATTAAACACATATAGACAAGTTTATACCCGACATATCATAAACAAATACACACATAGACAAGTTTATACCCGACATATCATAAACAAATACACATATAGACAAGTTTATACCCGACATATCATAAACAAATACACACATAGACAAGTTTATACCCGACATATCATAAACAAATACACATATAGACAAGTTTATACCCGACATATCATAAACAAATACACATATAGACAAGTTTATACCCGACATATCATAAACAAATACACATATAGACAAGTTTATACCCGACATATCATAAACAAATACACATATACACAAGTTTATACCCGACATATCATAAACAAATACTAACAGCAAGAAGTTTATACCCGACATTTCATAAACAAATACACATATAGACAAGTTTATACCCGACATATAATTAAATACATATAGACAAGTTTATACCCGACATATCATAAACAAATACACACATAGACAAGTTTATACCCGACATATAATTAAATACATATAGACAAGTTTATACCCGACATATCATAAACAAATACACACATAGACAAGTTTATACCCGACATATAATTAAATACATGTAGACAAGTTTATACCCGACATATCATAAACAAATACACACATAGACAAGTTTATACCCGACATATCATAAACAAATACACATATAGACAAGTTTATACCCGACATATCATAAACAAATACACATATAGACAAGTTTATACCCGACATATTATAAACAAATACACATATAGACAAGTTTATACCCGACATATCATAAACAAATTCTAACAGCAACAAGTTTATACCCGACATATCATAACAAATACACATATAGACAAGTTTATACCCGACATATCATAAACAAATACACATATAGACAAGTTTATACCCGACATATCATAAACAAATACACATATAGACAAGTTTATACCCGACATATCATAAACAAATACACATATACACAAGTTTATACCCGACATTTCATAAACAAATACACATATAGACAAGTTTATACCCGACATATCATAAACAAATACACATATAGACAAGTTTATACCCGACATATCATAAACAAATACACATATAGACAAGTTTATACCCGACATATCATAAACAAATACACATATACACAAGTTTATACCCGACATTTCATAAACAAATACACATATAGACAAGTTTATACCCGACATATCATAAACAAATACACATATAGACAAGTTTATACCCGACATATCATAAACAAATACACATATAGACAAGTTTATACCCGACATATCGTAAACAAATACACACATAGACAAGTTTATACCGGACATATCATAAACAGATACACATGTAGACAAGTTTATACCCGACATATCATAAACAAATACACATATAGACAAGTTTATACCCGACATATCATAAACAAATACACATATAGACAAGTTTATACCCGACATATAAACAAATACACATATACACAAGTTTATACCCGACATATCATAAACAAATACACATATAGACAAGTTTATACCCGACATATAATTAAATACATATAGACAAGTTTATACCCGACATATCATAAACAAATACACACATAGACAAGTTTATACCCGACATATAATTAAATACATATAGACAAGTTTATACCCGACATATCATAAACAAATACACATATAGACAAGTTTATACCCGACATATCATAAACAAATACACATATAGACAAGTTTATACCCGACATATCATAAACAAATACACATATAGACAAGTTTATACCCGACATATCATAAACAAATACACATATACACAAGTTTATACCCGACATATAAACAAATACATATAGACAAGTTTATACCCGACATATCATAAACAAATACACACATAGACAAGTTTATACCCGACATATCATAAACATATACACATATAGACAAGTTTATACCCGACATATCATAAACAAATACACATATACACAAGTTTATACCCGACATATCATAAACAAATACTAACAGCAACAAGTTTATACCCGACATTTCATAAACAAATACACATATAGACAAGTTTATACCCGACATATCATAAACAAATACACATATAGACAAGTTTATACCCGACATATCGTAAACAAATACACACATAGACAAGTTTATACCGGACATATCATAAACAGATACACATATAGACAAGTTTATACCCGACATATCATAAACAAATACACATATAGACAAGTTTATACCCGACATATCATAAACAAATACACATATAGACAAGTTTATACCCGACATATAAACAAATACACATATACACAAGTTTATACCCGACATATCATAAACAAATACACATATAGACAAGTTTATACCCGACATATCATAAACAAATACACATATACACAAGTTTATACCCGACATATAAACAAATACATATAGACAAGTTTATACCCGACATATCATAAGCAAATACACACATAGACAAGTTTATACCCGACATATCATAAACATATACACATATAGACAAGTTTATACCCGACATATCATAAACAAATACACATATACACAAGTTTATACCCGACATATCATAAACAAATACTAACAGCAACAAGTTTATACCCGACATTTCATAAACAAATACACATATAGACAAGTTTATACCCGACATATCATAAACAAATACACATATAGACAAGTTTATACCCGACATATCATAAACAAATACACATATAGACAAGGTTATACCCGACATATCATAAACAAATACACATATAGACAAGTTTATACCCGACATATCATAAAGAAATACACATATAGACAAGTTTAAACCCGACATATCATAAACAAATACACATATACACAAGTTTATACCCGACATATCATAAACAAATACACATATAGACAAGTTTATACCCGACATATCATAAACAAATACACATATAGACAAGTTTATACCCGACATATCATAAAGAAATACACATATAGAGAAGTTTATACCCGACATATCATAAACAAATACACATATAGACAAGTTTATACCCGACATATCATAAAGAAATACACATATAGACAAGTTTGTACCCGACATATCATAAACAAATACACACATAAACAAGTTTATTAAAAAATCGTTAAAGAGAGTCACAGGTACACGACAGGTGTCCCACCGTAGAGCTACAATGAGTGGATTATGACAAGGAGGGAGGCAATTCTTCACGGGAGAAAGTCAATACAACTTTATTCGTCCACAAACCGCGCTAAGCCTTCCATTTCTGAAGCTGTGTACAAAGTATTAATAAAAATCCTTTTAAAAGAATTTAACTTTTGTGTAACGCCCTCTTGATTTTGTTTTTTGTTTTTTCTTTTCCATTTTTGCCACCTTTATTGGTCACTTAGCATTGCGTACAAAACTGACTGACATTTCTTTTTTAATTCCTGACTGATTGCTGGCTGATACAAATGTTGGTAGCACTCTAGTACCAAACAGTACTTGTCAGTAAATACAGTAACCTAACAGTACTTGTCAGTAAATACAGTAACCTAACAGTACTTGTCAGTAAATAATGTAACCTAACAGTACTTGTCAGTAAATACAGTACTTGTCAGTAAATACAGTACTTGTCAGTAAATACAGTAACCTAACAGTACTTGTCAGTAAATACAGTAACCTAAC
The DNA here is from genome assembly GCA_004794655.1 of Marisa cornuarietis. NCBI lineage: Eukaryota > Metazoa > Mollusca > Gastropoda > Architaenioglossa > Ampullariidae > Marisa > Marisa cornuarietis. The sequence continues at coordinate 25,013 of SMMW01000205.1, read as the reverse complement.
AGTACTTGTCAGTAAATAATGTAACATAACAGTACTTGTCAGTAAATAATGTAAATTAACAGTATTTGTCAGTAAATAATGTAACCAAACCGTACTTGTCAGTAAATACAGTACTTCTCAGTAAATAAAGTAACCAAACCGTACTTGTCAGTAAATACAGTACTTCTCAGTAAATAATGTAACCTAACAGTACTTGTCAGTAAATAATGTAACCAAACAGTACTTGTCAGTAAATACAGTACTTGTCAGTAAATAATGTAACCTAACAGTACTTGTCAGTAAATAATGTAACCAAACAGTACTTGTCAGTAAATACAGTACTTGTCAGTAAATAATGTAACCTAACAGTACTTGTCAGTAAATACAGTACTTGTCAGTAAACAATGTAACCTAACAGTACTTGTCAGTAAATAATGTAACCAAACAGTACTTGTCAGTAAATACAGTACTTGTCAGTAAATAATGTAACCTAACAGTACTTGTCAGTAAATACAGTACTTGTCAGTAAATAATGTAACCTAACAGTACTCGTCAGTAAATCAGTACTTGTCAGTAAATAATGTAACCTAACAGTACTTGTCAGTAAATAATGTAACCAAACAGTACTTGTCAGTAAATACAGTACTTGTCAGTAAGTAATGTAACCTAACAGTACTTGTCAGTAAATACAGTACTTGTCAGTAAACAATGTAACCTAACAGTACTTGTCAGTAAATAATGTAACCAAACAGTACTTGTCAGTAAATACAGTACTTGTCAGTAAATAATGTAACCTAACAGTACTTGTCAGTAAATACAGTACTTGTCAGTAAATAAAGTAACCTAACAGTACTTGTCAGTAAATACAGTACTTCTCAGTAAATAATGTAACCTAACAGTACTTGTCAGTAAATAATGTAACCAAACAGTACTTGTCAGTAAATAGAGTATTTGTCAGTAAATAATGTAACCTAACAGTACTTGTCAGTAAATAATGTAACCTAACAGTACTTGTCAGTAAATACAGTACTTGTCAGTAAATAATGTAACCAAACCGTACTTGTCAGTAAATACAGTACTTGTCAGTAAATAATGTAACCTAACAGTACTTCTCAGTAAATAATGTAACCAAACAGTACTTGTCAGTAAATACAGTACTTCTCAGTAAATAATATAACCTAATAGTACTTGTCAGTAAATACAGTACTTCTCAGTAAATAATGTAACCTAACAGTACTCGTCAGTAAATAATGTAACCTAACAGTACTCGTCAGTAAATACAGTACTTGTCAGTAAATAATGTAACCTAACAGTACAGTACTAGTCAGTAAATACAGTACTTGTCAGTAAATAATGTAACCTAACAGTACAGTACTCGTCATTAAATATACTACTTGTCAGTAAATAATGTAACCAAACAGTACTTGTCAGTAAATAATGTAACCAAACACTACTTGTCAGTGAATACAGTACTTGTTAGTAAATAAAGTAACCTAACAGTACTTGTCAGTAAATAATGTAACCTAACAGTACTTGTCAGTAAATAATGTAACCAAACAGTACTTGTCAATAAATACAGTACTTGTCAGTAAATAAAGAAACCTAACAGTACTTGTCAGTAAATAATGTAACCTAACAGTACTTGTCAGTAAATAAAGTACTTGTCAGTAAATAATGTAACCTAACAGTACAGTACTCGTCAGTAAATACAGTACTTGTCAGTTAATAATGTAACCTAACAGTACTTGTCAGTAAATAATGTAACCAAACAGTACTTGTCACTAAATAATGTAACCTAATAGTACTTGTCAGTAAATACAGTACTTCTCAGTAAATAATGTAACCTTAACAGTACTTGTCAGTAAATACAGTACTAGTCAGTAAATAATGTAACCTAACAGTACTTGTCAGTTAATTTAGTACTTCTCAGTAAATAATGTAACCAAACAGTACTTGTCAGTAAATACAGTACTTCTCAGTAAATAATGTAACCTAACAGTACTCGTCAGTAAATACAGTACTTCTCAGTAAATAATGTAACCTAACAGTACTTGTCAGTAAATACAGTACTTCTCAGTAAATAATGTAACCTAACAGTACTTCTCAGTAAAGAATGTAACCTAACAGTACTTGTCAGTAAATACAGTACTTGTCACTAAATAATGTAACCTAACAGTACTTGTCAGTAAAAAATGTAACCTAATAGTACTTGTCAGTAAATACAGTACTTCTCAGTAAATAATGTAACCTAACAGTACTTCTCAGTAAATAATGTAACCAAACAGTACTTGTCAGTAAATAATGTAACCTAACAGTACTTGTCAGTAAATAATGTAACCAAACAGTACTTGTCAGTAAATAGAGTACTTGTCAGTAAATAATGTAACCTAACAGTACTTGTCAGTAAATAATGTAACCAAACAGTACTTGTCAGTAAATAATGTAACCAAACAGTACTTGTCAGTAAATAGAGTACTTGTCAGTAAATAATGTAACCTAATAGTACACAAACATACACAAGTCTCACTCTAGTATACAACAAACATACACAAGTCTCACTCAAGTATACAACAAACTTACACAAGTGTCACTCAAGTATACAACAAACATACACAAGTCTCACTCAAGTATACAACAAACATACACAAGTCTCACTCAAGTATACAACAAACATACACAAGTCTCACTCAAGTATACAACAAACATACACAAGTCTCACTCAGTCAAGTAGATAACAAACACACACAAGTGTCACTCTAGTATACAACAAACATACACAAGTCTTACTCTAGTATACAACAAACATACACAAGTCTCACTCTAGTATACAACAAACATACACAAGTCTCACTCTAGTATACAACAAACATACACAAGTCTCACTCAAGTATACAACAAACATACACAAGTCTCACTCAAGTATACAACAAACATACACAAGTCTCATTCTAGTATATAACAAACATACACAAGTCTCACTCTAGTATACAACAAACATACACAAGTCTCACTCTAGTATACAACAAACATACACAAGTCTCACTCTAGTATACAACAAACATACACAAGTCTCACTCTAGTATACAACAAACATACACAAGTCTCACTCTAGTATACAACAAACATACACAAGTCTCACTCACAACTACACAAGTCTCACTCTAGTATACAACAAACATACACAAGTCTCACTCAAGTATACAACAAACATACACAAGTACACAAGTGTCACTCAAGTATACAACAAACATACACAAGTCTCACTCAAGTATACAACAAACATACACAAGTCTCTCACAAGTCTCACTCTAGTATACAACAAACATACACAAGTCTCACTCTAGTATACAACAAACATACACAAGTCTCACTCTAGTATACAACAAACATACACAAGTCTCACTCTAGTATACAACAAACATACACAAGTCTCACTCTAGTATACAACAAAAATACACAAGTCTCACTCTAGTATACAACAAACATACACAAGTCTCACTCAAGTATACAACAAACATACACAAGTCTTACTCAATCAAACATACAACAAACTTACACAAGTGTCACTCAAGTATACAACAAACATACACAAGTCTCACTCAAGTATACAACAAACATACACAAGTCTCACTCTATTATACAACAAACATACACAAGTGTCACTCTAGTATACAACAAACATACACAAGTCTCACTCTAGTATACAACAAACATACACAAGTCTTACTCAGTCAAACATACAACAAACATACACAAGTGTCACTTAAGAATACAACAAACATACACAAGTCTCACTCAAGTATACAACAAACATACACAAGTCTCACTCAGTCAAACATACAACAAACACACACAAGTGTCACTCTAGTATACAACAAACATACACAAGTCTCACTCTAGTATACAACAAACATACACAAGTCTCACTCAGTCAAACATACAACAAACACACACAAGTGTCACTCTAGTATACAACAAACATACACAAGACTCACTCTAGTATACAACAAACATACACAAGTCTTACTCAGTCAAACATACAACAAACATACACGAGTGTCACTCAAGTATACATCAAACATACACAAGTCTCACTCAGTCAAACATACAACAAACATACACAAGTGTCATTCTAGTATACAACAAACATACACAAGTCTCACTCAGTCAAGTATACAACAAACATACACAAGTCTCACTCTAGTATACAACAAACATACACAAGTCTTACTCAGTCAAACATACAACAAACATACACAAGTCTCACTCTAGTATACAACAAACATACACAAGTCTCACTCAAGTATACAACAAACATACACAAGTCTCACTCAAGTATACAACAAACATACACAAGTCTTACTCAAGTATACAACAAACATACACAAGTGTCACTCAAGTATACATCAAACATACACAAGTCTCACTTAGTCAAACATACAACAAACATACACAAGTGTCACTCTAGTATACAACAAACATACACAAGTCTCACTCAGTCAAGTATACAACAAATATACACAAGTCTCACTCTAGTATACAACAAACATACACAAGTCTCACTCAGTCAAACATACAATAAACATACACAAGTCTCACTCTAGAATACAACAAACATACACAAGTCTCACTCTAGAATACAACAAACATACACAAGTCTCACTCAGTCAAACATACAATAAACATACACAAGTCTCACTCTAGTATACAACGTACATACACAAGTCTCACTCAAGTATACAACAAGCATACACAAGTCTTACTCAGTCAAACATACAACAAACATACACCAGTCTCACTTAAACATACAACAAACATACACAAGTCTCACTCAAGTATACAACAAACATAATCAAGTCTCACTCTAGTATACAACAAACATACACAAGTCTCACTCAAGTATACAACAAACATACACCAGTCTCACTCAAACATACAACAAACATACACAAGTCTCACTCAGTCAAGTATACAACAAACATACACAAGTCTCACTCAGTCAAGTATACAACAAATATACACAAGTCTCACTCTAGTATACAACAAACATACACAAGTCTCACTCAGTCAGACATACAATAAACATACACAAGTCTCACTCTAGAATACAACAAACATACACAAGTCTCACTCTAGAATACAACAAACATACACAAGTCTCACTCAGTCATACATACAATAAACATACACAAGTCTCACTCTAGTATACAACGTACATACACAAGTCTCACTCAAGTATACAACAAGCATACACAAGTCTTACTCAGTCAAACATACAACAAACATACACCAGTCTCACTTAAACATACAACAAACATACACAAGTCTCACTCAAGTATACAACAAACATAATCAAGTCTCACTCTAGTATACAACAAACATACACAAGTCTCACTCAAGTATACAACAAACATACACCAGTCTCACTCAAACATACAACAAACATACACAAGTCTCACTCTAGTATACAACAAACATACACAAGTCTCACTCTAGTATACAACAAACATACACAAGTCTCCCTAAAACATACAACAAACTTACACAATTCTCACTCAAGTATACAACAAACATACACAAGTCTCACTCTAGTATACAACAAACATACACAAGTCTCACTCAAGTATACAACAAACATACACAAGTCTCACTCAAGTATACTACAGACTTACACAAGTCTCACTCAAGTATACAACAAACATACACAAGTCTCACTCAGTCAAACATACAACAAACATACACAAGTCTCACTCAGTCAAGTATATAACAAACATACACAAATCTCACTCAAGTATACAACAAACAGACACAAGTCTCACTCAAACATACAACAAACATACACAAGTCTCACTCTAGTATACAACAAACATACACAAGTCTCACTCTAGTATACAACAAACATACACAAGTCTCACTCTAGTATACAACAAACTTACACAAGTCTCACTCAAGTATACAACAAACATACACAAGTCTCACTCTAGTATACAACAAACATACACAAGTCTCACTCAAGTATACAACAAACATAGACAAGTCTCACTCAAGTATACTAAAGACTTACACAAGTCTCACTCAAGTATACAACAAACATACACAAGTGTCACTCAGTCAAGTATACAACAAACATACACAAGTCTCACTCAGTCAAGTATATAACAAACATACACAAATCTCACTCAAGTATACAACAAACAGACACAAGTCTCACTCAAGTATACAACAAACATACACAAGTCTCACTCTAGTATACAACAAACATACACAAGTCTCACTCAGTCAAACATACAACAAACATACACAAGTCTCACTCAAGTATACAACAAACATACACAAGTCTCACTCTAGTATACAACAAACATACACAAGTCTCACTCAAGCATACAACAAACATACACCAGTCTCACTCAAGCAAACAACAAACATACACAAGTCTCACTCAAGTATACAACAAACATACACAAGTGTCACTCTAGTATACAACAAACATACACAAGTCTCACTCAGTCAAACATACAACAAACATACACAAGTCTCACTCAAGTATACAACAAACATACACAAGTCTCACTCAGTCAAACATACAACAAACATACACAAGTCTCACTCAAACATACAACAAACATACACAAGTCTCACTCTAGTATACAACAAACATACACAAGTCTCACTTTAGTATAAAACAAACATACACAAGTCTCACTCTAGTATACAACAAACATACACAAGTCTCACTCTAGTATACAACAAACATACACAAGTCTCACTCTAGTATACAACAAACATACACAAGTCTCACTCTAGTATACAACAAACATACACAAGTCTCACTCAAGTATACAACAAACATAAACAAGTGTCACTCAAACATACAACAAACATACACAGGTCTCACTCAAACATACAACAAACATACACAAGTCTCACTCACTCAAACATACAACAAACATACACAAGTCTCACTCAAGTATACAACAAACATACACAAGTCTCACTCAAGTATACAACAAACATACACAAGTCTCACTCAGTCAAACATACAACAAACTTACACAAGTCTCACTCTAATATACAACAAACATACACAAGTCTCACTCTAGTATACAACAAACGTACACAAGTCTCACTCAAGTATACAACAAACACACACAAGTCTCAATCAAGTATACAACAAACACACACAAGTCTCACTCTAGTATACAACAAACATACACAAGTCTCACTCAGTCAAACATACAACAAACATACACAAGTCTCACTCTAGTATACAACAAACATACACAAGTCTCACTCAGTCAAACATACAACAAACATGCACAAGTCTCACTCTAGTATACAACAAACATACACAAGTCTTACTCAAGTATACAACAAACATACACAAGTGTCACTCAAGTATACATCAAACATACACAAGTCTCACTTAGTCAAACATACAACAAACATACACAAGTGTCACTCTAGTATACAACAAACATACACAAGTCTCACTCTAGAATACAACAAACATACACAAGTCTCACTCAGTCAAGTATACAACAAACATACACAAGTCTCACTCAGTCAAGTATACAACAAACATACACAAGTCTCACTCTAGTATACAACAAACATACACAAGTCTCACTCACTCAAACATACAACAAGCATACACAAGTCTCACTCAAGTATACAACAAACATACACAAGTCTCACTCTAGTATACAACAAACATACACAAGTCTCACTCAAGTATACAACAAACATACACAAGTCTCACTCTAGTATACAACAAACATACACAAGTCTCACTCAAGTATACAACAAACATACACAAGTCTCACTCTAGTATACAACAAACATACACAAGTCTCACTCTAGTATACAACAAACATACACAAGTCTCACTCAAGTATACAACAAACATACACAAGTCTCACTCAAGTATACAACAAACATACACAAGTCTCATTCAGTCAAGTATATAACAAACATACACAAGTCTCACTCTAGTTTACACAAACATACACAAGTCTCACTCTAGTATACAACAAACATACACAAGTCTCACTCAGTCAAACATACAACAAACATACACAAGTCTCACTCAAGTATACAACAAACATACACAAGTCTCACTCTAGTATACAACAAACATACACAAGTCTCACTCAAGTATACAACAAACATACACCAGTCTCACTCAAACATACAACAAACATACACAAGTCTCACTCAAGTATACAACAAACATACACCAGTCTCACTCAAACATACAACAAACATACACAAGTCTCACTCAGTCAAACATACAACAAACACACACAAGTCTCACTCTAGTATACACAAACATACACAAGTCTCACTCAGTCAAACATACAACAAACATACACAAGTCTCACTCTAGTATACAACAAACATACACAAGTCTCACTCAAGTATACAACAAACATACACAAGTCTCACTCTAGTATACAACAAACATACACAAGTCTCACTCAGTCAAACATACAACAAACATACACAAGTCTCACTCAGTCAAACATACAACAAACATACACAAGTCTCACTCAGTCAAACATACAACAAACATACACAAGTCTCACTCAGTCAAACATACAACAAACATACACAAGTCTCACTCAGTCAAACATACAACAAACATACACAAGTCTCACTCAGTCAAACATACAACAAACATACACAAGTCTCACTCAGTCAAACATACAACAAACATACACAAGTCTCACTCAGTCAAACATACAACAAACATACACAAGTCTCACTCTAGTATACAACAAACTTACACAAGTCTCACTCAGTCAAACATACAACAAACATACACAAGTCTCACTCTAGTATACAACAAAGAGCGTGTGAGTGAGTCAGTGTGTGTGAGTGATAGGGAGAGTGTGTGAGAGAGTTTCACAGAGCGTGTATGTGAAAATGTGTCAGAGACTGTGGGAGAGTGTGTGAGAGTGTGTAGGTGTTCGAGAGTGTGTGTGTGTGTGTGTGTGTGTGTTCGAGAGTGTGAGAGAGAGTGTTCGAGAGTGTATGAGAGTGTGAGAGAGTGAGGGTGAGAGAGTATGTGTGAGTGTGTGAGAGAGACAGCGTGTGACACACACATGCGGACTATAGCTCTCTTTCTCTCTCTCCACACACACACACACACAGCCGTACTATAGCTCTCTTTCTCCACACAAACACACACACACACACAGAGCCGTACTATAGCTCTCTCTCCACACACACACACACACACAGACACACACACACAGGCGCACTATAGCTCTCTCGCCACATACACACACACACACACACAGGCGCACTATAGCTCTCTCGCCACATACACACACACACACACACACAGGCGCACTATAGCTCTCTCGCCACATACACACACACACACACACACACACAGGCGCACTATAGCTCTCTCGCCACATACACACACACACACACACAGGCGCACTATAGCTCTCTCGTCACATACACACACACACACACACAGGCGCACTATAGCTCTCTCGCCACATACACACACACACACAGACACAGGCGCACTATAGCTCTCTCGTCACACACACACACACACACACACACACAGGCGCACTATAGCTCTCTCGCCACATACACACTCACACACAGGCGCACTCAGGCGTGGCCGACTACTGACACAGGGTAGAAGGGGAAGCAACTCTGCCGCAGGGCGCACAGACCGCCGCGGGGCGTCACTGGTAGCGGTGCTGAGCATGCGCAGTGGAGCCCGTGGCCGAGAGACGCAGACGACAGACCGAGGCGGTGAGCAGACGACAGGCAGCAACACTAGGACGTCGGTCTCACGGCCACACGGAGCCACCACCAAGGACGCTGCAGGAGTCGTCGTAGTCTACAGAGTGTCACCGCCATCAGTGACTTGACAACTCGTCTCGTGCCTCGCTCACCTCCTCCCCTCCTCCTCAAGTCGTCGGTAGCACACCATCAGGCGTTGACAGTGTCGTCGTTTGGAGAGAACCGTTTGCACTAAGCGCTTGTGGCTACGGCTGACTAGACACCGGTACTAGTGACTGACTGGTAGTCTCACCGACCAACGGCTGGCGAGGCTGGTGAGTGTTGACCCTTACCTTTCTTACCTTTCTTACCTTCACCATCACCTTTAGTCTCACCTCACTTGTTGTTGTTCAAATCTTCCCGATGTTTGAAGCTAACACCTTCAGGATTAAAATGCTGCAGTCAGCTGCACTCTTACCGGCACCACGACAGCCAGCAGTGAACAGCGACAACATCCCGACACGTGTAGTGACATGACATGACATGGTGGAGTGACAGCGTGTAGTGGACTGTGACTCGTGTCACTCACTGTATCAACATTGTCGACACCACAGTGGGGGGTGGGGGGGTGCAGTGTATGTTAGCCCCTGGGTGCCTGCGTGATGCCAGTGACTGCTGGGCAGTTATATTTATTCTCTCGCCGCCAGTGGAGTCTTTGTTTCTAACACCTGCTTACCTCCCTTTCAGCTTCACGTGCTACTCATATGAGCAGAGGGCGATAGAGTGCAGTGAGTAACACTCAGCGTGAGTTCTGGCAGCTCAGCCATTTTTTACTTTGGTGCTTGGTGTAACCTAACGTTCACTCTCTCTATATATAACACACACACACACACACACACACACACACACACACACACACACACACACAGGGAGGGAGAGGGAGAGTACCCGCTCTATTACACTGCCTTATGTCGTGCTAATGGTCAGCAGTCTCGTGAGGTACAAGGTGAAGGTCACAACTAAAATGGTGACAACCTTGTCTTCAACTACAACAAACCCTCGCAGTTTATTAACGACTTTTCTTTATTATCGTCAGGATTTAGTGTTGTTGTTTCTCCGTGCTTTTATTAATTTAGTTTTCTTCTACATTTCTTGAGTTGAGACTGCGAGCTACTTTACCTACAGTTCTTGACGAGTTCACACTGCGAGCTACTTTACCTACAGTTCTTGACGAGTTGACACTGCGAGCTACTTTACCTACAGTTCTTGAGTTGAGACTGCGAGCTACTTTACCTACAGTTCTTGAGTTCAGACTGCGAGCTACTTTACCTACAGTTCTTGACGAGTTCACACTGCGAGCTACTTTACCTACAGTTCTTGACGAGTTGACACTGCGAGCTACTTTACCTACATTTCTTGAGTTGAGACTGCGAGCTACTTTACCTACAGTTCTTGAGTTCAGACTGCGAGCTACTTTACCTACAGTTCTTGACGAGTTCAGACTGCGAGCTACTTTACCTACATTTCTTGAGTTGAGACTGCGAGCTACTTTACCTACATTTCTTGAGTTCAGACTGCGAGCTACTTTACCTACATTTCTTGAGTTCAGACTGCGAGCTACTTTACCTACAGTTCTTGAGTTCAGACTGCGAGCTACTTTACCTACAGTTCTTGACGAGTTCAGACTGCGAGCTACTTTACCTACAGTTCTTGAGTTCAGACTGCGAGCTACTTTACCTACAGTTCTTGACGAGTTCAGACTGCGAGCTACTTTACCTACAGTTCTTGAGTTGAGACTGCGAGCTACTTTACCTACAGTTCTTGAGTTGAGACTGCGAGCTACTTTACCTACAGTTCTTGAGTTCAGACTGCGAGCTACTTTACCTACAGTTCTTGACGAGTTCAGACTGCGAGCTACTTTACCTACAGTTCTTGACGAGTTGAGACTGCGAGCTACTTTACCTACAGTTCTTGACGAGTTCAGACTGCGAGCTACTTTACCTACAGTTCTTGAGTTCAGACTGCGAGCTACTTTACCTACAGTTCTTGACGAGTTCAGACTGCGAGCTACTTTACCTACAGTTCTTGAGTTCAGACTGCGAGCTACTTTACCTACAGTTCTTGACGAGTTCAGACTGCGAGCTACTTTACCTACAGTTCTTGAGTTCAGACTGCGAGCTACTTTACCTACAGTTCTTGAGTTCAGACTGCGAGCTACTTTACCTACAGTTCTTGACGAGTTGAGACTGCGAGCTACTTTACCTACAGTTCTTGACGAGTTGAGACTGCGAGCTACTTTACCTACAGTTCTTGAGTTCAGACTGCGAGCTACTTTACCTACAGTTCTTGAGTTCAGACTGCGAACTACTTTACCTACAGTTCTTGACGAGTTGAGACTGCGAGCTACTTTACCTACAGTTCTTGACGAGTTGAGACTGCGAGCTACTTTACCTACAGTTCTTGACGAGTTCAGACTGCGAGCTACTTTACCTACAGTTCTTGAGTTCAGACTGCGAGCTACTTTACCTACAGTTCTTGAGTTCAGACTGCGAGCTACTTTACCTACAGTTCTTGAGTTCAGACTGCGAGCTACTTTACCTACAGTTCTTGACGAGTTCAGACTGCGAGCTACTTTACCTACAGTTCTTGAGTTCAGACTGCGAGCTACTTTACCTACAGTTCTTGACGAGTTGAGACTGCGAGCTACTTTACCTACAGTTCTTGACGAGTTGAGACTGCGAGCTACTTTTCCTACAGTTCTTGACGAGTTGAGACTGCGAGCTACTTTACCTACAGTTCTTGACGAGTTCAGACTGCGAGCTACTTTACCTACAGTTCTTGAGTTCAGACTGCGAGCTACTTTACCTACAGTTCTTGACGAGTTGAGACTGCGAGCTACTTTACCTACAGTTCTTGACGAGTTCAGACTGCGAGCTACTTTACCTACAGTTCTTGAGTTCAGACTGCGAGCTACTTTTCCTACAGTTCTTGACGAGTTGAGACTGCGAGCTACTTTACCTACAGTTCTTGACGAGTTCAGACTGCGAGCTACTTTACCTACAGTTCTTGAGTTCAGACTGCGAGCTACTTTACCTACAGTTCTTGACGAGTTCAGACTGCGAGCTACTTTACCTACAGTTCTTGACGAGTTGAGACTGCGAGCTACTTTTCCTACAGTTCTTGACGAGTTGAGACTGCGAGCTACTTTACCTACAGTTCTTGACGAGTTGAGACTGCGAGCTACTTTTCCTACAGTTCTTGACGAGTTCAGACTGCGAGCTACTTTACCTACAGTTCTTGACGAGTTCAGACTGCGAGCTACTTTTCCTACAGTTCTTGACGAGTTCACACTGCGAGCTACTTTACCTACAGTTCTTGACGAGTTGACACTGCGAGCTACTTTACCTACAGTTCTTGACGAGTTGACACTGCGAGCTACTTTACCTACAGTTCTTGACGAGTTGACACTGCGAGCTACTTTTCCTACAGTTCTTGAGTTCAGACTGCGAGCTACTTTACCTACAGTTCTTGACGAGTTCACACTGCGAGCTACTTTACCTACAGTTCTTGACGAGTTCACACTGCGAGCTACTTTACCTACAGTTCTTGACGAGTTCACACTGCGAGCTACTTTACCTACAGTTCTTGACGAGTTCACACTGCGAGCTTCTTTACCTACAGTTCTTGACGAGTTCACACTGCGAGCTAGTTTTCCTTTTCTCCTTTATCGTTCCCTCCCACCCTACCTCTTTCTCCTCCACCCCTTTCTCCCAGTCGTCTGTATGAAGCATGGTAAATGTACTTGTGGGCTTGGTTGCCCGGGGGCAGAGTGAAATAGGATTTCAGCAAGAGAGGGCGGAAGGGTCGTGCGGGAGGGAGGGTAGGTTGCCGAGGGTGATGGGCGGTTCAGATTCCGCTCCTCGCCCGAGGCGCCTTCATTTCCAGCTGACTTACCTGAAAGGCGAAGACATGGAGGGAGAATGGGGACTACCTGGTCTTCCAGAAGATCGCTGTGCTTGGTCAAGGTGTATGTACAGGGCGCCATACTTGTTTGTAATGGCCTGGGGGTCTCATTCATACAGTCTCCTCTAGCGACAGCCAGGAAGCTTTCTCTTCCGAACACACGAACACACACACACAGACAGCCAGGCAAGCACGCGCGCGCTTGGTCTCTCTGTGTGTCAAAAACAGGAAGACAAGTGAGTGAGACGTGAGACTGACTTTCAACAAGTCGTGAGATCAGTTGTTGCTCCTCTCCGTCACTGCAGTAACGAGTAGCACTCATTATTATTATTATTATTATTATTATTATTATTATTATATCATCTAGAGCGACAGGTAATACTGTTAGTAACAAGCGCCCCAGCTGATCCACCCCGATATCAAATGCCAGAAATGGAAAAATAAATCATTTCCAAAGGTAAACTAATTAAAAGGTGAAGGTCTCTTGAAGGTAAAATGTGCGAATCATTAGAACAAAACTTGTCACAGCATCAAACAGCTGCAGACCTCGTCACACAATGACAACCACTACCTGCTGTCAGTTTCAAATATCCAGTATTCCAAGACGGGTGGTGTCCAAGAGTGGGTCCAGCGCACATACATCCGACACGGATATCTTTACACAGATACAAACCATCCAGACAAGTTTGTGTTTGCATCATGATAGTGTAGGACTGTAGGACTACAAACTTTTTGCACAGACAAGTTTGTGTTTGCATCATGATAGTGTAGGTCTGTAGGACTACAAACTGTTTGCACAGACAAGTTTGTGTTTGCATCATGATAGTGTAGGACTGTAGGACTACAAACTGTTTGCACAAACAAGTTTGTGTTTGCATCATGATAGTGTAGGACTGTAGGACTACAAACTGTTTGCACAAACAAGTTTGTGTTTGCATCATGATAGTGTAGGACTGTAGGACTACAAACTGTTTGCACAAACAAGTTTGTGTTTGCATCATGATAGTGTAGGACTGTAGGACTACAAACTGTTTGCACAAACAAGTTTGTGTTTGCATCATGATAGTGTAGGACTGTAGGACTACAAACTGTTTGCACAAACAAGTTTGTGTTTGCATCATGATAGTGTAGGACTACAAACTATTTACACGTGTTTGTGGGAAAACTACTTCACGATGTGAAGGTTGCGCGTGTTTACTTCACGGGTGGGTGGCACAGATACCATCCCACCCTCCTGTAGTATCGTCCAACACACCTACCATCCCACCCTCCTGTGGTATCGTCCAACACACCTACCATCCCACCCTCCTGTAGTATCGCCGAACACACCTACCATCCCACCCTCCTGTAGTATAGCCGAACACACCTACCATCCCACCCTCCTGTAGTATAGCCGAACACACCTACCATCCCACCCTCCTGTAGTATAGCCGAACACACCTACCATCCCACCCTCCTGTAGTATCGCCGAACACACCTACCATCCCACCCTCCTGTAGTATCGTCCAACACACCTACCATCCCACCCTCCTGTAGTATCGCCGAACACACCTACCATCCCACCCTCCTGTAGTATCGCCGAACACACCTACCATCCCACCCTCCTGTAGTATCGTCCAACACACCTACCATCCCACCCTCCTGTAGTATAGCCGAACACACCTACCATCCCACCCTCCTGTAGTATAGCCGAACACACCTACCATCCCACCCTCCTGTAGTATAGCCGAACACACCTACCATCCCACCCTCCTGTAGTATCGCCGAACACACCTACCATCCCACCCTCCTGTAGTATCGCCGAACACACCTACCATCCCACCCTCCTGTAGTATCGCCGAACACACCTACCATCCCACCCTCCTGTAGTATCGCCGAACACACCTACCATCCCACCCTCCTGTAGTATCGTCCAACACACCTACCATCCCACCCTCCTGTAGTATCGTCCAACACACCTACCATCCCACCCTCCTGTAGTATAGCCGAACACACCTACCATCCCACTCTCCTGTAGTATCGTCCAACACACCTACCATCCCACCCTCCTGTAGTATAGCCGAACACACCTACCATCCCACCCTCCTGTAGTATCGCCGAACACACCTACCATCCCACCCTCCTGTAGTATCGCCGAACACACCTACCATCCCACCCTCCTGTAGTATCGTCCAACACACCTACCATCCCACCCTCCTGTAGTATCGTCCAACACACCTACCATCCCACCCTCCTGTAGTATCGCCGAACACGAAGAATGCTACCTGGGGTGTGCTCTCGGCGGTGCCGAGTATCGTCTTGTACATCCACCCTTTAACACGTGGCACTTGAAGGTCGCCTTGCGGGAAACATGTAGAACGTGCACTGAGTCCCATTTAATTTTGTGTGAGTGTGTGGGTGATGGCGACTGTACCCACTGAATATTAGCAAGAGACAAATGGTCAATTACACACAAGTACAAGCTGCATACCGAGTGGTCAGGTTAGTAGTTCAGGTAAACAATAAACCAGCGCCATGTAAACACAATGCCAGGTCACAAACGATTGCAGGAAGTTGTTGGTGTCAACTTAGTCCCCAAAGCAAATGTGTGCGGGTGGCTGAGGCTGTGTCGTACACCAGTAGTCATCTGTAGGTGCAGCCACCCTGTAACCCACATGAGCGAGACGAGAGAGTTGCGAAAGGTCAGTCAACTGCCAGACCAGACCCCTGACCCATCCACCCTGCCACTCAGTGCTGGCCGGGCAACTCGCTGCAAAACCCACAGCGAGACGATTATGTCTGCGGGTGGACGTAAATCTTGACGAAGACATGTCTGTCATTGCAGGTCCACCATCACTTCCGGTGCCTGCCGAGCAAAACGTGACCCACACTCTCGTAGTCACGTGGTCGTTGGCTGCCTGGTGCCGGCTGGTCCATCACAGAGACTGGTTTGTGGTCCATCACTCAAAGACTGGTTTGTGGTCCATCCATCACACAGAGACTGGTTTGTGGTCCATCCATCACACAGAGACTGGTTTGTGGTCCATCACAGAGACTGGTTTGTGGTCCATCCATCACACAGAGACTGGTTTGTGGTCCATCACACAGAGACTGGTTTGTGGTCCATCACAGAGACTGGTTTGTGGTCCATCACTCAGAGACTGGTTTGTGGTCCATCACAGAGACTGGTTTGTGGTCCATCCATCACACAGAGACTGGTTTGTGGTCCATCACAGAGACTGGTTTGTGGTCCATCACTCAGAGACTGGTTTGTGGTCCATCACACAGACTGGTTTGTGGCCTGAGAAGCAAGTGCAGACGTCGTGTGGCGGACGGCCACCCTGGAGGTCAGTCAGTGCCGTCACCAAGGCGACGCGTGCAGCTTCAGATGATCATCATGTCCTCGCCGGTCAGCACTCGGCCATCGTCGTCCACGACACCCAACGGTCACTACCACAAGATCAGCGGGGTGCCGTGTCCCGCTACCCCCACCCGCTACACGGCCCCTGTTCACATCGACGTGGGCGGTGTCATCTACACCTCGTCACTGGAGACACTCACTCGGTTGGTTTCTTGCTTCTCAGCAAATGCACTGTAACGTTCATTTTAATTAACCTGTAACGTTCATTTTAATTAACCTGTAACGTTCATTTTAATTAACCTGTAACGTTCATTTTTAACTCCCACCCTCCTGTAGTATACGCCGAACACACCTACCATCCCACCCTCCTGTAGTTATCGCCGAACACACCTACCATCCCACCCTCCTGTAGTATCGCCGAACACACCTACCATCCCACCCTCCTGTAGTATCGCCGAACACACCTACCATCCCACCCTCCTGTAGTATCGCCGAACACACCTACCATCCCACCCTCCTGTAGTATAGCCGAACACACCTACCATCCCACCCTCCTGTAGTATCGCCGAACACACCTACCATCCCACCCTCCTGTAGTATCGCCGAACACACCTACCATCCCACCCTCCTGTAGTATCGCCGAACACACCTACCATCCCACCCTCCTGTAGTATCGTCCAACACACCTACCATCCCACCCTCCTGTAGTATAGCCGAACACACCTACCATCCCACTCTCCTGTAGTATCGTCCAACACACCTACCATCCCACCCTCCTGTAGTATAGCCGAACACACCTACCATCCCACCCTCCTGTAGTATCGCCGAACACACCTACCATCCCACCCTCCTGTAGTATCGCCGAACACACCTACCATCCCACCCTCCTGTAGTATCGTCCAACACACCTACCATCCCACCCTCCTGTAGTATCGTCCAACACACCTACCATCCCACCCTCCTGTAGTATCGCCGAACACGAAGAATGCTACCTGGGGTGTGCTCTCGGCGGTGCCGAGTATCGTCTTGTACATCCACCCTTTAACACGTGGCACTTGAAGGTCGCCTTGCGGGAAACATGTAGAACGTGCACTGAGTCCCATTTAATTTTGTGTGAGTGTGTGGGTGATGGCGACTGTACCCACTGAATATTAGCAAGAGACAAATGGTCAATTACACACAAGTACAAGCTGCATACCGAGTGGTCAGGTTAGTAGTTCAGGTAAACAATAAACCAGCGCCATGTAAACACAATGCCAGGTCACAAACGATTGCAGGAAGTTGTTGGTGTCAACTTAGTCCCCAAAGCAAATGTGTGCGGGTGGCTGAGGCTGTGTCGTACACCAGTAGTCATCTGTAGGTGCAGCCACCCTGTAACCCACATGAGCGAGACGAGAGAGTTGCGAAAGGTCAGTCAACTGCCAGACCAGACCCCTGACCCATCCACCCTGCCACTCAGTGCTGGCCGGGCAACTCGCTGCAAAACCCACAGCGAGACGATTATGTCTGCGGGTGGACGTAAATCTTGACGAAGACATGTCTGTCATTGCAGGTCCACCATCACTTCCGGTGCCTGCCGAGCAAAACGTGACCCACACTCTCGTAGTCACGTGGTCGTTGGCTGCCTGGTGCCGGCTGGTCCATCACAGAGACTGGTTTGTGGTCCATCACTCAAAGACTGGTTTGTGGTCCATCCATCACACAGAGACTGGTTTGTGGTCCATCCATCACACAGAGACTGGTTTGTGGTCCATCACAGAGACTGGTTTGTGGTCCATCCATCACACAGAGACTGGTTTGTGGTCCATCACACAGAGACTGGTTTGTGGTCCATCACAGAGACTGGTTTGTGGTCCATCACTCAGAGACTGGTTTGTGGTCCATCACAGAGACTGGTTTGTGGTCCATCCATCACACAGAGACTGGTTTGTGGTCCATCACAGAGACTGGTTTGTGGTCCATCACTCAGAGACTGGTTTGTGGTCCATCACACAGACTGGTTTGTGGCCTGAGAAGCAAGTGCAGACGTCGTGTGGCGGACGGCCACCCTG
Source organism: Marisa cornuarietis (assembly GCA_004794655.1). Classification (NCBI taxonomy): domain Eukaryota; kingdom Metazoa; phylum Mollusca; class Gastropoda; order Architaenioglossa; family Ampullariidae; genus Marisa; species Marisa cornuarietis. The sequence continues at coordinate 5,930 of SMMW01000205.1, read as the reverse complement.
GAGGTCAGTCAGTGCCGTCACCAAGGCGACGCGTGCAGCTTCAGATGATCATCATGTCCTCGCCGGTCAGCACTCGGCCATCGTCGTCCACGACACCCAACGGTCACTACCACAAGATCAGCGGGGTGCCGTGTCCCGCTACCCCCACCCGCTACACGGCCCCTGTTCACATCGACGTGGGCGGTGTCATCTACACCTCGTCACTGGAGACACTCACTCGGTTGGTTTCTTGCTTCTCATGTGTGTGTGTGTGGGCAAATGCACTGTAACGTTCATTTTAATTAACCTGTAACGTTCATTTTAATTAACCTGTAACGTTCATTTTAATTAACCTGTAACGTTCATTTTTAACTAACCTGTAACGTTCATTTTTAATTAATATGTAACGTTCATTTTAAACTAACCTGTAACGTTCATGTAACGTTCATTTTTAATTAACCTGTAACGTTCATTTTTAACTAACCTGTAACGTTCATGTAACGTTCATTTTTAATTAACCTGTAACGTTCATTTTTAACTAACCTGTAACGTTCATGTAACGTTCATTTTTAATTAACCTGTAACGTTCATTTTTAACTAACCTGTAACGTTCATGTAACGTTCATTTTTAATTAACCTGTAACGTTAACATTTTGTAACGTTCTAACCTGTAACGTTCAGCTGCTTTTCAACTGAGAAGTTTTCCCGAAAGACATGTAGACAGGTAGACGTGTCACACGCCCCTTTGTCACAGGTTGCGCACCTTAGTTGTTATGAGTTGTTATGAGTGGGGTGGTTGGACGGACCCTTGTCTTGCTGGGCAGCTTACTACAGCTTGTACTGCTACACGCCCCCTCCCCCCGAGTACTGCTACACCAACGGTTACTGTGTTACAAGCTGTAATATACTGGATAGGTTTGTATTGTCGTTACCCCCCCCCGTGTACTGTTACACCAACGGTTACTGTGTTACAAGCTGTAATATACTGGATAGGTTTGTATCGTCGTCACCCCCCCCCCGTGTACTGCTACACCAACGGTTACTGTGTTACAAGCTGTAATATACTGGATAGGTTTGTATTGTCATTACCCCCCCCCGTGTACTGTTACACCAACGGTTACTGTGTTACAAGCTGTAATATACTGGATAGGTTTGTATCGTCGTTACCCCCCCCCCGTGTACTGCTACACCAACGGTTACTGTGTTACAAGCTGTAATATACTGGATAGGTTTGTATTGTCATTACCCCCCCCGTGTACTGTTACACCAACGGTTACTGTGTTACAAGCTGTAATATACTGGATAGGTTTGTATTGTCATTACTGGTTACACCAACGGTTACTGTGTTACAAGCTGTAATATACTGGATAGGTTTCATTGTCCCCCCCCCGTGTACTGTTACACCAACGGTTACTGTGTTACAAGCTGTAATATACTGGATAGGTTTGTATTGTCATTACCCCCCCCCCGTGTACTGTTACACCATATGCCAGTCTGTAAGTAGTGGTAATTGAGTGTTAGTAGCTGTCACGTGTGTGTAAACAGTCTAGTGTGACTTAAGTGTTACTAGTTGTCACGTGTGTGTAAACAGGTTCTTGTGACGAGGCGCTGTGTTATCCTGTATCCTCTGTGACGCTGTGTTTTCCTGTATCCTCCATGCTGCTGTGTTGTGCTTTATCCTCTGTGGCTCTGTGTTATCCTGTATCTTCAGTGGTACTATGTTCTCCTGTGTCCTCTGTAGCGTTATATTGTCCTGTATCCTCTGTGGCGCTGTTATCATGTATCCTCTGTGGCGCTGTTATCATGTATCCTCTGTGGCGCTGTGTTGTCCTGTATCCTCTGTGACGTTGTGTTATCATGTATCCTCTGTGGCGCTGTGTTGTCCTGTATCCTCTGTGACGTTGTGTTATCATGTATCCTCTGTGTCGCTATGTTGTCCTGTATCCTCTGTGACGTTGTGTTATCATGTATCCTCTGTGTCGCTATGTTGTCCTGTATCCTCTGTGACGTTGTGTTATCATGTATCGTCTGTGTCGCTATGTTGTCATGTATCCTCTGTGACGTTGTGTTATCATGTATCCTCTGTGTCGCTATGTTGTCCTGTATCCTCTGTGACGTTGTGTTATCATGTATCCTCTGTGTCGCTATGTTGTCCTGTATCCTCTGTGACGTTGTGTTATCATGTATCCTCTGTGTCGCTATGTTGTTCTGTTTCCTGCGGAAATAGATAGCCTAGTCACCCTAGTGTTGGAGTACCAACGTCCTCACCTGTGGGCGAGCAGGTTCGATACCCAGGTGGCGCAGCTAACTTCCCCTAGTTGTCCTTAGCTATCGTGAATGTGTTTATTGAAGAGTTAATACTCTCCCCTTCCCCTCCTCCAGCGTCCGATGTTAGAACACGACCTTTGACCTTGTCATGGAGTCTCCTGGTACTGTTACCCATAGAAACATTGTGGTGCTTATCTAACGCGGGACAGCGCGGCCTCCGGCCATTTGGCTGAGGTGCTGACTAGGAATAGGAGGGGCCGCAGGGCACAACACTGGGGCCTGGGAATGCTCGTTTAGGCTGAGCAGGGGGAGATGGGATGGGCCCAGGTACAGCACGTGCAAACTGGCTGCGGGGCACTCTCGTCACAAGGTGCTGTTTGTGGGACTCGTGGCAGCGGCTGGCGGGCAAAAAGCTACCCCCCCCTCCCACCTCTCAAAGACCGCTGCAGGGGCTGCCTTTACGTCCTGACAACGTAGTGTTAGTCTCAACAGGACACAGCTGCCGTGCCGCGCCACCTGTACTTGAGAGTGTGTAGGTAATATTCCGTGCACCTGTACTGCACATCGCAACACCTGGAGAGTCATAGTACTCACGGCCTACCACATGAGGTGACGGACAGCACTCACGACTCTCTGTGTCACATACTAGCAGCTACCTCAGCACAGTAGTAGGTCTGACACACTCAGTGAGTTTGTACGAGTGCATGGTGGTGTGTCTGGTGCATGGTGCAGGTCTGACACACCCAGTGACTTTCTGTCTGCACGAGTGCATGGTGGTGTGTCTGGTGCATGGTGCAGGTCTGAAACACCCAGTGACTTTCTGTCTGTACGAGTGCATGGTGGTGTGTCTGGTGCATGGTGCAGGTCTGACACACCCAGTGACTTTCTGTCTGTACGAGTGTGTGGTGCTAGTCTCTTCAATGGCGCCATATTGTCAGTCGTTGGTCAGACGCACCACGTGGTCAGTGTCATAGGTTGTCACATACGGTCTGGTAAATGTCACCTGTGGTAAACGTGACGGTGATCACCCTACCGTGTGTCCAACATTACGACATTGCAGACACTTGATACTTGGACACCTTTCTGATACGTTTGACACTTGTATACTCTATTGATAACTAACGTTTGACACTTGTATACTATACTGACACCCAATGTTTGACACTTGTATACTCTACTGACACCCAATGTTTGACACTTGTATACTATACTGACACCCAATGTTTGACACTTGTATACTTTACTGACACCCAATGTTTGACACTTGTATACTTTACTGACACCCAACGTTTGACACTTGTATACTATACTGACACCCAATGTTTGACACTTGTATACTCTACTGACACCCAATGTTTGACACTTGTATACTTTACTGACACCCAATGTTTGACACTTGTATACTTTACTGACACCCAACGTTTGACACTTGTATACTATACTGACACCCAATGTTTGACACTTGTATACTCTACTGACACCCAATGTTTGACACTTGTATACTTTACTGACACCCAATGTTTGACACTTGTATACTTTACTGACACCCAACGTTTGACACTTGTATACTATACTGACACCCAATGTTTGACACTTGTATACTCTACTGACACCCAATGTTTGACACTTGTATACTTTACTGACACCCAATGTTTGACACTTGTATACTTTACTGACACCCAACGTTTGACACTTGTATACTATACTGACACCCAATGTTTGACACTTGTATACTTTACTGACACCCAACGTTTTAACACTTGTATACTATACTGACACCCAATGTTTGACACTTGTATACTTTACTGACACCCAATGTTTGACACTTGTATACTCTACTGACACCCAATGTTTGACACTTGTATACTCTACTGACACCCAATGTTTGACACATGGACACTGATAACCAATGTTTGACACTTGGACACTGATAACCAACTTTCGATACTGGGTCACTGATAACCGACGTTGGACCCTGAGCGATATCCTGTAGCTGTAGTCTGGCTACAGTCGAGTCTTGCAGTCATTGTTGCCTTTTTTTCCCTCCCATGCCGGCTCCAGGCTTTGATCCAGTGCCCGCGGCCTTCTACTAAGTAAGTCCTAGATAATGAAACAAGAGTGGTTGCGCAGAAATGCACGACACGAGAAAGAAAGTTTTTCTTTTTTTAACCCCCCCCCCTCTCCTTTTTGGAGCGAGTATTATGTGGCGATGCCGCCCCTGGCTACAGAATGTACGTGGCTGTCTTGCACGCGGAGGAAACTTTTCTCCCCACCCCCACCCCCACCCCCTAGCGCTAGGGCTGCCCGGCCAGACGACAAACAGCATCGCCAAGCCTGATCCTGCCCCGCGCCCCACCAGGGGAGGGAGTTGTTGGGAACAGCGAGTGGCACTAGTGTCCCCCGGGCAAGAACTAGCAAATGAAGGAAGCCCCGGTCCAAAAAAGCCTAAGGGGGGATAATCTGCTTTCAGATCAACGCGACAAGCTGGGCGGAAAACACAGCCCCTTGCCGCGGGGCCCCGTGGAAAGCGTTGTGGGTGGGAGCGAGGGGGGGGGAGGGGAGCATTGATCCTCCACGTACCTCCCTCTGTCCCCTCCCCCATCTTCATCTTCTCTTCAACACTGTGGGGTAAGGTCGCGAGGATAAGAGATACTTCTGCCGCGATCCGCGGATTAAAACGTGAGAAACCTTTTAACTGGCTTGAATGGCGTCTGAGCTCGTTGTCAGCTCCTCCATGAGGGTGAGCTGTAAGGGCCGCTACTCTGGCGGTGATTTACACAGGTCACCATCCACAGCCGGGCTGTCTTGGTCTTCCTACGTCCTGCTGCGGATGAACACAAGCAAGTTGGGCAAACCCCAGGGAGGTCTGCAAGGGCAGGGTTGAGCTTATGCCAAGTCCCTTGTGTTGCCTCCTGTAAACACTTTCTAAATATGAGCGAGACAGGGGCAAGAAACAGTGCTGCCAACTTAACACACTGACATGACATGACTTGGCTCAATCAGGAAACAGTCGAGTGAATTTAGGCGGTGACTGACATGACATACATTGTGATCATACACAGTAGAGTGTTTAGGTTGTCTGACATAACATACAGTGTGATCATACACAGTAGAGTGTTTAGGTTGTCTGACATGACATACATTGTGATCATACTCAGTAGAGTGTTTAGGTTGTCTGACATGACATACATTGTGATCATACACAGTAGAGTGTTTAGGTTGTCTGACATGACATACATTGTGATCATACTCAGTAGAGTGTTTAGGTTGTCTGACATGACATACATTGTGATCATACACAGTAGAGTGTTTAGGTTGTCTGACATGACATACATTGTGATCATACTCAGTAGAGTGTTTAGGTTGTCTGACATGACATACATTGTGATCATACACAGTAGAGTGTTTAGGTTGTCTGACATGACATACATTGTGATCATACTCAGTAGAGTGTTTAGGTTGTCTGACATGACATACATTGTGATCATACACAGTAGAGTGTTAAGGCTCTGACTGATATGACATACAGTGTGATCATACACAGTAGAGTGTTTAGGTTGTCTGACATGACATACAGTGTGATCATACACAGTAGAGTGTTTAGGTTGTCTGACATGACATACAGTGTGATCATACACAGTAGAGTGTTTAGGTTGTCTGACATGACATACAGTGTGATCATA
>SMMW01000204.1:0-216674 GCA_004794655.1 Marisa cornuarietis | reverse complement strand
CCTAACCCTAACCCTAACCCTAAACCCTAACCCTAACCCTAACCCTAACCCTAACCCTAACCCTAACTCCTAACTCCTAACCCTAACCCTAACCCTAACCCTAACCCTAACCCTAACCCTAACCCTAAACCCTAACCCTAACCCTAACCCTAACCCTAACCCTAACCCTAACCCTAACCCTAACCCTAACCCTAACCCTAACCCTAACCCTAACCCTAACCCTAACCCTAACCCTAACCCTAACCCTAACCCTAACCCTAACCCTAACCCTAACCCTAACCCTAACCCTAACCCTAACCCTAACCCTAACCCTAACCCTAACCCTAACCCCTAACCCTAACCCTAACCCTAACCCTAACCCTAACCCTAACCCTAACCCTAACCCTAACCCTAACCCTAACCCTAACCCTAACCCTAACCCTAACCCTAACCCTAACCCTAACCCTAACCCTAACCCTAACCCTAACCCTAACCCTGACGGCATGGTATACATAGTATATAGATGGCATGGTTTACATAGTATATAGACGGCATAGTATACATAGTATATAGATGGCATGGTATACATAGTATATAGACGGCATGGTATACATAGTATATAGACGGCATGGTATACATAGTATATAGACGGCATAGTAGACATAGTATATAGATGGCATAGTAGACATAGTATGTAGATGGCATAGTAGACATAGTATATAGATGGCATAGTAGACATAGTATGTAGAAGGCATAGTAGACATAGTATATAGATGGCATTGTAGACATAGTATAGAGATTGCATAGTAGACATAGTATATAGATGGCATAGTAGACATAGTATATAGACGGCATGGTTTACATAGTATATAGACGGCATGGTATACATAGTATATAGATGGCATAGTATACATAGTATATAGACGCATTGGTATACATAGTATATAGATGGCATAGTATACATAGTATATAGACGGCATGGTATACATAGTATATAGATGGCATAGTATACATAGTATATAGATGGCATGGTATACATAGTATATAGATGGCATGGTATACATAGTATATAGATGGCATAGTAGACATAGTATATAGATGGCATAGTATACATAGTATATAGATGGCATAGTAGACATAGTATAGAGATGGCATGGTATATATAGTATATAGATGGCATAGTATACAAAGTATATAGATGGCATAGCAGACATAGTATAGAGATGGCATAGTATACATAGTATATAGACGGCATGATAGACATAGTATATAGATGGCATAGTAGACATAGTATAGAGATGGCATAACACGAAAGGTGCATTGCACTTCTCTGCGGTTTGCTTGACTTGACTTCGTGTCGTCATGCAAACGCCGCCTCGGAATGTAATGCGCCTCTCGTGCCGTGATATGTATACTATTGTTATAAATCTGATATGGTTATTCATTATTTGGAAGACATGCAGCACTTGTTATTGTCCTTCTACGTATGTTGTGCCGGCTTTCAAAGGCCCCGCAGTTTTATTTGCCCAAGGCACCGCAACCCCCCTAGCGACGGCTCTGTTCTAAAGATGAGGTTTTGAGACTGTCCGCTGTACATGATCATGTACATTGTAAGAGTGCAAATAAAACGAGATCAAGCAGCATCTATGAACTATACAGGCTATTGTGTACTAGTACCTCTTCAGTGCCACTTATCAACCAAATTTGAGGGAAATGGAATAGGTATTGCGAACGTTTTTCTAAAGATGAGGTTTTGACACTGTCGGCTATACACCATGTATATTGTAAGAGTACAAATAAAACAAGATCAAGCAGCATCTATGAACTATATAGACTATTGTTGACTAGTACTTCTTCTGTCCCACTAGCGATTGTAAAGATGAGGTTTTCATACTAAAGATTGTAGATGATCATGTATATTGTAAGAGTGTAAAGAAAAGAAGATGAAGCAGCATCTATGAACTATATCGGCTATTGTTGACTTGTATGTCTTCAGTGCCACAAATAAACCAAATATAAAGCAAATCCAACGGTCATTGTTAAAGTTTGTGTAAAGATTAGGTTGCAAGCTTGAGACGGGGACTTCACAGCACGGAAAGCACGTGGAGATTGAAAAAGCCGTGCTACCATGCAATGGAGGGGAGAGTGGGATCACGTGGGCTGATCCAGCTCCATAACCACGTCCGCTAAGCTTGACACGGGTCTGCCTTGCACGGTCCTCACATGAGGTTTAACAAACACGAGGTCCCACGTATTGCACATGACAGAGAGGTACGTGCACTGCATGAGAGATACATTTCAGGGCTTTAAGGCTTTAATGTATGCATGAGAAAGAAATTTGCATAAACACGCCCCCTTTGGCCTCCTTCCGCCGAATTTCAGCCAATCAGAGAGCTTTAACGCATGCAGGAGGAAGAAATCTGCATAAACACGCCCCCTTTGGCCATCTTCCGCCGAATTTCAGCCAATCAGAGAGCTTTAATGTATGCATGACAGAGACATTTGCATAAACACGCCCCCTTTGGCCTCCTTCCGCCAAATTTCAGCCAATCAGAGAGCTTTAATGTATGCATGACACATAAATTTGCATAAACACGCCCCCTTTGGCCATCTTCCGCCGAATTTCAGCCAATCAGAGAGCTTTAATGTATGCACGACAGAAACATTTGCATAAACACGCCCCCTTTGGCCTCCTTCTGCCGAATTTCAGCCAATCAGAGAAGGCTTTAATGCTTTAATGTATGCATGACACAGAAATTTGCGTAAACACACCCCCTTTGGCCACCTTCCAACAAATTTCAGCCAATCAGAGAGCTTTAACGCATGTAGGAGGAAAAAATTTGCATAAACACGCCCCCTTTGGCCACCTTCCACCGAATTTCAGCCAATCAGAGAAGGCTTTAAGGCTTTAATGTATGCATGACACAGAAATTTGCATAAACACGCCCCCTTTGGCCTCCTTCCACCGAATTTCAGCCAATCAGAGAAGGCTTTAAGGCGCTAATATATGCATGACACAGAAATTTGCATCAACACGCCCCCTTTGGCCTCCTTCCGCCCAATTTCAGCCAATTTAGAGAAGGCTTTAATGTACGCATGACACAGAAACTTGCATAAACACGCCCCCTTTGGCCTCCTTCTGCCGAATTTCAGCCAATCAGAGAGCTTTAACGCATGCAGGAGATATAAATTTGCATAAACACGCCCCAATTGTGTGCTTCTGTCCAAGTTCAGCCAATCTAAGAGGGCTTTAAGGCTTTAATGTATGCATGAGACAGAAATTTGTATAAACACGCCGCCAGTTGTGTCCTTCCGTCCAAATTCAGCCAATCAGAGAGGGCTTTAAGGATTTAATGTATGTATGAGAAAGAAATTTGCATAAGACACGCTCTCATTCGTGTCTTTCCTTCCCACACAGACAATTAGCAAGCTTGTCACCAGGCCCTTCCCTTGTATCGCATCGCCCAAACAACTTTGGTGAACGCCCATTGTCTGAATGGTAGTACAGTGCCTTGATCATGTCAATGAAGCCACTTTCAATGTTAAGTTTCGCGTCACATGCCAGACTCTATTAACTCAGTGCCGGGGAGTAGTAACGGGCCTTGGCGACGCCTCGGCTACGCGTCGTAACGACGGTTACTTCGCACTGAGAAGTAGAACAACATCATACAACACATCGCTCTGTACGTAAATGAAGGAATACATAAGGGAGGAAACTACTGGAACCTTTAGGAATTGTTCTACTATGGATTACTTTCCTTTAACAGCTGAAAAAGTCAACCAATTAGGTTAAAAGTCGCCAAGGGGCTCAGATAATCCAGGGCCATTTTGTGACTAGTATCGATTACTCAATTCAACATGGATTTGTATTCCAAAAACCGAAAATGCGAAGAAAACACTAAGTAGTATTTGAATTCTAATGTATATTGTAACAAAACATAAGTTTGTTGGTACTTTTTATTAAATGTCTTCAAAGTCAGTGCCGTGTGAAAGAGATCCTCCCGGTGTTGTAAACGATTTTCAATACGGATGCCCGAGTGTTGTAGATGTTTTTCTATAAGGATGCTCCAGTTTAAGATCTGTACAATTCTGTTCCTGCCTGTTTGGAAGCCAGCCTGTTCTTCTGCCAGCAGCTGCTCCGTGGTGGCGCTGATTCAGTTCTGTGTTCCTTTCAGCATGACCTTTTTTTATTTACTCTTGCCTTTCTTTGGAATGGGTGTGTCCTTTTTCTACTCAAAGTCAACGCAAAAGGCATTTTTGGACGTTGTAAAGAAATTTCTAGCAAAGATATTCCTATTGGTATTTGTTTGTTAGCTTTACGGAAATCTTGAAAGTGCGTTTGTCGTCAAAGCTTGCGAGATAGGCACCGTAAGCACACCAAGGCTTGACGTTAAGTGCAATGAACCACCATTATGCCGTCACACGGCACTGTACATCTACCGCCATCGCCACCAACATCATCATCTGCATAATTAACCTCACACTGTTGACCTCATCGTGCGGCACTTGCCCCAGCCTGACCCTCTAAAGTGCTGGAGGCGGGGAGGCTATCTGCCTGAGAGAACCACCCAGAATAGTTTTGTCGCTACAATCTTGGTAATGGTATATAAAGAGTTGACATTATTTCGCCCTCAGGAAAACAAGTACAAGCTCAGTTTTGAATGCGAGCATCTTGAAGCCACTGCACATTGATGGATTGGTGAAATAATTACTATTAATAAATGGCTTCTCATAAAACTTTCTCCCAGTCTGCTTGCCGCCAGTCATCGTCATCAACACCACCGCCACCACCACCACCGTTGTAGTATGAGGCTTTGTGGAAAAGACCACAATTTCAATTTAGAAAGGAGTTTCTTTGGAGACGGCCACCGTTTCATTTAGTATGGATTTTTTATGGAGAAGGCTTTTAGTATGTAGTTTAGATATACAGATGGTCACCAGTCAACCCTGTCTCTTACGGTCCTTCGATTATATTTCTGGTACATCGACTATCATCTTTGATCACATGTTTACTTCTTCATTTGCTCTTGTCACATGTATCCTGATGTATTTAATCTTGTAACATCTAGCATGACCCAGTGTATCTTGTGAAGCTATCGCGACATGCTGTAAATGTGACAGGTTTTCCAAAATAACTGTAAGAATTATATTCATTGTACGTGTCTTGTGGTACAAAACCGTGCAAAATTACGAAGACAAAACAAAAAAGAGAAACATAAACAACGTGAAAATGTCGGAAAGACCATGAAAAACTGTCAAACTAACTACAAACAGCAGGCTGTGGGCAGTGTCTTGAGCCCGCGTTGGCCTGGTTTTTATTACGAAACAAACAGGTCAATAGACGAATCCTGCAGGGACTCACGGCTGTGCCTCACACCAAGAAGCCGTGATAATATTCATTAGTGATGGTGATATTACACAAGTGCACATCCTTGTCCTTCGCTTAATGTCTTAAAGGCGAAGCCGAGGAAAACGTGGACTTTGATTTGATTTGCAGAAAGTTTAAAGGACAAGCCGAGAGCAACATTTTTTCTTTATGATCGGGTTAAGCTCATTTTGAAATAATAATTCCCGAAATATTAATGTATAATTATGCTTAATTTTAAAGATATAAGCCTTCAAACATCGGGATTCTCACGTGCCACTAGGAAAGCAGGAGAGAATTACTCTCCCATTCTGGAGTTTTCTTATGCACCAATAATATTTGTGACAGTGAGTGTGGCTCACTTAAAGAAATCTGTAAATGTCTTCAAGTCAAATGAAGAAACATCACTCTGGCTGTTGTGTTCAAGAAGCTCTTTTTTTGCCCAGAAAATGAAACAGCTGATTTTGGAATACAGCCCTACGGATTGGAACTTAGAAGCTTTGATTGAAGTTTAAAAAATAATTAAAAGATCCAAACCCAATTAACTCAACAGACTGGTAAGTAAACCTTCTCCAGACCAAAATGTAATGGGCAACAATCACAGACATTGAAGTCAAGGTTGTATTATTACTGATTGTCTGTTACTAAGTTGACGCATTTGAGTTAATTCTTCTGCATCTACTATTGTTAATAAAATATATTGTAAAGACGTCTAAGACAAACACCTGTAATTTTATTTATTTGATAGATGGTTAATTTCCAGCATTGCATTGTTATTTTATATTTACAACTGACTGCTGATAATGACTTTTTAACCATTAAAAATATAGCATAGTAATTTGAAACATGTTTATCGATGTAAAAACTTGTTTCTTCCTCATTTAGCTGCATGCAAAACTTACTATTTACTGACTGATACTCGCACATGTTCCCGTTTAAGCTCCTCGTACGTTGGTCCCCCTTAATTCTGTTTTAGCTGTTTGGATCACACACATCAGTGGCGCCCTCACACTATCAGTTGTTGTTAGCATTATGCTGATAAAGATACGACTGATGATGTGTTTGTGACTGTCACACCATGTTACTTGTAGACCAGACGGTGTAGAAACTGTCGATGTTGTATATCTGGTGCTTGATCTACCAGCAGTCGTAGTTGTTTTAACATCTCGTGCTGTTGTATAGTAAGCACTGCTGTAGCAATAACATTTCTTCGCTTTACTTTAAGCACAAAACTTGTTTGTATTGTGTAAGCGACTGGATAAGAATTACTTCTGAAATTTTGTGAGCAGGTTCTTGAGTGCCGAGTGAGGACGAAGTTCGCACGGCATGTTTAAACAAAGCAGAGATCTGTATATACACATCTATACACATATATGAACATCTATACACATATATGCACATCTATACACATCTATGCACATCTATGCACATCTATACACATCTATACATATATATACACATCTATACACATATATGCACATCTATACACATCTATGCACATCTTTACACATCTATACATATATATACACATCTATACACATATATGCACATCTATACACATCTATACACATCTATGCACATCTATACACATATATACACATCTTTACACATCTATACACATCTATACATATATATACACATCTATACACATATATGCACATCTATACACATCTATACATATATATATACACATCTATACACATAAATGCACATCTATACACATCTATGCACATCTATACACATATATACACATCTATACACATATATGCACATATATACACATCTATACACATCTATACACATCTATGCACATCTATACACATATATACACATCTATACACATATATGCACATATATACACATCTATACACATCTATACACATCTATGCACATCTATACACATATATACACATCTATACACATATATGCACATATATACACATCTATACACATCTTTACACACATATACACATCTATACACATATATACACATCTATGCACATCTATACACATCTATACACATATATGCACATCTATACACATATATACACATATATGCACATATATACACATATATGCACATATATACATATCTATACACATATACACATATATACACATCTATAGACATCTATACACATATATACACATCTATACACATTTATGCACATCTATACACATATATGCACATCTATACACATATATGCACATATATGCACATCTATACACATATATACACATATATGCACATCTATACACATATATTCACATCTATACACATATATGCACATCTATACACATATATGCACATTTATACACATCTATACATATATATATACACATACATACACATCTATACACATCTATACACATATATGCACATTTATACACATCTATACATATATATACACATACATACACATCTATACACATCTATACACATATATGCACATCTATACACATCTATACACATATATACACATCTATGCACATATATGCACATCTATACACATCTATACACATCTATACACATATATACACATCTATACACATATATGCACATCTATTAACATATATACACATATATGCACATCTCTACATATATATACACATCTATACACATCTATATACATATATGCACATCTATACACATATATGCACATCTATACACATATATGCACATCTATTAACATATATACACATATATGCACATCTATACATATATATACACATCTATACACATCTATATACATATATGCACATCTATACACACCTATTATATATAACTTGAATAATGTGAATCCACTGGCGTGTGCTGTCATTATCTGTAGGATTTCCTCCATGAGTACTAACTCCCTCTGAGTGTGGAAGAGAACATTCAGCAGCAGCACAATGTGTCCTGCTCAGTTTTCTTTCAATGATTTCAGCTCGTGCAGACGGCGCTATTTTTAGACATACTTCCCTTTCGTCACTTCCTGTTTTCTCGACAAATCCAGCAGTGCTTAAGACAAAATTATTAATAAAATATTTCTCGTGCCTCTTTGTCATAAAATATCACCGGATCATGTTTTTGTGATACTGTATACTCTATTTCCATCTCATTTCACTGAGCGTTCGCGTTGTCCTGTGAAATAGGCTGTCAAGTACTTGCTGTCAGGTTACCACAACATGGCTGTCAAGTATTTGCTGTCAGGTTACCACAACATGGCTGTCAAGTACTTGCTGTCAGGTTACCACAACATGGCTGTCAAGTACTTGCTGTCAGGTTACCACAACATGGCTGTCAAGTATTTGCTGTCAGGTTACCACAACATGGCTGTCAAGTACTTGCTGTCAGGTTACCACAACATGGCTGTCAAGTATTTGCTGTCAGGTTACCACAACATGGCTGTCAAGTACTTGCTGTCAGGTTACCACAACATGGCTGTCAAGTACTTGCTGTCAAGTTACCACAACATGGCTGTCAAGTACTTGCTGTCAGGTTACCACAACATGGCTGTCAAGTACTTGCTGTCAGGTTACCACAACATGGCTGTCAAGTACTTGCTGTCAGGTTACCACAACATGGCAACACCCGGATTCTTCTCTCCGTAGCGGCTGGCTGAGACCACGTTTCCCATCTGTACTATGGACTTGTATAGTCTGTACTTGCGAGAAAACCTGATGGTATTGCTCCACCAGATGTGTCCAGCGTGGCCATTGCCGCAGTCCTTGTCGCTGTCGACATGCTGATGCGTGAGTCTACCGTAGAGCCACCATCTTTAGAAAAGTTCGCTCCCTTGGACGTGAACCTGTTCTTTTCCTGAACCGTACTCCGTTCATGAAGATCTCTGTTGTTGCCTTGAGTTCACAGTCCCTTGGAGGAGAAAAAGCGCAAATCCACCAATAAAGTAGTTTCAAAACTTTCAACTGTTTGTCCTCCTCCATGAGGCGCAAAACCAAACGCTTTGGTTTTAGTGAAATATCGAAACACTGCGACAACTTTCAGCAGACAATGAGATAATGATATAAGCAATATAGTAAATGCACACAAAAAAGCACAGATCAAGTGGAGGATTAGATCCACGAACAAGAGAGAAGAGAGAAAGAGCAGCCCCTCAAGCCAGTTAGGCGAAGAGGTGGAAGAGATGTCGCTGGTGTATGTGCTTCTGGCTGCTCTGAAGCCAGCTTCTTTTTCAGGGAGTTCCTTAGAGGTTGTGTTGATGGGGTTTGGGGTAAGTTTCAGCACGTCGTTGCCTGTAGGCTGACTAGGCCTATACAATCTGGGTAGTTTGGGAGCTGGCTTACTGTTTTTCCTTTCTTTGAAATGAGTATGATTAGTGATTGTATCTGTACTCTTGGTCACCTTTACCGTTCCCCTCCGCCATGTTCAGTGAGGGTGTTTATTTCACAGTCTACCGTGTTTATGTTCATATTCAATGAGTGTGTTTATATCACAATTTGTCAAACCCTCACCAACCAGGCTTGCGCGGGTTTTCTTCCAGATGAGCTGCCAGTAGGTTTGTAAATTAAAAAACCCTAACTATTATTATAACAATTAATGAATGAATAGTTAAAATTTTTTTACCAAACCACCTAAGGGAAGGCTACCAACGATGCTGATCACATTCACGAAGACGATTCCCTTTAAGTCGAGCTGATCTCTCCGTTGTCTTGGAATATCATTCTTGGCACAGTATAATTATCTCCCTTGTTCTCTCGTCGTTATCACCTCCACAGAAAAGTTTGTCTGCTCCAGTCAGACGCCGTCCAGGCACTGTCCCTTGAGTACACACAGTAAGATCACTGGTCCTTCAAAAAAACAAATTCAACAAAGAGCACTGTCACACAAATATAAATCTCCTCACTCGCCTCCTCACAGTCGGCTTTCACTAAACAGACTTGTTCTTCTCGAAAGAGCACTTGACAAATAACTATGAAACTCTCTACTCGTCTCACAGCGGGTTTTGACTGGAGGAAAAAAAAGTTCTCTTGTAATACTTTAATATACAATTGCTGCTATAAATATTATCATTAATACATCTTATACTTTAATATACGATTGCTGCTATAAATATTATCATTAATACATCTTATACTTTAATATACAATTGCTGCTATAAATATTATCATTAATACATCTTATACTTTAATATACGATTGCTGCTATAAATATTATCATTAATACATCTTATACTTTAATATACAATTGCTGCTATAAATATTATCATTAATACATCTTATACTTTAATATACAATTGCTGCTATAAATATTATCATTAATACATCTTATACTTTAATATACCGTTGCTGCTATAAATATTATCATTAATACATCTTATACTTTAATATACCGTTGCTGCTATAAATATTATCATTAATACATCTTATACTTTAATATACCGTTGCTGCCATGTTTATCTTCAGTGAGTCACAGCCTCCGTCCTTCATTGGTTGTTGTCTTCCCAAAGTCTAGCCATCTGCATGACCGCTGTGTTCCCACAATGCCCACAGCCCACACAGCCCACAGCCCACATGTACTGTAGCTGACTACAGTCTAGCGGATGTCATTGAAGGCTGCCGCTACTGCAAGCGCTGTGGTAATTTAATTTCACAGGCTTATGTCTTATTAACGGAGTATAGTTATCTGCTTATATTTTTAGAAATGATATTTTGTAATGAAGTGAATCCACGTGAACACATGCTTACGTTGACCTTTCATCTATCGTTCCCTCAAAAGAACCCACCAAACTAGGACAAACAGCTGGACATGAGAACCCATCTTGTGAAGGCCAGGCATTAGCTGTGCTTTCTTTTACTTTTTCGCAATAACCAGCGCAGCCCTTGGGGGGTAAGTTAGTTGGGGGCAAGTTGGGGGCAAGTGTGTCGACATGTCAGCACCTTCTGCGTCTTTCCATGCGCATACCGCTTGCAGCCTCACGCAGTCCTGGCAGTGCCCGTTACGCGAGCATGTCACGTGACCTACACGTACTTAGTTCTGGGTACCGGTGTTCGGGGTTTTACGCAGTGGAGGTGATTCGAGGCCCGCCAACGATCACGATCTCAGCAGCAGGTGATACTGGAGACTGACAAGCCCTGTAGCAGCCCCGACCACCTCGACACTAGAATCTCAAATAAGCTCGGTCTCACAACAACTTCACAAGCTCCCAGGTAAGTGAAAATAAGCCTTACATCTCGACCTGGCAGCGGGTGAATACAACGATGAGTCGATGGACACTGAAGGTTTTTAAAAACTAACATCATGATGAATGAAACTCATGTGCTGTCTCTCGTCGTTATCAAATCCTAAGCATCTTGTTACTTCAATGCTAATTAGTCATTGTCATTCTTCTTCCGCGCATCGCGATAATCTTTATTTCTATTATTGTTCTCTCTGATTGTTTGAATTCTTGGGGGGCCGAGAGATGGCGCTGACAAAACACAAGCATCACGTGACTGTCAGAGAGGAAACGACGAGAATGCTGCCGGACACGACTGTTCTACAGGAATCCAGTAACAACAGTCATCAAAATGGCAACATGGGTCTGGCCTATCAACCTCCCGCCGTTCCGCTGGCCGTGAAACAGTTCAAATCTTGGAAGGGTAGGTAGAGATGTTTTGCTCTAATCAGTCCGTGCCCTTTGTATGCTGTGTCTCTGGCTAAGAGGTTCCTGGACTGTCAGGATAGTGTGGAGGCTGGTAGTCTGTGAGAAGACTGCTGTTCTTCACAAGGAGCTGCCCCACGGGGCACGGAGCGATGACAGCTGTTCTCACAAACAGAAATGGCATTGTGTGCTGACAGCTGATGTGTAATGGTGGCCTTGTGTGGTTTCGCCGTGTCCAGTGAACCTCATGTCTCTGCCCACGTAACTGTGGCCATCATTTTGATCTCATTAACATCTCCTTACGACTCCGTCAAATGGCGAACAGCTTTTCTCTTTTTTCAAAAAGAAAGCTAAGTTCATGATGTCAAACTGGCGAGAATGACATTCGGGCTAAAGGTTATGCAAGCCTCAGTCGGTCAGTGCAACATCGAATTCACAGGACCATTGGACCCACCGCAGTTACGGAAGCTCATTGTGATTGCAACGCAGGGTGAATGAGGAATTTTTACTAGTTAAATGTGAACCGAAAAATAATAATAATAATACTAATAATAATAATAATGTATTATTTAATTCTTTTATAGTGAAGAATGACAGCTTTACATTATTTACTAAACACCACATTCAATGGTCTCGTTGATGTCGGCCTGAACTACGACACAATACATTTACAAGTTATTCCCAGCTTCAACTGTTCTCGACAAAAGAGTTGAGTATCTTACACGCCTGATGTGATCGTGTTGAGTCATATTAATTTCATTCTGGTTGTCTCTAAGTGCCCCATTGAAAATATGCTGCGATCAAACTTTTTTGTTCGCAGAGTCGCATAGAATCCATAGATCGTAAACCTGCATCCATGTATACGTCTACCTAACTGTTAAGTAACGAATCTTGGTGTTGGCCGTTACTGGCTCGTTCGGGTCCAGAAAATCTGGCGATGTCAACTTCTCAAGAAACACAGCGGCAGTCCAAAACGAAAAACAATTCTTTACTTTCAGGTTGATGCAAACCAAACCACAACAAACTCCGCAACTAATTCTAACCCTACTAGCGGC
Source organism: Marisa cornuarietis (assembly GCA_004794655.1). Lineage (NCBI taxonomy): Eukaryota > Metazoa > Mollusca > Gastropoda > Architaenioglossa > Ampullariidae > Marisa > Marisa cornuarietis. The sequence goes on along the minus strand of SMMW01000204.1, from coordinate 203,691 downwards.
GACACACGCCTACAACACTCTAACATAAACACTAAAACATAAACACTAGCGGTGACACACGCCTACAATACTCTAACCTAAACACTCTAACCTAAACACTAGCGGTGACACACGCCTACAACACTCTAACCCTACTAGCGGTGACACACGCCTACAATACTCTAACTCTACTAGCGGTGACACACGCCTACAATACTCTAACCTTAACACTAGCGGTGACACACGCCTACAATACTCTAACCCTACTAACGGTGACACACGCCTACAATACTCAAACTCTACTAGAGGTGACACACGCCTACAATACTCTAACCCTACTAGCGGTGACACACGCCTACAATACTCTAACCCTACTAGCGGTGACACACGCCTACAATACTCTAACTCTACTAGCGGTGACACACGCCTACAATACTCTAACTCTACTAGCGGTGACACACGCCTACAATACTCTAACCCTACTAGCGGTGACACACGCCTACAATACTCTAACTCTACTAGCGGTGACACACGCCTACAATACTCTAACTCTACTAGCGGTGACACACGCCTACAATACTCTAACCTTAACACTAGCGGTGACACACGCCTACAATACTCTAACCCTACTAGCGGTGACACACGCCTACAATACTCTAACTCTACTAGCGGTGACACACGCCTACAATACTCTAACCTAAACACTAGCGGTGACACACGCCTACAATACTCTAACTCTACTAGCGGTGACACACGCCTACAATACTCTAACTCTACTAGCGGTGACACACGCCTACAATACTCTAACTCTACTAGCGGTGACACACGCCTACGATACTCTAACTCTACTAGCGGTGACACACGCCTACAATACTCTAACTCTAGTAGCGGTAACACACGCCTACAATACTCTAACCTAAAGACTAGCGGTGACACACGCCAACAATACTCTAACTCTACTAGCGGTGACACACGCCTACAATACTCTAACTCTACTAGCGGTGACACACGCCTACAATACTCTAACTCTACTAGCGGTGACACACGCCTACAATACTCTGACCCTACTAGCGGTGACACACGCCTACAATACTCTAACCTAAACACTAACGGTGACACACGCCTACAATACTCTCACTCTACTAGCGGCGACACACGCCTACAATACTCTAATCTAAACACTAACGGTGACACACGCCTACAATACTCTAACCTTAACACTAGCGGTGACACACGCCTACAATACTCTAACTCTACTAGCGGTGACACACGCCTACAATACTCTAACTCTACTAGCGGTGACACACGCCTACAATACTCTAACTCTACTAGCGGTGACACACGCCTACAATACTCTAACTCTACTAGCGGTGACACACGCCTACAATACTCTAACTCTACTAGCGGCGACACACGCCTACAATACTCTAACCCTACTAGCGGCGACACACAGCTACAATACTCTAACCTAAACACTAGCGGTGACACACGCCTACAATACTCTAACTCTACTAGCGGTGACACACGCCTACAATACTCTAACTCTACTAGCGGTGACACACGCCTACAATACTCTAACTCTACTAGCGGTGACACACGCCTACAATACTCTAACTCTACTAGCGGTGACACACGCCTACAATACTCTAACCTAAACACTAGCGGTGACACACGCCTACAATACTCTAACTCTACTAGCGGTGACACACGCCTACAATACTCTAACTCTACTAGCGGTGACACACGCCTACAATACTCTAACTCTACTAGCGGTGACACACGCCTACAATACTCTAACTCTACTAGCGGTGACACACGCCTACAATACTCTAACCCTACTAGCGGTGACACACGCCTACAATACTCTAACTCTACTAGCGGTGACACACGCCTACAATACTCTAACTCTACTAGCGGTGACACACGCCTACAATACTCTAACTCTACTAGCGGTGACACACGCCTACAATACTCTAACCAACTCGCTTCTTCTCTCTCAACGCTCACTAAAACTTTACGCATGCGCTCTTGCTCGAACGTTTCAGACATCACAGCTTTGCGTCATTCATCAAGACTTGCGTCATTCAACAAGGATCACGTCATTGACACTCGCTCACGCGCTCGCTAGCATGACGTAGACCCACTAAAACATTTCCTTGGTAACACTAACCATGTTGTGCCGACGAACACCGAACACTTGTCTTCATGACAATATTTGCCATTCACCACTTGTAACACAAGATTACACGTCGAGTACTGCATGCTCATTTCATTTATTTATTTATTTTTGTCTTGACACTTTTTTCATTACACTTTATTACATACTGCTGCTAAATTAATGGACTCACTTGGGCGCAAAGGTAACAAGTGCAGTTGTTGACCAGACACTTCATGCTAAGCTGCCCACGTGGTCCAGTGGAAAGTGTTGTCCTGGGACATTTCTTCCTGTCACGACCCGCTCTTGGACTGCCATGAACTTCACTTGTGTTTTAAACTCCTTCAAGCGACTTACAATCGGTGTGGCACAAACCTCCGGCGTATCTTTCTACCATAACTCTTTGGCTAAAATTAATGAACGTGGTAGTGCTAGACGCGGTGAAATGAACGTAGTAGTTACTAGACACGTGAAATGAACGTAGTAGTACTAGACACGGTGAAATGAACATAGTAGTTACTAGACACGGTGAAATGAACGTGGTAGTTACTAGACACGGTGAAATGAACGTGGTAGTGCTAGACACGGTGAAATGAACGTAGTAGTTACTAGACACGTGAAATGAACGTAGTAGTGCTAGACACGGTGAAATGAACGTAGTAGTTCTAGACACGGTGAAATGAACGTGGTAGTGCTAGACACGGTGAAATGAACGTAGTAGTTACTAGACACGGTGAAATGAACATAGTAGTTACTAGACACGTGAAATGAACGTAGTAGTGCTAGACACGGTGAAATGAACGTAGTAGTGCTAGACACGGTGAAATGAACATAGTAGTTACTAGACACGGTGAAATGAACGTAGTAGTTAATAGACACGGTGAAATGAACGTGGTAGTGCTAGACACGGTGAAATGAACGTGGTAGTGCTAGACATGGTGAAATGAACATAGTAGTTACTAGACACGTGAAATGAACGTAGTAGTGCTAGACACGGTGAAATGAACGTAGTAGTTACTAGACACTTGAAATGAACGTAGTAGTTACTAGACTTGGTGAAATGAACGTAGTAGTTACTAGACACGTGAAATGAACGTAGTAGTTACAAGACATGGTGAAATGAACGTAGTAGTTACTAGACATGGTGAAATTAACGTAGTAGTTACTAGACACGTGAAATGAACATAGCAGTTACTAGACATGGTGAAATGAACGTAGTAGTTACTAGACACGGTAAAATGAACGTAGTAGTTACTAGACATGGTGAAATGAACTTAGTAGTTACTAGACACGTGAAATGAACATAGTAGTTACTAGACATGGTGAAATGAACGTAGTAGTTACTAGACACGTGAAATGAACATAGTAGTTACTAGACACGTGAAATGGACGTAGTAGTGCTAGACACGGTGAAATGAACGTAGTAGTTACTAGACACGTGAAATGAACGTAGTGGTTAATAGACATGGTGAAATGAACGTAGTAGTTACTAGACACGTGAAATGAACGTAGTAGTTACTAGACATGGTGAAATGAACGTAGTAGTTACTAGACACGTGAAATGAACGTAGTAGTTACTAGACACGTGAAATGAACGTAGTAGTTACTAGACACGTGAAATGAACATAGTAGTTACTAGACACGTGAAATGAACGTAGTAGTGCTAGACACGGTGAAATGAACGTAGTAGTTACTAGACACTTGAAATGAACGTAGTAGTTACTAGACTTGGTGAAATGAACGTAGTAGTTACTAGACACGTGAAATGAACGTAGTAGTTACAAGACATGGTGAAATGAACGTAGTAGTTACTAGACATGGTGAAATTAACGTAGTTGTTACTAGACACGTGAAATGAACATAGTAGTTACTAGACACGTGAAATGAACGTAGTAGTGCTAGACACGGTGAAATGAACGTAGTAGTTACTAGAGACGTGAAATGAACGTAGTAGTTACTAGACACGTGAAATGAACGTAGTAGTTACTAGACACGGTGAAATGAACATAGTAGTTACTAGACACGGTGAAATGAACGTGGTAGTGCTAGACACGGTGAAATGAACGTAGTAGTGCTAGACACGGTGAAATGAACGTGATGGTGCTAGACACGGTGAAATGAACATAGTAGTTACTAGACACGTGAAATGAACGTAGTAGTGCTAGACACGGTGAAATGAACGTGGTAGTTACTAGACACGTGAAATGAACGTAGTAGTTACTAGACATGGTGAAATGAACGTAGTAGTGCTAGACACGTGAAATGAACGTAGTAGTTACTAGACATGGTGAAATGAACGTAGTAGTGCTAGACACGGGGAAATCACGGCAAAAAGTCTTGCTCCTGTGAAAAATGCTGGGTAAGATGCAGAAGCTTTTGACCCGGAAGTGTCCCTTGATGGTGACGTCATACAGTTATGGAAGCCTTGTCTTGTCTGCTTCTTTTCAGGACGGAGTCGCACCAGCAAGTGCAAAAGGCTCAGCAAAGTGGCCGGGCGGGTGGTGGGCCTGCTCATCGCTCTCTACCTCTTCATTTGTTCACTGGGTTTGCTTGAGAGCGCCTTCAAGCTGGTGGGCGGTGAGTCACGGGCCACTGGTGGTAGGGAAGCTGGTGGTGGTGGTGGTGGTGGTGGCCGACTAGTGGCACGTTTTAGTCAACCTTGAAGTTCATTTGAGGCGAGTCTTTGAGTTTTGAGTTAAACGCGTGACGTGAACTCGTAAGCGTATGAGAAGTACTTGTTGTCAGGATCGTCATGTCCTGACACTAACAGGCTCACGACATCAACACACATGACGTCAGCTCACGACACTAACACACGTGACACACATGACAATAGCTGCCGACACCAACACACATGACGCTAGCTCACGACACTAACACACGTGACACATGACGTCAGCTCACGACACTAACACACGTGACGTCAGCTCACGACAATAACACACGGGACGTCAGCTCACGACACTAACACACGTGACGTCAGCTCACGACACTAACACACGTGACGTCAGCTCACGACACTAACACACGTGACGTCAGCTCACGACACTAACACACGTGACGTCAGCTCACGACACTAACACACATGACGTCAGCTCACGACACTAACACACGTGACGTCAGCTCACGACACTAACACACGTGACGTCAGCTCACGACACTAACACACGTGACGTCAGCTCACGACACTAACACACGTGACGGTTTGCAGGACGCGCCGCCGGTGAAACATTCCGCAACAGCCAGGTGTTGTCCAACCCTGTGGCCGGCCTGATGATCGGGGTGCTTGCCACCGTCCTGCTGCAGAGCTCCTCCACAGCAACCTCCATCGTCGTGGCTCTCGTCGCCTCGGAAGGTAACGACACCCCCCCCCCCACCTTCATCCCCAACCCCATCACACTTTGTAACAGGCTGTTCACGACATCCCTGTACCTTAACTCTATTCCACCCTGTAACAGGCTGCTGACGACATCCTTATACCCCAACCCCATTCCACCCTGTAACAGGCTGCTGACGACACCCCTCCACCCTAACCCCATTCCACCCTGTAATAGGCTGCTGACGATACCCCTCCACCCTAACCCCATTCCACCCTGTAACAGGCTGCTGACGATACCCCTCCACCCTAACCCCATTCCACCCTGTAACAGGCTGCTGACGATACCCCTCCACCCTAACCCCATTCCACCCTGTAATAGGCTGCTGACGATACCCCTCCACCCTAACCCCATTCCACCCTGTAACAGGCTGCTGACGACACGGACGTTGTTTTGTTGAGGCCAAGACGAGGCCTGTTACCTACTGTACCTGCTGTACCTATTGTACCTACTGTTACTGTACCTACTGTTACCTGCTGTACCTACTGTACCTGCTCCCTGCTGTACCTGCTGTACCTACTGTTACCTGCTGTACCTGCTGCTACCTGCTGTACCTACTGTTCCCTACTGTACCTGCTGTTACATGTTGTTACCTGCTGTACCTACTGTTACCTGCTGTTACCTGCTGTACCTACTGTTACCTGTTCCCTGCTGTTACCTGCTGTTACCTACTGTTCCCTACTGTACCTGCTGTTACCTACTGTTACCTGCTGTTCCCTACTGTACCTGCTGTTACCTACTGTTACCTGTTGTTACCTGCTGTACCTACTGTTACCTACTGTTACCTGCTGTACCTACTGTTACCTACTGTTACCTGCTGTACCTACTGTTACGTGCTGTTACCTGTTCCCTGCTGTTACCTGCTGTTACCTACTGTTCCCTACTGTACCTGCTGTTACCTGCTGTTCCCTACTGTACCTGCTGTTACCTACTGTTACCTGATGTTACCTACTGTACCTGCTGTACCTACTGTTACCCACTGTTACCTGTTGTTACCTGTTCCCTACTGTTACCTGCTGTACCTGCTGTTACCTACTGTTCCCTACTCTACCTGCTGTTACCTACTGTTACCTACTGTTACCTGTTGTTACCTGCTGTTACCTGCTCCCTACTGTTACCTGCTGTACCTGCTGTTAGCTACTGTTCCCTACTGTACCTGCTGTTACCTACTGTTCCTGCTGTTACCTACTGTTACCTGTTGTTACCTGCTGTACCTGCTGTTACCTGCTGTACCTACTGTTACCTGCTGTTACCTGTTCCCTACTGTTACCTGCTGTTACCTACTGTACCTGATGTTACCTACTGTTCCCTACTTTACCTGCTGTTACCTACTGTTCCCTACTGTACCTGCTGTTACCTACTGTTACCTGCTGTTACCTGTTCCCTACTGTTACCTGCTGTACCTGCTGTACCCTACTGTACCTGCTGTTACCTACTGTTACCTGCTGTACCTACTGTTACCTGCTGTTACCTGTTCCCTGCTGTTACCTGCTGTTACCTGCTGTACCTACTGTTACCTGCTGTACCTGCTGTACCTACTGTTACCTGTTCCCTACTGTTACCTGCTGTACCTACTGTTCCCTACTGTTACCTGCTGTACCTACTGTTCCCTACTGTACCTGCTGTTACCTACTGTTACCTGTTGTTACCTGCTGTACCTACTGTTACCTGCTGTTACCTGCTGTTACGTGCTGTTACCTGTTCCCTACTGTTACCTGCTGTTACCTACTGTTCCCTACTGTACCTGCTGTTACCTGCTGTTCCCTACTGTACCTGCTGTTACCTACTGTTCCCTACTGTACCTGCTGTTACCTACTGTTCCCTACTGTACCTGCTGTTACATGTTGTTACCTGCTGTACCTACTGTTACCTGCTGTTACCTGCTGTACCTACTGTTACCTGTTCCCTGCTGTTACCTGCTGTTACCTACAGTTCCCTACTGTACCTGCTGTTACCTACTGTTACCTGCTGTTCCCTACTGTACCTGCTGTTACCTACTGTTACCTGTTGTTACCTGCTGTACCTACTGTTACCTACTGTTACCTGCTGTACCTACTGTTACCTACTGTTACCTGCTGTACCTACTGTTACGTGCTGTTACCTGTTCCCTGCTGTTACCTGCTGTTACCTACTGTTCCCTACTGTACCTGCTGTTACCTGCTGTTCCCTACTGTACCTGCTGTTACCTACTGTTACCTGCTGTTACCTACTGTACCTGCTGTACCTACTGTTACCCACTGTTACCTGTTGTTACCTGTTCCCTACTGTTACCTGCTGTACCTGCTGTTACCTACTGTTCCCTACTCTACCTGCTGTTACCTACTGTTACCTACTGTTACCTGTTGTTACCTGCTGTTACCTGCTCCCTACTGTTACCTGCTGTACCTGCTGTTAGCTACTGTTCCCTACTGTACCTGCTGTTACCTACTGTTCCTGCTGTTACCTACTGTTACCTGCTGTTACCTGCTGTACCTACTGTTACCTGCTGTTACCTGTTCCCTACTGTTACCTGCTGTTACCTACTGTACCTGATGTTACCTACTGTTCCCTACTTTACCTGCTGTTACCTACTGTTCCCTACTGTACCTGCTGTTACCTACTGTTACCTGCTGTTACCTGTTCCCTACTGTTACCTGCTGTACCTGCTGTACCCTACTGTACCTGCTGTTACCTACTGTTACCTGCTGTACCTACTGTTACCTGCTGTTACCTGTTCCCTGCTGTTACCTGCTGTACCTACTGTTACCTGCTGTACCTGCTGTACCTACTGTTACCTGTTCCCTACTGTTACCTGCTGTACCTACTGTTACCTGCTGTTACCTGTTCCCTACTGTTACCTGCTGTACCTACTGTTCCCTACTGTACCTGCTGTACCTACTGTTACCTGCTGTTACCTGCTGTTACGTGCTGTTACCTGTTCCCTACTGTTACCTGCTGTTACCTACTGTTCCCTACTGTACCTGCTGTTACCTGCTGTTCCCTACTGTACCTGCTGTTACCTACTGTTCCCTACTGTACCTGCTGTTACCTGCTGTTCCCTACTGTACCTGCTGTTACCTACTGTTACCTGTTGTTACCTGCTGTTACCTGCTGTACCTACTGTTCCCTACTGTACCTGCTGTTACCTACTGTTACCTGTTGTTACCTGCTGAACCTACTGTTACCTGCTGTTACCTGTTCCCTGCTGTACCTGCTGTACCTACTGTTACCTGCTGTACCTGTTGTTACCTGCTGTTACCTGCTCCCTACTGTTACCTGCTGTACCTACTGTTACCTGCTGTTACCTGTTCCCTACTGTTACCTGCTGTACCTGCTGTTCCCTACTGTACCTGCTGTTACCTACTGTTACCTGTTGTTACCTGCTGTACCTACTGTTACCTGCTGTTACCTGCTGTACCTACTGTTACGTGCTGTTACCTGTTACCTGCTGTTCCCTACTGTACCTGCTGTTACCTGCTGTTCCCTACTGTACCTGCTGTTACCTACTGTTACCTGTTGTTACCTGCTGTACCTGATGTTACCTACTGTTCCCTGCTGTACCTACTGTTACGTGCTGTTACCTGTTCCCTGCTGTTACCTGCTGTTACCTACTGTACCTGCTGTTCCCTACTCTACCTGCTGTTACCTGCTGTTCCCTACTATACCTTCTGTTACCTACTGTTACCTGCTGTACCTACTGTTCCCTACTGTACCTGCTGTTACCTGTTCCCTACTGTTACCTGCTGTACCTACTGTTACCTACTGTACCTGCTGTTACCTACTGTTACCTGTTGTTACCTGCTGTACCTGCTGTTACCTGCTGTACCTACTGTTACCTGCTCCCTACTGTTACCTGCTGTACCTGCTGTTACCTACTGTTCCCTACTGTACCTGCTGTTACCTACTGTTACCTGTTGTTACCTGCTGTACCTACTGTTACCTGCTGTTACCTGCTGTACCTACTGTTACCTGCTGTTACCTGTTTCCTACTGTTACCTGCTGTTACCTGCTGTACCTGATGTTACCTACTGTTACCTGCTGTTACCTACTGTTCCCTACTTTACCTGCTGTTACCTACTGTTCCCTACTGTACCTGCTGTACCTGCTGTTACCTACTGTTACCTACTGCACTGGTGTGTTGACGGCTAATGTCTTCCCCTTCCTTACACACACCGCTGCTGACTGTGCGACCTGCTCTCAGGACGATTTACAAAACAAAACAAAAACAAAGCCACGCCCACAAAACTTTGCCACCCGATGTTAGTGCAAACAAGGCAACAGTCTCTGAAGACTGAACAAGAGTTGGCGAGTCGCATGAGGGAGGGTTAACGAGAGGAGTCAGGGGGGAAATGAGGACAAAATGAAGGAGACATGAGTGACAGACAGAAATAGTACCTACAGGTGGGACAAGGACAGACACAGACCAATGTACAGGTGTGAGGACCATCAGGACTGACATGAGTGACAGACAGAAATAGACCAACGTACAGGTGTGAGGACCATCAGGACTGACATGAGTGACAGACAGAAATAGACCAACGTACAGGTGTGAGGACCATCAGGACTGACATGAGTGACAGACAGAAATAGACCAACGTACAGGTGTGAGGACCATCAGGACTGACATGAGTGACAGACAGAAATAGACCAACGTACAGGTGTGAGGACCATCAGGACTGACATGAGTGACAGACAGAAATAGACCAACGTACAGGTGTGAGGACCATCAGGACTGACATGAGTGACAGACAGAAATAGACCAACGTACAGGTGTGAGGACCATCAGGACTGACATACAGGAGACAGGACCATCAGGACTGACATGAGTGACAGACAGACACAGACCAACGTACAGGTGTGAGGACCATCAGGACTGACAGCCTAACGAGTTAACACGTCATCATGTCATAACAGTCATTCCGTTTTTGCCTGCATCGCTGTTGTGGATGGTAGGTTTATGACGATGAACCGTGTGTTGACAGTCATTCCTCTCAAGACGGGTATCCCCATCATCATGGGCACTAACATCGGCACCTCCATCACCAACACCATCGTGGCCTTGGCTCAGGCCGGACACAGGGAAAACTTCCGGCGAGCGTTTGCTGGGGCCACGGTCAGTGTCTTGACCCGACCTTTCTTGTCTTGTGTTGCTTACCCCACCCCCACCCCCCACCCACCCTAAACTCCCGAAGTCAGATGATCAGATGATATCGTCCCGCGTGCAATGTGCTGCAGTCTTACAGTAGCTTAAAGGTCAAGGCTTGTCTACGTGTGGACATAACAGCCAAAGCGAACATCTGCCTCGTAAAACGGGGGCAGGAACCACGAAAACAAGTCACAGACTACAGCTTATTGTAGCTTAGTGTCATACTGTAGTCTGATTGTAGCTTAGTGTCATAGTGTGATTGTAGGTTAGTGTCATAGTGTAGTCTGATTGTAGCTTAGTGTCATAGTGTAGTCTGATTGTAGCTTAGTGTCATAGTGTAGTCTGATTGTAGTGTCATAGTGTGATTGTAGGTTAGTGTCATAGTGTAGTCTGATTGTAGTGTCATACTGTAGTCTGATTGTAGCTTAGTGTCATAGTGTGATTGTAGCTTAGTGTCATAGTGTAGTCTGATTGTAGTGTCATAGTGTAGTCTGATTGTAGCTTAGTGTCATAGTGTAGTCTGATTGTAGTGTCATAGTGTAGTCTGATTGTAGCTTAGTGTCATAGTGTAGTATGATTGTAGTGTCATAGTGTAGTCTGATTGTAGCTTAGTGTCATAGTGTAGTCTGATTGTAGTGTCATAGTGTAGTCTGATTGTAGCTTAGTGTCATAGTGTAGTATGATTGTAGTGTCATAGTGTAGTCTGATTGTAGCTTAGTGTCATAGTGTAGTATGATTTTAGTGTCATAGTGTAGTCTGATTGTAGCTTAGTGTCATAGTGAGATTGTAGCTTAGTGTCATAGTGTAGTCTGATTGTAGTGTCATACTGTAGTCTGATTGTAGCTTAGTGTCATAGTGTGATTGTAGGTTAGTGTCATAGTGTATTCTGATTGTAGCTTAGTGTCATAGTGTGATTGTAGGTTAGTGTCATAGTGTAGTCTGATTGTAGCTTAGTGTCAAAGTGTAGTCTGATTGTAGTGTCATAGTGTGATTGTAGGTTAGTGTCATAGTGTAGTCTGATTGTAGTGTCATACTGTAGTCTGATTGTAGCTTAGTGTCATAGTGTGATTGTAGGTTAGTGTCATAGTGTAGTCTGATTGTAGTGTCATAGTGTACTCGAATTGTAGCTAAGTGTCATAGTGTAGTCTGATTGTAGTGTCATAGTGTAGTCTGATTGTAGCTTAGTGTCATAGTGTAGTCTGATTGTAGTGTCATAGTGTAGTCTGATTGTAGCTTAGTGTCATAGTGTAGTATGATTGTAGTGTCATAGTGTAGTCTGATTGTAGCTTAGTGTCATAGTGTAGTCTGATTGTAGTGTCATAGTGTAGTCTGATTGTAGCTTAGTGTCATAGTGTAGTATGATTGTAGTGTCATAGTGTAGTCTGATTGTAGCTTAGTGTCATAGTGTAGTCTGATTTTAGTGTCATAGTGTAGTCTGATTGTAGCTTAGTGTCATAGTGAGATTGTAGCTTAGTGTCATAGTGTAGTCTGATTGTAGTGTCATACTGTAGTCTGTTTGTAGCTTAGTGTCATAGTGTGATTGTAGGTTAGTGTCATAGTGTATTCTGATTGTAGCTTAGTGTCATAGTGTGATTGTAGGTTAGTGTCAAAGTGTAGTCTGATTGTAGCTTAGTGTCAAAGTGTAGTCTGATTGTAGTGTCATAGTGTGATTGTAGGTTAGTGTCATAGTGTAGTCTGATTGTAGTGTCATACTGTAGTCTGATTGTAGCTTAGTGTCATAGTGTGATTGTAGGTTAGTGTCATAGTGTAGTCTGATTGTAGTGTCATAGTGTACTCGAATTGTAGCTAAGTGTCATAGTGTAGTCTGATTGTAGCTTAGTGTCATAGTGTGATTGTAGCTTACACTATGATAGTATAGTCTGATTGTAGCTTAGTGTCATAGTGTGATTGTAGCTTACACTATGATAGTATAGTCTGATTGTAGCTCAGTGTCATAGTGTAGTCTGATTGTAGCTTAGTGTCATAGTGTAGTCTGATTTTAGTGTCATACTGTAGTCTGATTGTAGCTTAGTGTCATAGTGTAGTCTGATTGAAGCTTAGTGTCATAGTGTGATTGTAGCTTACACTATGATAGTATAGTCTGATTGTAGCTTAGTGTCATAGTGTGATTGTAGCTTACACTATGATAATATAGTCTGATTGTAGCTCAATGTCATAGTGTAGTCTGATTGTAGCTTAGTGTCAGAGTGTGATTGTAGCTTACACTATGGTAGTGCAGTCTGATTGTAGCTTAGTGTCATAGTGTGATTGTAGCTTACACGATGATAGTGTAGTCTGATTGTAGCTTAGTGTCATAGTGTGATTGTCGCTTACAGTATGATAGTGTAGTGTGATTGTAGCTTGGTGTCATAGTGTGATTTTAGCTTACACTATGATAGTGTAGTCTGATTGTAGCTTAGTGTCATAGTGTGATTGTAGCTTACACGATGATAGTGTAGTGTGATTGTAGCTTACACTATGATAGCGTAGTGTGATTGTAGCTTAGTGTCATAGTGTGATTGTAGCTTACACTATGATAGTATAGTCTGATTGTAGCTTAGTGTCATAGTGTGATTGTAGCTTACACTATGATAGTATAGTCTGATTGTAGCTTAGTGTCATAGTGTGATTGTAGCTTACACTGTGATAGTATAGTCTGATTGTAGCTTAGTGTCATAGTGTGATTGTAGCTTACACTATGATAGTGTAGTCTGATTGTAGCTTAGTGTCATAGTGTAGTATGATTGTAGTGTCATAGTGTAGTCTGATTGTAGCTTAGTGTCATAGTGTAGTCTGATTGTAGTGTCATAGTGTAGTCTGATTGTAGCTTAGTGTCATAGTGAGATTGTAGCTTAGTGTCATAGTGTAGTCTGATTGTAGTGTCATACTGTAGTCTGATTGTAGCTTAGTGTCATAGTGTGATTGTAGGTTAGTGTCATAGTGTAGTCTGATTGTAGTGTCATAGTGTACTCGAATTGTAGCTAAGTGTCATAGTGTAGTCTGATTGTAGCTTAGTGTCATAGTGTGATTGTAGCTTACACTATGATAGTATAGTCTGATTGTAGCTTAGTGTCATAGTGTGATTGTAGCTTACACTGTGATAGTATAGTCTGATTGTAGCTTAGTGTCATAGTGTGATTGTAGCTTACACTATGATAGTGTAGTCTGATTGTAGCTTAGTGTCATAGTGTAGTATGATTGTAGTGTCATAGTGTAGTCTGATTGTAGCTTAGTGTCATAGTGTAGTCTGATTGTAGTGTCATAGTGTAGTCTGATTGTAGCTTAGTGTCATAGTGTGATTGTAGCTTACACTATGATAGTGTAGTGTGATTGTAGCTTGGTGTCATAGTGTGATTGTAGTCTGAAATGTATACTTAATATCTAACATTATCTATTTGTAATCTCAAATGTTTACATAATATCTAACATTATCTATTTGTAATCTGATATTACCTCTAATATCTTATTTTGTGTGTCTAACATTATCTGTTACTTATTTATCATGGTCTCCTTCGCTGTATATCCCATCGTTATTTAATAGCCTTAGTGTATCTGTTATCTAGTGTGATAATTATTGTGTCGAGGTGTAATTCAGTGTGTGTCACGTGACAAACGTGTAGCTGTCATGTCATGTCATGTTATGTCATTGTGGTACAGGTGCACGACATGTTTAACTGGCTGGCTGTGCTGGTCCTTCTGCCACTAGAGGTCGCTACGCACTACCTGTATCATCTGACAGCTTTCATCGTCGATTCCATGAACATGGGGGGAGACGACCACGAAACGGAGATACTGACTGCCGTCACCAACCCCTTCATCAAAATGATCGTTCAGGTTCATCATTCACAATGTCTTCTTTAGGGGGACGGAAGGGATGGTTACGGCCAGCGACATCCTGCAGTATTAGTTGTGTTGTCAGCTCAGGACGTAGTTCAAGCATGCGCGGTGCTGTCAGCTCAGGACGTAGTTCTTGCATGCGCGGTGCTGTCAGCTTAGGACGTAGTTCAAGCACGCGCGGTGCTGTTAGCACAGGACGTAGTTCAAGCATGCACGGTGCTGTTAACTCAGGACGTAGTTCAAGCACGCACGGTGCTGTCAGCTCAGGACGTAGTTCAAGCATGCACGGTGCTGTCAGCTCAGGACGTAGTTCAAGCATGCACGGTGCTGTCAGCTCAGGACGTAGTTCAAGCACGTGCGGTGGTGTCAGTGTCACAAAGAACGTGGGATGAAGGGAAGGACAGGCGTTAATGGAGGGGCGTGAGGCGCTCGCTGTGGTTGAGTAACTCAACTCATGTTACAGGCCGACGTGGGTCAGTTCAGGTAAGGAATGAATTCCCGAGGCTGGGGGACAGTAAGTGTCTGGCGCTAGCGGTGATGCCTGATTGGTTGTAATTATGTAGACATGTGAACAATGCGCGTGATGTGAGTGTGACTGACCAATCGTGTGCCGCCTATAGTCCAAACCGGCAATGTAGCAATGTAGCAGTGTAGCAATGGACCCAGATTCGAGGTTTCACCACCAAACTCTTGAAGCATATATATCTGGGCCAGAGAGAGAGAGTCTGAAATTCAAGTCTTCTTCACCAAGCACTGTAAGCTACCACCAGTCTACCACCATCTGCCACCATCTACCACCAGTCTACCACCAGTCTACCACCACTGCACAAGAGACGTAGTGTAGAGACTTGTCAAGACGTGTGCAGCCCACAGAGTGTCACGGAGAGGAACCTCCATCTTGTTCTACTCTTGGCAGCGGGAATCGTTAGTCTGGTCACAGAAGTAGCTCCTGGTGCTGATCATCTGTGGTAACATCAGGCCTGCGGGTGACAGAGAAGGGGTGCACGCTGGTGCAAGGGGAGGGTAAGTGTGAGCCCTCGTCTCTTTACCAAGCACGTTTCATGTTTTGGTGCAAGCTTCCAGACAAGGAGGACCAAGGGTCAGTAGACCACCATCTCTTCTGTGTTGCATGGGGAAGAGCCTCCGTGTTACAAGGACAGTTATTGGAAGCAACCAGAGAGTTGCGTGCCATACCATCAGAGACCAGTCCATTCCACGCGCCAAGGACAAGACTAAGTGACGTGTGAATGTGTAACGTACACAGCGAGCGAATGTACACGTCAACGAGTGTAGAGTTGGATGTGTGGGTGGTTGCTGAGAGTTCTTATCACTCACTAGATGACTAGATAACTGGATTTGTGATAGGATCATAGGCAGATAGGATTGACGGGACACCCTAGATAACTAGCCAAGACAGGAAATTTACATTGGCATCTACATTTTCTTTCATTGTTTATGTTAAAGATTTGTGTAAACTCTCGGCATTCTTTTGTTATTAATAATTAATTTGTTTTCACTAAATTGCCTTGCGTTCGTTTATTGGGGGGGGGGGGTTGCACTGAAGGCTCAAGTAGTTGTGAAATTATTAATTAGTAACTTGGTGAAAGCGTGTTGTGCACAGGTGTATATCGGCGAGGATGGCGGAGTAGTCGAGGATGTAGTTAAGGCTTAACTACAAATCTCCGTGCATCACACGGACCTAATACCACCATCGGCTCAGGACGCAGCTCAAGCACGCACTAAGCCACGTGGTCAAGACAGACGATCACATGCATGTGTTCCACTCCACAGGTGAATCGTGACGCCATAACGGACATTGCCATAGAGAAGAACATGACGTCATCAGATACGGTGCTCAGCCGCTGGTGCAACCGCCAGACCCTGGCCGTTAACCACACCACCGTCCACTTCAACCCTGTGGACATCAGGTGAGTTTCTAAAGTTAACTACAGCCCACGTCAGGTTGTGTCCAGGCTGTTCGATCCTTTACAACCTCTCGTGCGTTTTGTCCCTGCATCAGGCGTCAGGCGTGGTATGAATGTTTTGTGTGTGTGTGTGTGTGTGTGTGTGTGTGTGTGTGTGTGTGTGTGTGAATGAACGCATTTATATGTATTGTATATGTATGTATAAGAAAAGGAGACATTTGTATTTGTGCGCACGTGCGTTTGTGTGTGGGGGGATGTGTGTTCGTGTGCGTGCGTGTGTGTGTGTGGTGCAGATGCTCAGAGCAAGAGCAGGGGTCCGTGTTCCACAACGCCTGTGTCGCCGCCGAGTACCCGGAGCATGCTGTCTTCGCCATCAGCTGGAACACCACAGAGGTGATCAACATCACCACGGCAGGAGAGCGATGTGAGTCTCATGGCGATGCATGCGAGCATAGAAACATCCTCACATCGTCATGTAGTCACATCATCAGTCATCACATTGTTTCGTTGGTGATGCTGTTTACACAGCCACATCGTTGCACTGTTGATGACAACACTTGATGATGCTGTGTCCCTGGCCTGACTGTCACAGCTGCATAGCCCCCCTCCCCACTCCATGAGGCCCGCACATTGTGATGTGTGCACTCGGAGCACTCACAAGGCACACGACCGGCTGCTTGGCCTAAACAACGAAGTTCACGATGAACTCTAACCCCGTAAACAGCTTGCCAGACTCGGAAAGAATCCCGTCTGCCGGTAGCGAGATAAACTAGGAACCGCCATTTCCCATTGTTTTGTAAGAGTGAGATTAAAGTACAATAACTATGGGTACTTGAGAGACGGGTGTCCCTTCGCCTAACTGCCACATGTCGTAGTGATGAGGCGAGGGCAAGTTGTTGGCTTGGGGGCGAAATGGGGAACTGAAGAAAAAGCATCTTGTTTCCGAAGTTATAAACTATGTTTAGACCCCGTGGAGACTTCTTCGTGTTTCTTTACCCGGGGCATCTTTACCACCGGTTTATAACTACGGCTCCAGGGGTAGAACATCATCTGTAGGTCTGTACACCGCATTATACTGTCACTTCCAAAGCCAGACGTTTGTCCTCCAGTTCCCCATCTTGTCCCAGGCCAACGACTTGTCTCCCTTGATAACTACCGGCCCCAGAGAGGGCAGCACTGTGGTCTTTGTGTCTATCTAACGTGTTTTAGTATTGCACCTGGTGATGCTGCGTGTGATGTTGACATGCGTTACAAATGTGGTACCCCCTCCGTGTTACAGGGGCGGTCCGGTGGCAACGGTTAGCGCCTGTCACCAACACAGTGAAGGTTGGCTGTCCTGGGTTCAGCTCTCGTCTCGGGCACGGCACGCTGTTCTTTCTCTGAATGTAGCATCTGTTTACATGGCTGACTGCCTTGCCGTGATATTATAGCTTTAGATGCTGACTCGGCGTAAAACACCATTTGCTTCCTGGTCAACCTGCAGACCGTGTACACACTGCTTGTATGATATGTGTGATGTGTGTACACACTGCTTGTATATGTGTGATGTGTGTGTTGTGTGTACACACTGCTTGTATGATGTTTGTGTTGTGTGTACACACTGCTTGTATAATATGTATGATGTGTGTAGACACTGCTTGTATATGTGTGATGTTCGTGTTGTGTGTACACACTGCTTGTATAATATGTATGATGTGTGTAGACACTGCTTGTATATGTGTGATGTTTGTGATGTGTGTACACACTGCTTGTATAATATGTGTGATGTGTGTACACACTGCTTGTATAATATGTGTGATGTGTGTACACACTGCTTGTATAATATGTGTGATGTGTGTACACACTGCTTGTATAATATGTGTGATGTGTGTACACACTGCTTGTATATGTGTGATGTTCGTGTTGTGTGTACACACTGCTTGTATAATATGTATGATGTGTGTAGACACTGCTTGTATATGTGTGATGTTCGTGTTGTGTGTACACACTGCTTGTATAATATGTATGATGTGTGTAGACACTGCTTGTATATGTGTGATGTGTGTACACACTGCTTGTATAATATGTATGATGTGTGTAGACACTGCTTGTATATGTGTGATGTTCGTGTTGTGTGTACACACTGCTTGTATAATATGTATGATGTGTGTAGACACTGCTTGTATATGTGTGATGTTTGTGATGTGTGTACACACTGCTTGTATAATGTGTGATGTGTGTACACACTGCTTGTATAATATGTGTGATGTGTGTACACACTGCTTGTATAATATGTGTGATGTGTGTACACACTGCTTGTATAATATGTGTGATGTGTGTACACACTGCTTGTATATGTGTGATGTTTGTGATGTGTGTACACACTGCTTGTATATGTGTGATGTTTGTGATGTGTGTACACGCTGCTTGTATATGTGTGATGTTTGTGATGTGTGTACACACTGCTTGTATAATATGTGTGATGTTTGTGATGTGTGTACACACTGCTTGTATAATATGTGTGATGTGTGTACACACTGCTTGTATAATATGTGTGATGTGTGTACACACTGCTTGTATGATATGTGTGATGTGTGTACACACTGCTTGTATAATATGTGTGATGTGTGTACACACTGCTTGTATAATATGTGTGATGTGTGTACACACTGCTTGTATAATATGTGTGATGTGTGTACACACTGCTTGTATAATATGTGTGATGTGTGTACACACTGCTTGTATGATATGTGTGATGTGTGTACACACTGCTTGTATGATATGTGTGATGTGTGTACACACTGCTTGTATAATATGTGTGATGTTCGTGTTGTGTGTACACACTGCTTGTATATGTGTGATGTTTGTGATGTGTGTACACACTGCTTGTATATGTGTGATGTTGAGCTTGTCTATAGCGCAGGGCCTTGAGCCTGTCTTTAGGGCAGTTCCTTGAGCCTGTCTATAAGGCAGGACATGGCGGTGTATGAAAAACGTTTATTGTTATTATTGATTGCTATCATTGGTACAGGGATCTTGCCAAGGTGTCAAAGATGCAAAGATTGGGTCTCGTACATCTCGATACTTTTAACGAGATAGAAAACAACAACACAAATGTGAATGTAAGAAATCAACGTCATGTCGAGAATTATTCAACACACAATGATTAACATATTTTACAGACGCGTTTAAACACAATAAAACCATAATTCTCCCCTTCAAAATGAAAGTCTTTCGTTACACTCGCTTGTGTAGAAAGTCCTTTTTAAAGCTTCCGGCGTCAGTTAATATGAAAGAAAGAAGAAAGAAGAAAAACAGGGCAGAAAAATAAACTCCTTAAGATTCAGCTTCCATTTCTTCTTCTCATCCCTTAAGGGGAGATACGCAGGGACGCAGCAGATGTGAACCTACGCCAGCGGAACCGGTCTTGTGCACGCGTACTTCATCATCATCATCATCATCATCATCATCATCATCATCATCATCATCATCAAATACTCCCCAAGTAATAATTTACATTCAGTTAAAAACTTACACACCCAGGAAGATTGAAAATCCAAGTTTATTCATTTATCTGTACAACTGTTGAAGTGAAGACTTTACCCTCTGTAACAAGTCTCGTCAAGACGGCATCTAGTCAGAAAGGTCACCACACCACCCAGGACAACTGTGTCACGTGCCCCATGCAGGTCAAGGATACAGAACAGCAGTAAATATCACTTCCTTTGTCAGACCTGATCGTCACAATGTATACTTCATGTAGTAAAGGGTCTCAGTGACGCCCTCACATCAATCTTCACATTAACCTGTAGCATTACAGCCGTTACAGTAACAAACATACAAGCTGGCCGTCATGAGACGCTCGCAAGTCACGAGACAAATCACGCGCCACCCGTCCACCTCCTCCCTTTCCCCTTCCCTCTCCGTCTGATTGGTTTGTTTTGTTTTTTGTTTTGTTTTTTAAACTGTTAGGTTTGTGGCAGTCTGATCAGATATACATACAAAGCTTCATCTCTCTGTGTACGCATCCTGCAATCCTCACTTCATTCACTTATCCTGCAATCCTCACTTCATTCACTTATCCTGCAAACCTCACTTCATTCACTTATCCTGCAAACCTCACTTCATTCACTTATCCTGCAAACCTCACTTCATTCACTTATCCTGCAAACCTCACTTCATTTATGAATCACGTAAGCCTGAAGGCGTTGACTAACTCTGTGATGCCGCTGGTCTGTCTTGTTGCCAGGCCGCCACCTGATGGCGCTGACCGACTGGAATGACAGCACGATAGGGGGCGTGCTGCTGGCCCTGTCGCTGCTTGTCATCTTCCTCTCCCTCTTCGCCATCGTCAAGGTTCTGAGCTCCCTGCTGCAAGGCCAGGTGGCGACCGTCATCAGCAAGACACTCAACACGGACCTGCCGGGCCGCGCCGCCTACTTCACCGGGTACATTGCGTTGCTGGTGGGGGTGGGTATGACCCTCGTCATCCAGAGCAGCTCCGTCTTCACCTCCACCCTGACACCGCTAGTAGGCATGGGTATCATCAGCGTGGAGCGCATGTACCCGCTGACCCTCGGCTCCAACATTGGCACCACTGTCACCGGCATCCTCGCCGCCCTCTCCACCAGGGGTCGCTTCATGCGCGACGCCATGCAACTGGCGCTGTGCCATCTCTTCTTTAACGTGTCGGGTGTGGTGCTCTTCTACCCAGTGCCCTTCATGCGCTGGCCCATTCCCCTGGCCAAGCTGCTGGGTCGCAAGACGGCCAAGTACCGCTGGATCTCCATTTTCTACCTCGTCTTCATGTTCGTCTTTTTCCCGGCAAGCGTTTTTGCGCTGTCGCTGGCCGGGTGGCAGTACCTGGCCGGCATCGGCGGCCCGCTGCTCGTGCTCTTTCTTTGTACCTCCGTCATCAACGTCTTGCAGGTCAAGCGGAAGAACTGGCTGCCGTTGTGTCTGCGCACTTGGGACTTCCTGCCACGGTGTCTGCATTCCCTGGAGACCATAGACCTCGCCCTGCAGTCGTGTCTTGGATGCACTGATGATGTTGCTAGTTGTTATCGCCCTCGGGTGGATGATGATGATGACGACAATGTTGATGGTTGTTAAGGGTGGAAGGAGGCAGCCCTTTAACCACGTGATTTCCCCTTTACTAGATCAAGCCACACGACTGACCTCTTTGCATCCCTAAGGAACACACATGTCTGAATTAAAGCTGTAGCAGTAAATAATTATCTCATTAACAAGACTTTTAACACACTGACCATCAAAAGCTGTTGTACAATACAGTTTGATTTGCTTCATGTCACATTATTTTTGACACGTAAACGCCGCTGGGAGAGGAGAAAGACTTGACTAATTTCAATCCAAACATAAAACTGAGCACCGAGTCATTGACAGCATCATTTTCAACCTCATCATCGCTGTTATGGTACAAACATCATCCGTGTCGTCTTTCGGTCATGAAGTAGGTTTGAGGAAGAACAATCTTTTGTACGCAGAATGTGCTTGCTTCCTCTTCTTCGCCTTGTTTTTCCCAGAAGCCACCAGGTATAGACATTATTAGGCTTTTGCTGCAACACTTTACAAGATCGTTGTTTTCGCAGACTTCAAAGGCAGCCTCAGTCCACAGACATGATGCTGCATCATTACAAGATGGACCGCTCATTTTCAGGTCATTGAGAGTTACTAGCAAACTATACTTGTCACGGTGGGCGCCGGTCTGGGACCGTATTCATGAAGAGGAAGTAGTGGTCAGGGTAAATCAAGAGCAAGTCTCTGTAGTTATAAAGGGGTGTCCCTACTCCGTGGACCCGCACGGTCTGGACAGTGAATTGTAACTACCGAAGAAAGTGATTTTTCTTTAATTGCCCCGTTGCTGCTCAGGGGTAATGACTTGCCCTTAGTTCGAAATGGCTGTAGCGGACGGTCACTGCTGTACATAATGGAGTGAAATACATCAGCATACATGTCATGTGACTCATGTCCCTTCACCTCAACTACCTAGAGGTGGACTGCTCAGTGCTCTCCCTCACTTATTGTCTTGCATCTGCATCAAGTTTGTGTGTGTGTGTGTGTGTGTGTTATTGTTGCTCTGTTCCTGGATTGATTTGTGTCTGCACATTCTTTTTGCTGGGCCATTTTATTACTACTGCCACATCTGCGCCATCTTGCCCTTACATTGTAGATTGTGTGTGTGTGTGTGTGTGTGAGAGTGTGTGTGTGTGTGTGTGTGTGAGTGTGTGTGTGTGTGTGAGTGTGTGGAGTTCACTCATGTTGTTGTAGCTGCTATGGGATGTTTGATGCTGAGTTATCACAACAAGCTGACAAGGGTAGTCTTCGCGATATTTCTGTCCTCGAGGGTTAGGCCACTGCACCAAAGATATTGTGAGCCTAGCTTCCATGAAATGTCATCCTAACTTGTAGCTGGGGGGGAGGGGGTAGCTCTTCTAAACAACTTTATTGACAGATGGAAGATGTCATGCAATGACCAGCCTGCAGACCTCATCTATGCTGATGGCATTCACCTTCTTTTCAACGTGAGTAGCTACACTGCCATTGTCTGCAATGAACTCTTTGCTTTTGAGACCAGCTCCCATGATTATTATTATGTCTGTTAGTTTAGGTAAATAGCGCTGAGCCTACCTTTGATGGTGAGGTTAAACCGCTGTATGAGTTGACTTTTATTATTTATTATCTCCGCGTTAAGCAGGCAGAATTGCTCCCCAGCTGTCAGACATATACCTCCAGAGTCCTTCCAAGGACCAGAGTCAGGTTAGGGTCCTTGGCCCAACACTATTTGCAGATAGTGTGCACCCTACTGGACTTTTCTCAGCCCTAATGAAGAAATAAGTGAAATCTTACACATAATTACACGGGAAATGCAGTAAAATCTAAACAAATACACTGACGCACAGACTTTTAAAAAAAGTGGTAGCAAATGATTCCTCCAAGTTCCCTGCTCTTTGAGATGCCAGGATAGGGGCACCTCTACTTCCTGTTGTAGTTCTGGTCTTAATGATCAGGTGTTTTGTCCTACCACAGCTGAACGTGTTTGTTGTCTACATGTGACATCACACTAGAGCAGGGGTGGGCAAAGCTTCACTTTTTGTGATCTCAAAATTCTATGAGGCAGCCGGTAAAATACCAAAAACCTCAGGCAAGGTGATTACACAACACACCTGGTGACAATGGACTGGACAACAAATGAGTACATAATGGCGTTCACTTACCGAGCTTACTGTGTAAAGTGAAGCTGTTCGCAATAAAACTTTAAAACTTTTAAACCAACCTTTTCTTTGAAGGCAGCTGCCCCCCCACCACCCCCGATGTTCTCTAACGACTCCATCAGACATGTCAGCCGTGTTACTTGTTCTCTTTGCACTTTGTCTGTTAGAATGTTACCGACTGCCGATTTCTAATGCTGCTGTAATTGATAAATTACATTTCAATCAAATTAACCGAAACTGGATGAAAAAATAGAAACAAGTGCACTTCACATTTTGGCAGACGGACCTGTCCAAAGACCTTTGCCCACCCCTGCACTTGGGTGTAGTTGTTGTCTATATGTGACATCCCACTAGAGTGTATTTGTTGTCTACTATACGTTGAATCATACTAGAGTGTATTTATCATATACTGTCTATGCATATTCATTTACCTACTGGACGATGGGTCTAAAGCTACTATAAGAAGAGTTTCCTCAAGAGTGACATCTGGTTGTGTTACCTGAGATTGCTTGAGTAAATCTGTCCTTTTTCAGTGTCAACATTGTGAAACAAACTGTGTATGTGTGTTGATCAATTATGTTTTTTTTTAAATCACAAAATGAGAAACTCCATCTGATTCCTTGGAAGAAAGACATTTAGTACAAAAAGTTCTAATGGTCTAGTTTCCTATTACATGTATTCATTGTAACAAGGGCATCGTTTTCCTGTGGGCTTGAGGCCGTAGTGCTATACCAGGCTATGTTCAAGCAGACCAGGCCGCTCAGCCAGCCTGCCCATCACCTGATTCTTTGTAGTTACTAGTATCATGGGAGTCATCCTTACCACCTATGTTCAGTGCCACTGGGCCACAATAAGGTACATGCCCACTTTCCCGGTCTTTCTGACTGCTGTCTTATTTGACAGGAGGAAGTTGTCCTTTGCAGACTTTGGGTAAACCACACCTGTGCCATGCATTCCCACTTCTTTTATGAGGCGAAACCATCTCCAGTTTTCCCTTGATGTCTGAGAAACTTTACTGTTGAACACATTTTAATTGCTAGTTCCTGCATCCACTGTTAACCAGGAACTTTTTTAACAGCTAGATCATCGATCATCGTCTTCACTCCGCCAGCAGTTATTTTTTCATTTTTAAAACCATAAAGCTTTACTGTAAGATTTAAACTTTTAATTCACAACATCCATTTTAATAATGGTCATTTTGAAAGATATTGTTTATCACACTGCTTTCCACTTTGTATTGTTTCTGCATTCAATTTTTTGTTGTTTTATATTTTGTGCATTTAATCATACATAATCAGACAGCTTTGTTTCCCTGTTTCAATAAATCTGATAATTTTTCCCCATGATATTGCCTTCATTGTTGACATGGCATTAAACACCACTGACCAACCAACTAACCAATTGGTATTCCCAAAATATTTAGTTTCTGGCAACTGAAGTCAACAAACCAAAAAGAAACATTATGGTAAATATTGATTTTTACCTCACTTTGCAGGCTGTTTCTTACATCATGCTATTTTATATGTGTGCTAACCTGTTTCAGGTGAGCCCTTTAAAAGCTTTATCTCAGGATGAGGAGACCCTGACTAACAAGCAAAAAGCACAAAAAATGTGATACATATATCAAAACTAAATCCTCATGTTTCAAAACAAAAAGCTCACATCATTATGTTTACACATAGACATTAAGTTTGAACTCTGTACTAATGTTTTCAACACAGTATCGAAACATTGCTAGGCCCACACAGTCACATGTCCATGTAAAACAATAAAGAAGTGAGTGAGAGAGAGATCCCGAATCATTAAGAGCTTTAGTAAGAACAGAAATGTCATCTATTACTCGACAGTGATCATCTAAAAATCATGTGGAATGTTAAATTGCTGCTTGATCAGAGTGCATCTGATGAATGTGTCTTTTCACATTTTGCTGTCGTGTAAAACCCTTGCCACAAATCGGACAAATGTACTGTAGCTCTTGGTTGTGGCATCTCATGTGGCATTTCAGAAGAAATTTCAGTCTAAAGGACTTCATACAAACATTGCACTGGAATGGCTTCTCAGAATAATGGGAGCTGCGGTGTGCATTGAGATTGCATTTGTATGTGAACTTCTTACCACAAACATCACAAGCAAATCGAGGTTCTTGGTGCTGCTTCATATGAGCTTTTAAATACTGAAGCGAAGAGAAGGTCTTTCCACAGCTCTGGCATTGGAATATTTTGTCTTCATGATTCTGTTTCATGTGCTGCAGATATTGAATAACAGAACCGTAGGACATGTTACAGATTTTACACACAAAATTTCCCTGTTTGGAATGTGCTGGGCATTGAGATGAACCCATCACAGCATCCTTGCAAGCTTGGCAGTTTGAATCATCTGAAACAGGCAGGCAATTTTTCTCTATGCTTTTTAACAGTGTACCACATGCATGTTTGCTGAGGAGATGCTTGTTTAAAACCCATTTGGTGGAGAATGTCTCTGGACATTTGTCACACTGGAAATACTTCTCTTTGTTAGTTGGATGCACTACAGCCCTATGAGAGCACAAAGTTGTAATCCGAACAAAACCTTTTCCACAAACTTCACAGAAGTGGCGTTTGATGCCAGCATGAGCATCCAGATGTAGTTTCAGAGCATTTTTGAATTTAAACTTCTTGCCACATATGTGGCAGACCGACTTGTGCATGTGGTGGTGGGCTTTGTGGTGCTGGTATTCTCTATGGCAGGAGAACCTCTCGCCACATACCTCACACTCCTGGGGTTTGTCAACTTTGTGAACAACTCGCATGTGCAGTGTTCTTCCTGTCCAACTCTTGAAGGGCTTTGAACACAACCTACAAAAGACTGTCGATTTTTCCGAATGCCACTTCTTGCAGTGAGCTTCATAGTTGCTGTACGTCTTGCCACACTCTTTGCAAGAGAGGTTCGATCTTTTCTTTACATCTGCAGAAATTCCTCTATGCTTCATAGCTATATGGTGATGCAAACCTCTGTCATTTTTGAAAGAAGCACCACATTCATTGCACTCTTTTTTATCTGATATTTGCTCTGCATTTTGAAAGCATTGTGAACTGTTTCCTGGACACATTTTACTGTTGACACCTTTATTCCTTCTCCTCATTTTTTGACTGTCATCTGTCTTAACTTTCTTTCCTCTGGGTCTTTTATTCTGAATCAAAGCTAGACCAGCTTTCTTCTTTTCTTGTGAAGAAACATTTTCAAAACCCACATTTTTTCTCTCTAAAGACATTGATGATGAACCTACATCATCATCAACTGGTAAAATACGCCTGTTTTTAGCTTTAGTGCCTTGTACAATGTACTCAGTATTCTCACTTATATGTAAAAGTGGACAGTAACCTTTTTCTATTTCATCATGTGCCATCTCTCTGTCATCTTGGTTTGCTGCATTGTCATCTTCAGCTGCATCAGTATCATAATAATAGTCATGAAAACAGGATCGATGTCCAAGCAATGCACAAAGACTTCTACCAATAACAAGACCTTGTAGGAATGCTGCAGTAACACTCATAAACTGCTCACATCTGTGACTGCACAGTGGGGGACATGATTGTCTGTGCAGTGAAAATGTTGAGTTCTTAAGCAGTCTGCCACACATGCTGCATGTGGCACAATTGCCACTCTGCTTTGATTTCCCTGCCATCCTTCTTTTCTTAGCTTGATCTGTGGATATAGACACAAATTTGGAGTACTTCACATTGTCAGGATGAACTTACAAAAAATACACAGTTCACATTAAAATTTATACAAATTAAATCAAACTGCTGGATATGCATACAAGAACAAAACACCATTCAGACATTAACATACTTGGAGGAAGTTCAAATAAAAATAACCCATTACTGGAATTGCCCTTGGGGATAAATAAAGTGGTATTGTATGGTATTGTATTGTAAAGCTGTACAAAGCCCCATTTTGAAAGTGTCATTTACTGATTTATCAGGAAGTTCTAGGGTAGTTATTGAAAAGTTGATGGTAATTTTTGTCGAGAACTGCCTGGAGAGGAACCCAAAATAAACATTGACATGAACTAACCATCCCATAGGCCTTATGGTGCAGCCTGGGACATCACACACAGAAGTAGAACCCTTGTGAATGACGTCTGCCACACATGGGCTTAATGCTTTCTAAGTTTATTATTATCAATTAAACTGTTTAAGCCATGAAATTTTTTTTATCATAATATACAATCAGTATGTATCACTTGTATAATACAAGTCCGTGGTATGCATGCTATAAAAGTTCCATAACGTAGCTGATTAGATGTGTCTGAGAATGTTCTGTACTTTAAAAGTAAAATTTTTTATTAGTGCGTTGTATTGACTTCCTTATTCTCTCTTTAGTCTCCACGGATTAGCCTAGCAACGAATGTAACTTTATAGTGTACTTACTGTCACTACTGTCCCAGATCGCCAGACAGTAAAAGGGCCATTAGCCTGTGTACTTTATGGCGACGCCCGTTCACACAATGACACTGGTGATGTTCAAAGTAATGTTTTAACAGAAACGGAACGAAACCACCCATGGTGGGGGAGCCTCCTCGGCTTCAGGAATTATTCTTGTTATCTCAGTCGAGATTTTAAATTTTCTTCATGGCCTGCACTCGGCTCACTTACATGCAGACGTCATTGGCCGTGTGCGAGAAATATCTAGACACACTGTCACTATCCCGAGCAAAACGACTTCTGACAGCCTATGATTCTGCCTGCACTTGGTGTTGAAAATCTTCTTTGCAGCCATAATTTGAGTAGGGTAAACACTGACCTACAACAAACCAAACAACTGCACTGGAGGCCATCAGCGGGACTTGCTGCTAGCCTCGAGCAACTTGCAGTGAGACATGGCTGTGAGACCAATTTTTACACGTCCGAGGTGTGAGAGAACGAGTGCTTAATTGATAATGTATCCTGCAAGTTTTGACCGTCAAAGAGCTGTCGGGTAGTGAACTACTTGTGCCGAGTCCCTGTCGTCGTCTCCATGTTGAGTCTATTTATAGCCATTCACTTCTGCTCAGGCTGGTGTCCGCGAGAGTGACGGGCCCTGGCAGTAACCAAGAAGACCGCGCGGCTGTTGCTTAAGTAACAACTTATTTGTCAGCATCTAACGGCTGTTTTCACCAGACTTTTTCACTACAAAATACATGGTCCATATTCTGTGGAACAATGTACATACACTGAATTTTTGTGGACAAACAAATCGACGAAAGTTCCTCTACTGTCTCAGATGTAATCCGCTTGCAAAGTTACTGACAGACAATGGCGCTAACTCAAAGAAAAGTCTCAGTGCATTCAAGACTTTCTCTTCATATGTAGGTTGGTCAAAATATTGATCACATTTATCAGCTGTATAGTAACAGTCGAATAAAGACACCTATCACTCCACGAACATTTTAATTAATGGAAAAGCAGTTCATTTAATCTAGTTTGTTGAAAACAAGCGTAAAATATTTTATAGAAAACCAAAACATCATGCAGTACCCAAAATTTAGTAATTTATAAAAGATAGCATGTACTGATGTAAACTTTACTATCAGCACTGACTGCAAGGTCTAGTATAAAACTGGCAATGTAACATTCCTACTTATGTGTCAGTTTAATTTTGAGAGATGTTCCCTTTATTCCCATTACTTCTCTAAAGTTACAAAAACCTGCACTTACCCTTAAAGTCATAAGCTTCATTTCTTTTTGTGTGTTTGGAAATGAAACATGTGATGTTCAATTATTTAAAATCGCAATTGCTAAATGAAAAACCTTTGTGAATTTTGACAATGAAGCAAGGCAGAGATAATGCAGAGTTTAAGGAGTTTTGGAAGTCTAAAAAAAGGTCATGAATTTTGACAGTTTGCAGTGCACTGTTTCATTAATTATATACAAACTATCAGGCTAAATTTAATTTGATGGGGTTTCTCTGCAAAGATCTGTATAGCTTTTTTTTTTAATTTAACACTTTTATGCTGTTTATTTGACCTTCACACATATGCACACACACACACTGATTGAGAGGAGCACACAGATATTTACACATACAGATGTTAAAATGTTAAAAGATCTTTGGAAAGAATTTAGTTCCCGTTTGTATGAATCCTGCAGTTAGGATAAACAATTGGTCTTGATTAGGCTTATGAATTTTTTTTCTTAAGCTTTAGCAGTGCTATTATAAATGTTTATCCACTGACATTCTGAAAGTTTTAATTACAGTAGGTTTAAAGTCATCGTTCAGTTTTTGTGACTGTGCTTACAACCTTGATTTTTTTTTTGCTCATATATCTAAACTGTGGTGAACTATGGATAATGCTTTATTAAGTTTGTGTTATCAGTGTTTGTTAAAAGGAGCAGAACAAGACCATAGAATATACAGAGCTCAACCTACACCTAAAATTCAGTTCATCCAATTTTTGGAATCGAGCCCATATATTAGAAAATCAGTCACTACACATTACTCCACATAACAAGATGGATAATATATATCATTTATATATTTATAGAATAATATAAAATGTGGCATATGGATGGTATATATATAAAACTAATATGAATAGGAGGTTAATGAGGCTGTTCTCTTCAATAAAACAGGCTACACTTGAGTCTTTGTACTGTTTTGTGTTGACTATTTTGTATGCTTGTGACAATGTGCACGTAAGAAAGGGAGAGTTTTGTACAAAGAATTGATGGAGTGATTTTGGTACAGGTGGTTCATCCATCAGCTGTTGTAAACTGATGTAGTTTTGCAATTTGCCAACTAACAGAGCTAGCACAAAGAGACTTTAAGTAATAAAAAATGCAAATAACTACTTTGAACACGAGCTCAAAAATATCTTGGCATGATAGTTTATGATTTTTCACAAAACTGGTGGCTTTGTTTATCCCAACTAAGGGAAGTCTCTCACAGGTGATGACATCAACCTTTCAAGCCTCACAAGTTGGCTTTACAGCTTGGGCAGAAGTGATGATGTTTACTAGTGAAACACACACATGCATGGGCACGTGCACACACACACACATATATAGTGGTGTAATGTGCATGTGTGCATATAGTTTAAAAACGTGTACCAACTCTACTCCCCATACCTTACAGATTGGTCTAAACTCAATGCTTACAAGCTAAATTACAGATAAGCCTTGAAAGCTTTAGCTTGTAAAAGACAAAGGCTTTATTAGCCTTTAGAACAGTTAACACATCACAATACACATTCTTTTGTTCAGCCGCATGATACATTGCTTGAAGTCAATAACTCAAAAAAAATGTTCATTGCATTTCAAACATTTTTCTTTTAAAATAAAAATAAAGCACATCTTAGGTATGCTTGAATATAAGCTGTCATGAGCTTTTAATGTGTTGTGAAACGATTTTACCAAAAACTTTTGTGGCAGATTCATCAAAACCCAGATACTCTAAACAAATTTGTTTCCTGAAGAAACCTGAAAAAGAACTGACAAATTGAAGGCATGAATGCATTTTTCATGTTCAATGCAAAATCTAGTGAATGTTGAGATTTTCAACAAATGTGAATTCTCTGACCCTGTACTCACACACATTTTAAGATGATAACAAGCCATTTTGATTCTGTTGCATTTGCAGATGGGCCTACAATATGACACATCGATGATTCTCTGTACAGCCATCACATCCACACTTTAGCTATACAATATGATAATGCTGCTAATGCACTGTTTTGTTCATTAACCATCGGCAACACAGCATTGTTTTGCTTCCACATTTAGAAAAAAGGCTAACACTGAAATTTTATTAAAAACAACTGCATTAAAACTCATGACAAGTTTCTGTGAATCAGGAGAAAAATCCCAAAGTGATCTATGTACAGTTAATGATGTCTTCGTTTACTGCAAAATGAACAAATTATCTTTGGAATAACCCTCAGAGATGATGCAGCACTATGTAAACATTCACAAGTCCTCCTGTGAACACCATGAACTGGATCCTAAGATCCTGACTTATCTGGGCTGGCTGCCTGCCTGCCTGGTTCTTCCAGCGTCCTGTCTTGACCTTATTTTAAATGTCCTGTCCCAAAAGTTCCCAGCTCTTCAATTACAGGTTTCAACTGCAGGCGGCTAGCTGCTGCACTTCAGCTAGCAACATCTGAGCAGTTATCAGATTTAAATCACCAATGACAAGTGCATTTTCCTGCATGGAACTCACAGCCTACTTATTGCATCTGTTTGTACAAATGTTTAACAAATTATGAAAAAATAACATAAAACTTCATTGCAACTGACCATCACAATATGGTCAAAGTCTTTCTAGACTTGTTTATTTCACTCGGCACATGCAATGAAGATTCTTATGTCAAGGAGACAGGGATACAAATATGGTATCACTCATGAATGGAGACCTACATGTAATGCTAGTGCTGCTTATGGTGATAATCTTATCACAGGTAATGAAGATCCAGACTGCAGTCATGGTCACAGACGTATTGTGGTGGACATTTGCTGAAATCCATTATAGATGTATGTATTGTTAATGGGTACAAACTGGGCTGTAAGAATTTTAATGGCTTCCTGAGCCACTACTCCACCCATATAGGCAGCAATTGTATGGAGTTCAGATGCTCCATAGCGGCACCTGAAATGAAACAAATCTTTATTTCCTTCTGCTATAAATCACTGTCATGTTGATGATGATGATGATGATGTCGATTTATATTGCGCAGGTATCCATTCAAAAGAATGCTCATTGAAAAAAAACAGAAGAAAAAAAAAACCGACAGGAAAGTAAAAAATAATAAAGACAGAAATGGTGCTAAGTTGTTTAAGTCTGTCTTAAGTAAAAGTTAACCTATTGCAGAACAAACAAACAAAACAAAAAATTGAAAACAATGTCTTTTTTTCCGTTGGAGTAAGGCTGCATGGATTGTATGAATCTGGACCACCAGGGGGTGGTCGAAACGCTGGGAAAGAAGGGCTTGGAGAGTCAATAGCGAGTCTAAAATGATCAGAAAGTTTTGCTCTGAAGAGCGGTGAACATGCTGCAAGGCTAGCAAGATGGCGTGAAGTTCTGCAGAGAAGATAGAGCAGCCATCCGCAAGTCAAAAAGAAGAAGCCTGTTGCGGTTAGCAGGATGGAACTGCTGCCGCAGCTACAGGACCACCATTCAGGATTTTAGAGCCATCTGTAAAGATAGAACAGAATCCAGGATAGTCCGAGAGTAGTTCTTGAAAATGCTGAAGAAAGATGAGGTCACAGGTGTCACCTTTCTTGAAAGTGCAAAGATGGAGACGGATCTCTGGAACAGGAAGAGTCCAAGGAGGAGCTGGTAAGAGAGGGAGAGTCTCTACCTGCTGAATATCTACTCCGGCTGCTTGTAGGTGAGGTGCAGCCTGGAGTGATAACGGTTTTTGCTCCTTGGTACGAATGGCATACAGGGCAGCACGCTGAGGTCCGAAGACAGCACGGTAAGCAGGGTTTCCAGGATGAGCTTTTAAGCGACAGACATAGGATAGCATGAATTTCAGATGACGGAGAGAAAGTGGAGGCTCACCAGCTTCTGCGTACAAACTTTGTACAGGAGTGGTGCGGAAGGCACCCAAACAGATGCGGAGCCCTTGATGGTGAATAGGATCAAGAATTTTGAGATAGGACTCTCGAGCAGAGCCATAGATGATGGATCCACAGTCTAGCTTGGAGCGGACCAGGGCACGATACAGGCAAAGCAGGACCGTGCTGTCCGTCCTCCAGCTGACATGGCCAATTACTCGAAGAACGTCCAAGGCTTTCTGACATGATAGGCGTAAAGATTTGATATGAGGAAGAAAGGAAAGCTTTCAATCAAAGACGACCCCAAGAAATTTTACTTCCTGGACCACTTTGAGTACCAAGCCATTGACAGAGATAGATGGGTTTGGAAACATGCCTCGTAGTTTACAAATGTGGATGCATACAGACTTCGTAGGAGAAAATTTGAAGTCATTTTCTGTCACCCACCTCTGTACACCGTTTAAGCACAGCTGAAGGCGGAGTTCGAGACACAGTAGGGATCGCCTCGGATGCAGAGAGCAAAATCTACATACAGCGAGGCTGCCAAACCTGGACAGATAGATTTTAAGATGGAATCTATTTTAATATTAAAAAGGGTAGGTGATAGTATGCTGCCCTGTGGGACGCCCATTTCCTGTTCCAGAGGATCAGACAGGATAGACCCTACACGAACTTGAAAGAGTCGGTGAGATAGAAAGTTCTTAATGAAGAGAGGCATACGACCCCGGAAGCCAAGGGCGTGAAGGTCCAACAGAATACCTTGCTTCCAGGTAGTGTCGTACGCCTTCTCCAAGTCAAAGAAAACTCCTAAGACGTGTTCCTTGTTGATAAATGCATCACTAACAAAAGTTTCAAAACGGACCAGATGGTTCAGGTTGCTGCGATATCGTCTAAAGCCACACTGCAGGTTGGAGAGGAGACCACGAGATTCAAGTTGCCAGGTGAGCCGGGCATACACCATGCATTATAAAGTTTTGCATAGACAACTAGTGAGAGCAATAGGCTGGTAAGAGTTGGGATCAGAAGGATCCTTTCCCGGTTTTGGGATAGGCACCACGACTGCCTCTCTCCACGTGGGAGGAAAACAGCCGGACACCCAAATAAAGTTAAAGATGGTTAAAAGAAGAGTGAGAGAGGCCTGTGGAAGATGAGCCTGAGCTCTGCAACGTTTGAAACTTATCACATTTTCAGGAGTGGGGTGGCAGAAGGCAAGGCGCTGGGCCTTCTTCCAAGCATGCTGGGCCACCCTGCACTCCTCAGTAAACCACGGTATGCGTGGTCGGCAATTTCTAAGTCCTTGTCTAGTGATTGTTTCTAAAGCGATCTCAGTTAAAGTAGAGGTAAACTGGTTAATAGGATGTAATGTAGGATCGTCCCTAAGGTCCTCTACCTCTAAGTTAAAACTAGAGCCTGAGAAAAGGCGGGTGTTACAGAGGGCCTGAAAAGCTGGCCAGTCTGCTCTAGACAGGTCCCATCCACTTTCCTGCTCTAGAGGAGTTAAGAGCTGTAAAACTATTGGGAAGTGGTCGCTGCCACACAGGTCGTCATATACTGTCCAGTTCAAATCGAGTAGTAGAGTGGAGCTGACGACCGACAGATCCACAGCAGAGACAGTGCCACAGGAAGGATGGCAAAAGGTGTTTGAGCCGTCGTTTAGAAGACACAGATCCCTTTCCATAAAAATGGATTCTAACAACCCCCCCCTGGTGTCACACGATGCCCCGCCCCACAGGGGATGGTGTCCGTTGAAGTCCCCCAAAAGAAGGATGGGAGGAGGAAGTTGGGTCAGAAGACCCTCAATGTCTTATCGGGAGATCCAAGCCGATGGAGGAAGATAGATACTGCAGACAGTGAAAGTTTTGCCCAGAGTAACCCGGGCAGCAACAGCTTGAAGAGGAGTAGAAAGTGGTATCTGGCTAAACAGAAGGTGGGAACGAAGAAGAGCAGTCCCACCTGAAGGGATGTCATTCTGCGAGTCCTGACGTAAAATGTGAAAGCCTTTGTAGGTAACAGGGGTAGAAGGCAGTAGAAGAGTCTCTTGAAGAGCTATGATCTCAAGAGAGAGACGAGATGCTAAGATTCGAAGTTCTTCAAAGTTGGCTCGGATCCCTCGACAGTTCCACTAAGGATTGTTGATATTCTATCTGTGAGGGAAAGATGCAGAACGCCTCACAGGAGCAACAGGAGATGGAGAAGGAGAGGGAGAGGGCAGGGGACGGCAGGACGGAGAAGGTGACGCTAAGCGTCGTTCATCCACGTCCATCCCCTGCTCGCCAAGAGAGGCTTAACGATTGGAAACAGAGACTGAAACTCAGCTGTGGTGGACCCAGATGTTTTGTGCTGAGGGATGGGTTTCTCTGGTGATTTTGGTTTTGCTTTTGATTTTGTGTTCTTGTCTGTTTGCGGTGTGGTGTTCTTGTTCTTTGGTGACTTTGTGTTACATGTTTGTTGACGTGTAGTGTTCCTGGCTGGTGAAGCTTGTTTGGGCTGTGATGTTTGAGTTGTTTGAGATGCTTGTGTTGACTGGGTGCCACCACTGTTTGCAGGAGGAGGAAGAGGAGGCATAGCTTGATGGACTGGGACAGAGCCCTCAGAAGAGACCCATGTCATGTCCGTCTGGATAGATACAGACAATGACGGTCGCTTTGCAACGACTGCTGAGAAAGAGGTGGAACCTGATGTAGGAGGATCACCCACCACGTGACAACGTGCATCGGCATACGAAATGCCAGATTCTGCGTGTACATGCTGGATGGTTGCCTCCTCTTTCCACTTCGGGCAGTCTTTTGAAGAGGCAGTGTGCGCACCGTCACAGTTAGCACAGTGTGCGCTTTTGGAACAGTCAGCTGCAGCGTGGCCGACCTCACCGCAGCAGAAGCAGCGGGCTTGGGACTTGCAAGAGCTTGCCCCATGGCCATAACGCTGACAGTTGAAACAGCGCAAAGGAAATGGAATGAAAAGAGAGACCTTGAACCGTAGATACCTGACCTGGATAGATTTGGGTAATTTGGGAAGGCAGAAAGTCAGAAAGAGTGTGTTAGTAGGTATCGAGTTTCCATCCCTCTTGAGGTGGACCCTTTGCACTGCTGACCCCCTGGGATGCCAGTTCTGACTTGATGTCAAGTTCCGACATCCCAGCAAGGTCGGGACACCTAATGACCCCCTGGAGGAGTTGAGAGGTCTGTGGACAGTCACTTTGATGGGACAATCAACAAATTGTTTACCGTCCCATCGGCAAAGAGCCTCAGAAGCCTTCTGAGTGTTGCACTGGACCAGAAATTGTCCTGTCGCTTTATAGATGCAAATCCAGTATTAGAAATGTTTCTGAATCCTTTGTCGATGGCAAAGAGGTAGAGTTGCGAGAGCGGCCAAGCCGACTCCACGCCCTCCACAACAAGAAAACGGGGCCAGGCCCCTGCTACTGCCTTACGAACATTTATAGCCTCACGCACTTCATCCTCACTATCAGACGAAACAACATCCTCTCGACATCTTTTCCCTAGTTTTAAGGGGTTTTTTGCCATAATGAAATGAATAAAATTCATTCCTTATGCTCCCCACCCACCATGGAGTCCAACAAGGGGATGCGACTGAGCGGTAGCATTTAGGGCATTTCCAGCAGGGTCGCACCAGGGATACATAAGGAATGTACGCTGGCCTTCAGAGTGTGAAAACCAGATTGACCCCAGCCGCAGCCTTCTAGCAAAGCTAGGGCAATACACGACCAGCCGCTTGACTGGTGTGGGCCACACCAGCCTCCCGTCTAGGAGAAGTCCGGGCCAAAGAGGTGTGTTGGTATGATAGGCCGCAACCCATCAGGGACCTCAACCTCCAGGATCCCATCCTCCCCCGACACGGGTCGCCCTGCACGGCAAACGCAGGGGGCTTAAAGGAGGCCACAGAGAAAAGAGCTGCATTAAAAGAAAGACATGATTTGAGAAGACAGGGAAAGACCGGTGTAGGCAGAAAGTAGAAAAGACAAACAGTAGTGTGATATGGAGATGGTTAATTAGAAAAAGAGTATAGGTGAAAGGGCGAGTGAGGGAGAGACAAGAAAAGCATAAGAAAAAGGGGTGGGCCAACTTAGTCACCCAGCCAGAGAGGCTGGGTGTTCACCCCCAGCACGAGAAGCCGGGCCCATGGGGGCATGTGCCTAGTATAACTGAATAAAAAACAAATAATCCAGCAAAATCAAGCAGGACATTTGCAATGACAAAGTTTACTTGAAAACATTTTGTCTGTGAAAATGTGACCTCTGGCTTGACAACAACTCCTAACTAATGGGCTTCCTTTTAGCTGTTCTCTTCAATGAAAAAAAGTTTCAAGTTGTTTATTCATGGGGCCATTGCCCTTTTTGAATGGAAAACAAGGAGCCTTCTTATCTTTGGATTATTTAGAGTTGTTTATATTACTATTTGCAGATGATGTTGTCTCGATAGCTGAAACAATGACTGGGCTGCAAAACCAGCTGAATAACTTAAGTATAGCTGCATCTACCCTGGACTTAAATGTAAATTTAGATAAAAGTAATATTGTAGTCTTTCACAAAGGTGGGTTTCTAGGAGCAAGAGAACGTTGGACTTACAACAGTATTGTAATGCCTGTTGTTAATGCATACAAGTATCTTGGATTGCTGTTCTCCATTAAGCTTAGCTTTTCAGCTGCATAATAATAATAATAGTGAAGACTTTTATAGCGCATATTCACACTCATAGAGAGCATGCTCTTAGCGCTTAAAACGGGGAAGAGACGTGGACTAAGTAGATACAGAACACAGGGGACGAAAGAAAACGACAGTACTGACAAAAACAGATAACAAAAGGCATCAAGTAACAGGAACAGTGAAAAATAGTGATGGGTAAAGTAGCAAGAGGGAAGGGGGGGGTAAGGACTATCATTGTGGACTAGGAGTAGTGCTCAAGGAAGAGGTGCGTTTTCAGTGCAGATTTGAAGGATTCAATTGTAGGAAGGTGGCGGATATGGAAAGGAAGAGAGTTCCATTGTTTTGCAGCACAGTAGCCAAAAGTCCTGTGACCATATGTTGTTGTTCTGGTGACAGGAACAGTCAGAGTACGGTTGTCAGAGGAAGAGCGGAGTTGTCTGGCCGGAGAGTAAGGGATGAGAAGTTCAGAGAAATAGTCAGGACAGGAGCCTGCAAAGAAATTAAAACACAGCACAGACAGTTTGTACTGGATGCGAGAACGGACGGGTAGCCAGTGTAGGAAACGAAGGAGAGGAGTGACATGGTCCCGTTTCCTTGCTCTAAGCACCAGACGTGCAGCGGAGTTCTGTACTCTCTGGAGTTTCTGAATGAGGGATGAGGGGCAGCCTGCCAGCAAGGAGTTGCAGTAGTCAAGTCGTGAAAGAATAAACACACAGACAAGAGTGTTGGTGGCACGTGTAGAGAGAAAGAGTGCATGTTAGTACTTTGGCAAAAAGGAAAAAAGGGTTTACTTCTAATAATGAAAACTCTTAGATCTTATAATAACACAAGTGTAGATGTATTTTTAAAACTTTCTGACGCCCAAGTCACACCTTTACTACAATATGGTGTGGAACTTTGGGGACTAGACAAGGTATCTTATTATTGTGAAGAAGTCTACTTCTTTGCCTTAAAACTCTTCCTGGGGCTAGTTGGCTGAACCCCAAATGATTTAGTGTATGGCGAACTACATAGATACCCAATTACAGTAAATTCAGTTAACAAATGTGTTCGATATTGGTTGAAACTAGCTAGAATGAACGATGACAGACTGCCCGGCAAAATTTACAGAATGTTATTTGCTTTAGATACAAAAGGTAAATCAAACTGGGTATCTAATATTAAAAGAAAGTTATTTTCGCTGGGGTTTGGTTTTGTGTGGTTAAATCAAGGGGTACAATGTGAAAGACTGTTTTTAAGCAAATTAAAAGAACGACAAGTTTTGTGTAGATGGCAAAAGTGGGAAGATCATATCAATAGCAGTGAGAGATTTTCTTTTTATTCTACTTATGGAATCTCAGGAGCTGTCAAAAAATACTTACAAATAGATCTAGATTACTATCTGATGACAATTCTTGCTAAATTTTGACTGGGTGTACGTAACATTGCAGTCCATTACTTTAGATATAGAAGTTACACTACACTTGACCTTGTATGTCCATTATGTCAATTAAATGAGGAGGAAGAAGTTCACTTCGTTCTGTGTTGTAAAGCCCTACAGCATTTTAGAATAAGATACAAAGAAAATGGTATACTAGCCCAAATAAATTCAAAATGAGTTTGCTGCTAGCCTCATCAAATGAAAAAGTTGTTAAAAATCTGGCATTGTATCTCTTCCATGCTTTCCAGTTTAGAAAATCTACAATAGAAGACAAATAAGCAACACATGAATGTTTGTTTTCTTGTAATTCTACCCTTATAACCATGTATAGATGTATGTAATATTGTACTATGTTGTTGTTGCTCCCCCTTCAAAAAAAATGAGCTACACTTGAGTCTTTGTACTGTTTTGTGTTGACTATTTTGTATCCTTGTGTGCATGTGCACATAAGAAACGGAGAGTTTTGTACAAAATGATTTGATTTTCATTATGCTGATATGAGTTGGCTTAAATGTATGCTATGTGCATTTTGCATCTATATTTTTAAGCATATTTTATTATACTTTATTTATATTAACTCTGCCTGGAAACCCACCGGGTAACCTGCCGGTCCCAACCTCGGGTAAGGAGGGGGGTTGGGCATGGAGCTAGCAACCCCACCCAGTACAACAACCCTTGCTACAGAAACTACCACTACAACATTACCACAAAGAAAGCCTGGACGGGAAGATCCCTCTTTGGAAGGGCCTATGCCGCGTGCTGGCGAAAGCCTTCGGGAAGTCAGCTCGCCGACCTATCTTCTCACGGCCAAGGCAAAAACCAGGATAGGGACCTGGAACATCAGAACCCTATACGAGAGAGGGAAATCAGCTCAGATAGCACAGGAGATGAAGAACCACACAGGAAAAAGAAGAGCTCAGAGCAAAGTACAGGGAGGTGAACCGAGAAGTGAAGAAGAGTGCAAGAGACGACAAGAGACAGTTCGCACACAGAATGACAGAAGAGGCAGAACAAGCAGCTGGGCAAAATAACATGAAAAGACTATACAAAACTACAAGAACTCTGTCAGGAAGGAAAAACATCAATGCATGCAGGCCAGTAAAGAATAAAAATGCCAGCGTCATTACTGGGGATGCAGAACAAAGATCTCGCTGGGCAGAACATTTTAAAGAAATACTGAACCGGCCACCACCAGCAACAATTTTGGACATTGCCCCAGCCACCGAGCAACTCCAGGTGAACACCAACCCACCAACCAAGGCAGAAATCATCAAAGCCATCAAGTCTCTGAAAACTGGTATGGCGGCAGGCCCAGATGGCATTCCTGCAGAGCCACTCAAGGCAAACCCAAAAGCCACAGCAGAGATGCTACACCCCCTGCTGCAGAAAATTTGGAAGCAGGAGCAAGTTCCAGCAGAATGGAAACTTGACTATCTGGTAAAGGTGCTGACCAGAATCATCCTGGACAGACTGAAGAATGCCCTAGACAAGAGACTGCGGCAAGAACAGGCAGGCTTTCGGCAGGGTAGATCATGCACAGACCATATTGCTACACTGCGAATTATTATTGAACAGTCCATCGAATGGCAGTCCCCACTCTACCTGACATTTGTGGATTTTGAGAAGGCATTTGACTCCGTAGACATCTGGAAGTTGATGCAGCACTACGGATTTCCACCTAAGTTAATTGCCATCATCCAGCAGCTGTATAAAGACTCAACATGCCCGGTGATCCACAATGAGAAGCTGACTGACCCCTTTGCAGTGAGGACTGGAGTAAGGCAAGGTTGCTCTCGCCGACAATCTTCCTAATCGTCATAGACTGGATCATGAGAAGAACAACCTCTAACAGCAACACAGGCATTCAATGGACCTTTGCCATGCAACTTGAGGATCTCGACTTTGCAGACGACATCAGCCTGTTGTCCCACAAGCAACAACATGCACAGACAAAGCTCACTCGGCTCTCAGAAGAAGCAGCGACAACTGGCCTGACAATCAACATCAAGAAGACAGAGGTAATGCGGATCAACAACAAGCAAGAAGCCCCACTTCAACTACACGGGGAATGTATTACAGAGACTGACCGCTTCACCTACCTTGGCAGCATAGTCACCAAGGATGGAGGTGCAGATGAAGATGTAAAAAGCAGAATAAATAAAGCCAGGCAAGCATTCCACATCCTGCAACCCATCTGGAATTCCAAGGCTATATCTAGGCACACCAAGATCCGCATCTTTCATACGAACATAAAATCTGTCCTTCTACATGGGTCTGAGACATGGCGTGTGACAAACACCATCACCAACAAGATTCAAACTTTCATCAACAGATGTCTGCAGCACATTTTCAACATCAGATGGCCCAAGAAGATCTCCAACGCATACCTGTGGGAGAGAGCCAACCAGAAACCTGTCAGCCAAGACATCAAGAAGCGAAAGTGTGGCTTGTTAGGTCACACCCTGCGAAAGCCGGCCACAAATCTAACATGGCAAGCTCTGGACTGGAACCCACAGGGAAGGCGCAGGGTTAGGAGACCCAGACAGACGTGGAGAAGATCGGTCCACGGCGAAGCGGAGGCAGCTGGAATGACATGGACCCAACTGGGGAGGGAGGCCCAGAACTGGGTTCGCTGGTGTGGTGTAGTTGCGGCCCTATGCTCCACTGGGGGCGAAAAGGAATAAGAAGAAGTATTTATATTATTCATTATATTTGTCTTGCTTTTGTAATGTGCATCCGGCCTGGTACTTAGTGGGAAATATGCTATTTATGATATAATATACTACTTTGTTATCACTACAACACTAATTATCAGTCTACTTACATCTCATGCACATAATCATCTTTCACAGTACCAGCAAGTCCCCAGTCCTGTAGCTGTTTATTAAGGCAAGTCTGCAGACAAAGAAATGGAAAAATTCCTGAGTAATTTTGTATATATGGATGATTATGTGATTGACAAACTACAAGGAAGATGACTTGTTTTCAATGGAAAAAACCCAAACCATCTAGCATTTCTATAATGTCAGACAATCATTTATCCAACATATTTAGAATTGAAAGAAGACCAATGAATGAATTATGAATGACCTCTATAGTCTTTCTGACAGATTAAAGAACGATGATTTTTGTGGCTAGGTGATTCCTTATTTTCTACCAACGATTTCTGGGAAAAGCACCAGTTGTCTTGCCCTTTAGGGGGCTGACAGTATTGTGGTCTCTAGACACTGAATGCTACAAATTTGACTAGATAGCATTTTTCATTTTGTTTTCATAAGACAACTCAACCCTCACAACCTCCACCCAGTTTTTATTTCTTAAACAGCTTGTGTCTAGGACTGCGGCAAGATATGTGTGTGCATGAAACAATATATTTTCTCTTTCTTGTTGACAATCAGGGCACAGGTTTGACTTACATGCAACGGAATCACCATTAAATAGTATTTTTATATAAACAGATCCAAATCTACAGACCTTTTGTACACAATTTTGGCTGCTTCTGATGCCATATCTATGCTTGACAAAAATTCATTGCTACAGCTGTACAGACTTTTCTTCTGTCTATTTCAGAAGCTAATAATAAAGCCACTCGTGTTTTGTAGGTTTATGCGCATAATAATATTGTGACTAAATTTAAAAATACAAACGACCTGTTAGAAATCTATGCAAATACTGACGTAAAGCCTTCCTTACATTTCGGACCAAGTACATAAATAAGATGCATTGCAAGTTCACTCAGATTTGTAAACTTGTCCGTATTGGGAATTTTCTGACCCTTTATCTTGTCTAGAAAAGAGCAGGAATTGGACAGTGGGAAATTTCTATTGGCCTTGAAATGGTCTGCTTGAAAAGCAAATGAATGCTCTCTCTGATGGTATGCAATGTGACCCAGTTTTTCAAAAGATTGTGTTGCTTTGTCCCAAACATTCTCTAATTTTGCTAATTTCTTCACTCATCAAGAGCAAATATAATATCAGTCACTGTCCTTAGTGACAAAATACATGGTTTTATGAAAAACCACTTGGAGAGAGGATGAAAGACATGGTGAACATTCATAATGTGCCACAATCTCATAAAATGGCTAAAAATTATAATTTTTCGTCAAATCTGAGGGCTGTCTGGCCTTAAGATTACAAAAAAAGACTTCTCATAAAAAGTTTTGGACACCACAAATATAATTTAGCCTCTTCGATTATATGAACTAAAAATAAAATCATACTGGGTGAAAAGATAATAAAATAGCTGGCCTACCTTCAATAGTGGAATATCAGGTTCCACATTGTCATTGTCAACCCCTGGGAATCGGCTGTATTTTTCATAGAAGCGATCCACTGCTCGCAGCAGGATGTAAAACAAGACATCATCTCCTTCTTCACTCTCCAGATGTTGACCTGCACAAAGCA
Source organism: Marisa cornuarietis (assembly GCA_004794655.1). Taxonomy (NCBI): domain Eukaryota; kingdom Metazoa; phylum Mollusca; class Gastropoda; order Architaenioglossa; family Ampullariidae; genus Marisa; species Marisa cornuarietis. The sequence continues at coordinate 160,081 of SMMW01000204.1, read as the reverse complement.
CAAAATGACCTTTCCCTTTTGACACCAAATGACTTTTTCCTTTTGACACCAGATGACTCTTCCCTTTTGACACCAAATGTATGAGGTGAAAATTAAATCCAACTTCTGGCTTCCTTTCATGCATGCCTTGGATACATTTGGGATTGAACTTTCTCTCAGTACCTCTTGTGGTGACTACTGGTAGTGCTTACAGCACAATATGCTTATAGCCCATTAGCTAGGATAATGCATGGTATACATGAATGTTTAACTTTTGTCAATAAGTGAGATTTTCACACAGCCCTGACGAATCCCAGACACTTAATCCCCAGACACTTCATCCCCAGACACTTAATCCCCTAGACACTTCATCCCCAGACACTTCATCCTCAAAATGAAATTTCAACTCAAAAATTATGAAGTGAATGAAAAATTTAATTCAAATTCAAATAATTATTTCATGTAAACATCAAAATAAGTTTGACAATTAAAATAATACTTAATTTCAACATTTATAACATTAGTTAAAGTTCATGTGAGCTATTAAAGTCAATGTTTTTCAACATTAAGATATGAAAAGTGTTGTTAATCAATATGACAGATAAGCTAATGATCGAAGGTACAGAAGACAATCCATTGCCTCATATCGCTGTACAATGTTGCTGATTCTCATGGTCAGTATGGCCTTGGAACTGGCTGGTTATGTTAGGGAGTCCACCTAGTATCGCCTAGAGGGTAGATCGCTACTTGTGAACCCAGCGCACTTAGCCTGGACAATAGTGGTTGTTTTCCTTGCAGCAGACGGGCCGTCGGTGCCGAGCGAAGAAAGCAGACGATGGGGCGGTCTGCTCCTGGTTAGTATGGCCTTGGAACTGGCTGGTTATGTTAGGGAGTCCACCTAGTATCGCCTAGAGGGTAGATCGCTAATTGTAAACCCTTACCAGAGTTACCACGCGACACATTTCTCTTATAATATTTCAAGTTCACAAAATAGCAGTTTTGAGTGTTGTGTTGCGATTTGGGGATGAAGTGTCTGGGGATTAAGTGTCTGGGGATTAAGTGTCTAGGGGATGAAGTGTCGGGGATGAAGTGTCGGGGATGAAGTGTCGGGGATTAAGTGTCCGGTCACCAGCCCTGACACATCAACAAGATCTTGAAGCAGACAAACATCCAATAAATTAACAGCCTGCAACCATCAGAACGATAGTTTGACAGCAACTCTAAGTATGCTCTACAAAGAAATAAGAGAAAGAAATGAGTCCAAATAACAAAAATAAATCTTAAATTTAATAAGCAACTGCTACATAATTATAACAGAGATTTCAGATTTTTTAAAAACCCATAAAATCACGTCATTCTTAACCTTGCATGAAGTTATAACAAGAAGAGATTCTTTATTTCACACTTTTTGCCATGATGTAAAACATTTCTCAACCTTCATTTTTGTAAATTAGGACCTAGATAACATTTTTTCAAATGCTTTCTGCTCCATATGTAAACAACAAAGAACAAAAAGAAAGTTTGATTTTTGTATTCAAATTCTTATTTTTTTCTGCTACAATGTGTCAAAATTTCACTGTGACGAATTACAGAAATTATTTTCGTGTATCTGCATTTCCGATTAAAGAAAAACAGCTTGAAAGACTATCCATGTTAACCTTACCTGTTGCGCCCTATTCCCCATGCTGCATTATTTAAACAAAACCAGCTCAAAAGACGGTCCGTCTTAACCCTTACCAAGTTCTTCTGTCCTGGCAGTGCCGTTGTTATACTCCTCAGCTAGACTTCGACATCGAACAAGTCGAAGGAAAGAGGCATTACGACCTATAAATCATAAAAAATAATGTATGAAAAAGGTAGAGACAGCTCACTGACTGTAAGGTCATAAAGTGTCACAAGGGAGTGAGGCGTTAGAGCTCCTCTTACTTGCTGTCTTCTACAACTTTCTATACACTCAGTTACCAACTCCACAGCTGTCTTACCTTTCACAAGCCTCTACACACTCAGCTACCAACTCTACAACTGGGTCAGGGTTACAGATAGGGGGACAAGTACATTGTGTGACACTGATTTCAAATTGGTATACACAATTGGCTCAGGGTTATGCCCACCTTTAGGACAGGGTTATGTAAAGAGACGTACACAGGTATGAAGCCAGCTAATATGCCCACCTTTATGTTTGCAAGCTATTGCTCTAACCACTAAGCTATCCAATTCTCCAGATGTACATTCAAAATCTAACCTTAATTCATTTAATAGCAATTTCAATCATTATGTGGGGAATGAAAAATACTAAACCTTTCTAACAAACATAAACAATGAAAATGGTACTTGAAAAGACTAGCCTTTGTAAGCCTAATATTAACATACAGGCTAGCAAACAAATTATAAAAAAACAGAGCAGTGTACTTACAAAATGTTTGTATTGTTAATCTAATATTAATAGTCAGGTTAGCAACAACAAAAGAATACAAGAAATAGAGCATTGTACTTACAGAATGTTTTGATTTCACCGTTTGTAACTGATGTAGCCATCTGAAAAAATCCAAATATGCCAAAAATAAGCCGAAGTTCATGAACGGAAAAACTGCAGACAAGTACTAGTCAAAGGCGCTGTGTGTCAGAATTTATTTATGCTTCCCCATTACAGTTACACAGAAGCTGTAGAAATGTGAAGAAAGGCAGGCTACTAGTGATTGAAGGATGTGATTCCTGACTGTGCACACTGATTCATCCTAGTGCGTCTTTCGTGACGTAAGTAGCATCCCAAACACAGTAAACAGCAAGCAAGCAAGCAAGCTACCTAGCTGCAGTTGACAAAAACAAGTTGAGAAAAGGTATCACATTCTCTGGCAATTAGCATAAGGGTTGGATAAATGCTAACAGCTTACAGGTTAGCACTAATGCCCCCCACCCCCTCTTGCAATTTATTTTAAGCAATTACAGAAATAATGCCAGTAGAAACCCTAAACCCGCTCAATCAACTTCCTGTCTCATGCAAAATGACAAAATATACTATTTTACATCTCAACAAATCTTACAGAGTAAGTATATACAATGTTTAATATAAATGCAATATAATCCTTTTATCGCATCATGGTGTTTTAATTTGGATGAAAGGTGATATTATAAGACTTTCTCTATGAGTAACCCTTAAACGTGTTGTCCAGAATAAAAGTAGCATAAGGATAGCAGGTGAAGTTAGTGCCAAACTGATAGAGAAGCCATGCAATAGGTCACTAAAATTAGCCAAGTAAAATTTCATTTCTTGTGAACAAATGTTGACAGGATTTTGGAAATCAAAGATGGAAATGAGAAAGCTGCCATCAGGAGTGAATACTACAAAACTTTTTTCCCAGAAACATGTGTAAAACAATGCAAAACTGTGCATGTATCCATTTTCCTCACTTTTCAGCTGTTTAGCGTGTACTTAAATGATTTCATTTCTCTTGTTCTGCATGTACTTTATGATTTCATTCGTCTTACTTCCAGAACACACCATTTGCTATCCTAAGTTCTTAATTAAAGTAATTTTCCTTAAAAACAAGCAGTTCATGCTCAGCTCTGACATTAGTGAAAAATTGAATAAGTATTTAGCAGAAACATCTGTCATTCCAATAATGGTAAGGTCTTTACCAAGCCACTACAGCAAAGCCTGTTGATCATATTCATCACTAAAGACTCACGATACTGACTTTCTGTTCCTGGCTTCAGCATTTGGCAGAAATTCTGTGAAACAGCCAAGCCATGCCTACTAAGTCCTATGTGTATCTTAAACTACTCAGCCATGTCAGCAAGTTAAATAAAAAACAATTAAGCATAATAATCATTCAGTAAATAGCTTTTCATTTCCTTCTTCCTAATACAAAACATATGGTGATCAATAGCTTACAAAAATCTCCTTTCAACTCGAATTCTTTTAATCTTGCACACAAGTAAGATGTGGATGTCTTATTCAGAATTTTGTACCATTCATTTTTCTAATTCTGCATTAAAATTAGAGTTGTAAGCATCGTTGAGAAGTTGCTGACTATTATTCAAACACAAAATACTTCTAAATGCTAACAATTTCAAGTCTAGTGAAATTCTCTTCCCACTACTTCTTATTTTCTCTATATCCTTAGCCTTGGACATGCCTCAGCCAAGGACAAGGAAGTCAGCGGTATAAGACATGTGGTCAAACGGCCAGAGAACAACACTTAGTCTTATCACGGACGTGTATAGGCGGATTGCTGTCTGTCTGCCGAGACCAACGCTGAGCCTCTTGCGAAGTTCTCCGCTGTTAGTCTCGGTGAGCCTTAACAATGAATGTGAATAAACCGGAAGCTATATCGTCCAAAGCCTCGTTCCAGTAGTCAAACTGAAACATGACTAAACTAGAAGCTATATCGTAACCAGCCTCGTCCTATGACTTCACTGAAAAAGATCGTCTGCAAGCAGTCCAGTGATACAAGTCCGTGGTCTTATATCAACAACTGCAACATCTATTAATTCACAGCCTGACAAAGTTTGAAGGCCTCGTGAACTTTAGACCACTTTGTTGACACAATCTACAGGCTCTACTGTGAAAAACACAATGTGGCCACAGTTAGTTGACAATTTTTAACAAATACAATCAGTGGAATCAGCTAATGCCACCACAAAAAAGCCTTTGGGATCATATAAATAAGAATATAAAGCAAAGACTGCAAACAGAGCAGAAAAGGTGCTTGGCAATAAATGCCTGACAGAAAGAAGGAAGAGAATACGAAACAGTAGACAAGTTGGCTTTGGGCTCCACCCTGACTGGCTCGTCCTACAAGTAACAAAAAGCCTGGAGTTATCTGCACTTTGCATGAGTTAAAAAAAGAAAAAGAAAAAAAAAGGTGGCGGGGGACAGAAAAAGTCTGCTTTTAGCATTTTTGGCACTAAAGAACAAATATGTTGTTGTGTCAATCATGATAAGCAAATATAGATTAACTCTTTACAGTACCATATCAACTATTTGCGAATAATTTCTTTCACATGATGAAATTTATATCAAACTGTCATTTAAAAATTACCAAAATAACTTAAATGGATAGTGCAAATGTCACTTTATATCATGAAATACCGTTAAATAGTTAATATTTATCAAATTATCTGACACACAGCTTTCAACAGTAAAGACAATTTATGAAAAAAAGGACAAGATATTGTGAAACTTCATGACAAAGGAACAAATGAATATGGAAAGACCAGTTCTGGCCGCCTACCCTTCCCAGCTCTTGCAGTAACGTGTGAACTCTTCTTGTGACCAGTTCAACATCTGCTGCAGCTTGTTCTCGGTAAACAGTTTGCAATTTGATGTAACGGTCAGAGTCAGAGGTCATATCTGGAATGGTTCCTCTAACTGGTAGGCACCCTACATTACAACATCCAAACCTTGGTGAACAGCAGGTTAAACAGATGACAGACACATGAAAAAGCACACAAACAGAGGGCGGTGAGTGAAGGTGAAAGAAAGGGAGCAGACAGAAAGGAATGTGAGAAAACAAAAATACAGGACATCATCTCAAGGGACTGCAGAATACTGAATACAAAAGGCAGGTATACTAAAGCTAAAGAATGGGAACATACTGCTATACAAGCCAACACAACAGTCTCTTATCTGACAAGGCTATCACGGCATTCACCAGAAAACCTTTTAGCTTATAGGTCACTTTCTGCTTTTAAACGAGAGCACATATTGTGTCAAGTGTTTTAACAGTGAAATGGTAAACACATTCTCAAAACAAACGAAAACTGTTAAAAGTTCACGAACAAGTTTTCAATTTGCTTGGTTGGTTGGTTGCGTTTTACGCCATGCCAGCAACTAAGACTATATCACAGCGAGAAAAAGTAATCTTACATTAACACAAATAAAACAAAGAGCCTGCTGTAAAAAAACTGCTGGTGGATACTCTGGAGTCCAGGACAAGTAATTAAAACATGTACAACGCTAAAAGTTCCTGGACACCAAGGACAAACTGGTGGTGGTTTGCCTTGTAAAAGGTGCGACTGCGTGACATAGGTGTGTCCTAATTGTAGTCTAGTAAAAACTACCTGCACAGGATGGCACGAAGGCAAGCAGTTTGAAAGACAGGGAAGGGTGGCATGTAACTTATTTTGCCCCAGAGTGTCCCAGTGGCGTTGCCACAAGGACTGAACATAGGCCGAGAGGATAGATTTACAGTCTGATGATACCAGCGAGTGTAATTTACCAGGAGACTGACATGCAGTCTTGGCGGCCTGGTCCGCTCGAACATTGCCTGGGATACCAGAATGGCCAGAAGCCCAAATGAAAACAATGTCTTTCTTCTGTCGGCAATGAGCTGCATGGATAGTGTGAATCTGGACCACGAGGGGGTTGTCGAAACGTTGGGAGAGAAGAGCTTGGAAGCAGACAACGAGTCTGAGATGATCAAAATGTTTTGGTCTGAAGAGCAGTGAACGTGCTGCAAGGCTAGCAAGATAGCGTGCTGTAAGGCTAGCAAGATGGCATGGAGTTTTGCAGAGAAAATAGAGCAGCCAACCACAAGTCAGGCTGAAGAAACCCGTTGCGGTTGCCAGGATGGAACTGCTGCTGCAGCTACAGGCCACCATTTGGGACTTTGGAGCAAAGATAGAACAGAATCCAAGATAGTCAGAGAGAAGTTCCTGAAAGCGCTGGAGAAAGATAATGTCACTGGTGTCCCCTTTTATTAAAAGCTGTAAGATCAAGACGGATCTCTGGAACAGGAAGAGTCCAAGGAGGAGCTGGCAACAGAGGGAGAGGCTCTACCTGTTGAATGATTTTTGCTCCTTGGTACGAATGGCATACAAGGCAGCATGCTGTGGTCCAAAAACAGCATGATACGCAGGGTTTCCAGTATGAACTTTCAAGCGACAGACATAGGATAGCCTAAGTGGAGAAAGGAAAGTTGAGGCTCACCAGCTTCTGCGTACAAACTTTGTATAGGAGTGGTCTGAAAGGCATCCAAACAGATGTGGAGCCCTTGATGGTGAATAGGATAAAGAATTTTGAGGTAGGACTTTTGAGCAGAGCCACAGAGGATGGAACCATAGTCTAGCTTGGAGCGGACCAGAGCACGATACGAACGATGCAACGATGTTGAATCTATTTTAATGTTAAAGAGAGCAGGTGATACTATGCTGCCTTGGGGACACCCATTTCCTGTTCCTGAGGATCAGACAGGATAGATCCTACACGAACTTGAAAGAGGCAGTGAGATAGGAAGTTCCTGATGAAGAGTGACAAACGACCCGGGCAGTAAAGGTCCAACAGAATACCTTGCTTCTATGTAGTGTCGTACACCTCCAAATCAAAGAACACCCATAAAACGTGTTCTTTGCTGATGAATGCATCACTGAAAAACGTTTCAAAATGGACCAGATGGTCCAGGTTACTGCAACGTTGTCTGAAGCCATAATGCAGGTTGGAGAGGAGACCCTGAGACTCGAGATGCCAAGTGAGCCAGGTATTCACCATGCATTCCAAAGTTTTGCACAGACAGCTAGTGAGAGCTAAAAGTAAAAGTTGGGATCAGAAGGATCCTTGCCAGGTTTTGGGATGGGCACGACTGCCTCTCTCCACGATGGAGGGAAACAGCCAGACACCCAAACAAAGTTAAAGATGTCTAGAAGGAGGAGGAGAGAGACTTGTGGGAGATGAGTTATCAGCTGATAAGAAATGTTGTCTATGCCAGGTGCAGAGTCCTTGCACTTCTGAAAGGTAGATTGTACTGCTCAGAGTTATCAGAAGAAAAGTCATAGCAAGAGGATTCCTGAACAGACTTCGGGTGCTGAAATTCCAAAAAGTAGTGAGAAGAGGAAGAATGTTGAACAACGGTGGATGCCAAGGAATTAGCAACATCTCCATCTCATGCCTCTGTGGGATGGGCACGACTGCCTCTCTCCACGATGGAGGGAAACAGCCAGACACCCAAACAAAGTTAAAGATGTCTAGAAGGAGGAGGAGAGAGACTTGTGGGAGATGAGTTATCAGCTGATAAGAAATGTTGTCTATGCCAGGTGCAGAGTCCTTGCACTTCTGAAAGGTAGATTGTACTGCTCAGAGTTATCAGAAGAAAAGTCATAGCAAGAGGATTCCTGAACAGACTTCGGGTGCTGAAATTCCAAAAAGTAGTGAGAAGAGGAAGAATGTTGAACAACGGTGGATGCCAAGGAATTAGCAACATCTCCATCTCATGCCTCTGTGAGGTCAGAGGCTCCAACCTGCAGGTGGCCTATTGAACCAGCCTGAAACCTTCCCTTTATTTTCCTCATGGCTGCCCACACCACCTGGGAGGTGGTACGGGAGGGTAATGAGGACAGAAACCTCTGCCACACAAGTTTTTTGTTTTGCTTAAAAATGTTGTGAGCTCGTGCTCGGTTGTGTTTGAAATTCACCACATTTTCTGGAGTGGGGTGGCGGAAGCCAAGGCGTTGAGCCTTCTTTCGGGTATGCTGATCCATCCTGCACTCTTCAGTAAACCAAGGGACATGTAGATGGTGTTTCCGTGTCCCTTTCTTTGGAATGACCCAGCATTAACGGTTGTTAACATCTTTATAGGGTGGTCCTGATCACCATCACAGTTATGCAAATTAAAACTGGAACTAGAACAGAGGCAGGTAGTACAGAGGGCCTGAAAAGCAGGTCAATCTGTCTTAGTCAGGTTCCACCTGTTATTATAAAAATTGTCTTGCTCCAGAGTATTCAAAAAACATGAAAATACTGGAAAGTGATTACTGCCATATAGGTCGTCATGTACAGTCCAGTTAAAATCTAATAATACTGCTGGACTGGCCACCGACAAATCGACCACTGAAACTGACTTACTCTGCCATTTCTGACACTAGTCCTTGGTACCTCTCCGAACTCACTCCCATCGATACACCCACATGACTTCTTTGCTCTTCTTCTGACACCAAGCTTCTGCAAATCCCACTAAGACAATGATGTATGGACAGAGATCTTTCTCATACCAAGCCCCATCAATTTGGAACGGATTACCCATAAGCCTTTGACACTCTGATTCTCTTACCATCTTTAAGTCCAAACTTAAGACTCATCTTTTCAGAACGACTTCACTGTGGCCCTGTCCTGACCATGAGCATGCATAACGTGTGTCTGTAATTTACTTGTGTATGAATGAGTGTATGTTGTAGAAGTGCATGAGTCTGTTATATGTGAATATAGTACATGATTGTTGACGATTTAGTCTATGTATGATTTATGTAAAGCGCTCTGAACAAATTTTTGGATAGGCTCTATATAAATCCTCATTATTATTATTAAGAAAGTGTGCTGCTGTATGGCCAACAGAAAGTACTCAAGCCATTGTTTAAGAGGCAAAGATCCCTTTCCATAAATAATGATCCCAAAAGCTCTCCCCTAAGGTCAGTGGAATCCCCGCCCCACAGGGGGTGGTGCCCTTAAAGTCCCCCAAAAGAAGGATGGGAGAAGGAAATTGGGTCAGAAGGCCCTCAAGGTCCCATCGTGAGATCTGGGCAGAGGGAGGAAGATAGACACTGCAGATAGTGATAGTCTTGCCCAGAGTAACCCAGGCAGCAACAGCTTGATTGACTTAAGGCCATTTCAGCCATTGTCACATTCACAGGGTGAGCATATAGAGATCCTCTCATTCATCCAATCACCTATCCATTCATACCCATCCCGTCACACATGCATACAATTTGTATACATGCACTGTATAGCAATCTTCTCCCTGACCTACTCGTCCAGTCACCTCTCCATTTATACCCCTCTCATCCCTATCCTACGTAGATACATAATATATATAGTCTGTACACACACGTTATGACGACTTCCTAATGTTGATACTATGAATCAAAAACACATTTCACATGCAGAGCAGCATCAATATACATGGACAGGGGGTAGCAATTACACTTCGCAGCAGCAGCTTGAAGAGGAGTGGAAAGTGCTATCTGGCTAAACAAAAGGTGGGAATGAAGAAGAAAAGCAGTCCCACCTGAAGGGACATCAGCCTGTGAGTACTGAGGTAAAACTCGAAAGCCTTTAAAGGAAAAACAGGTAGAAGGTAGGAGAAAAGTCTCCTGAAGAGCTATAATATCAGGAGAGAAATGAGATGCTAGGCATCGGAGTTCTTCAAAGTTGGCTTGGATCCCTTGACAGCTCCATTGAAGGATTGTTGACATACTTTATCTGTGAGGAAAAGACACAGCACCTCACAGGAGCAGAGGGAGAAGGAGAAGGCAGGGGACGGCGGGATGGAGAAGGTGACGCTAAACATTGCTCATCCACATCCATCCCCTGCTTGCCAAGGGAGGCAAAACAATTAGATACAGGGACTGTAGTTACAGCTGATGTGGCCCCAGATGTCTGGTGCTGTGGAGTGATTTTTGCTGGTGATTTTACTTTTGGTTGTGTCTTTGTCTGTCTGCTGTCTGGTATTCTTGTTCTTTGGTGATTTTTGTATTGAGTGGTTGCTGGCATGTAGTGTTTTTGGTGAAGGGTGCTTAGATTGTGGTGTTTGTGTGGTTTGTGATAACTGGGTGCCACCGCTGTTTGCTGAAAGACGAGGAGGAGGCATATCATGACGGACTAGGACAGAACCCTCAGAAGAGACCCAAGTCATATCTGCCTGAATAAAGACTGAAAATGATGACCGTTTCTCAACGACTGCTGAATAAGAGGTGGAGTCTCTTGTGGGAAGGATACCCACCACGTTGGATGGCTGCCTTCTTCTTCCACTTTGGGCAGTCTTTTGGAGTAGCAGTGAGCACGCCGTCACAGTTAGCAAAGTGTGCGCCTTTTGAGCAATCAGCTGCAGCGTGGCCGGACTCACTGCACTGGAAGCAGCGGGCTTGGAACTTGCAAAAGCTTGCTCTACAGCCATAACACTGACAGTTGAAATAGCACTATGGAGAAGGAATGAAAAGAGTTACCTTCATCCGTGGATTCCCAACCTGGATAGATTCGGGTAGTTTAGGAAGGCAGAAAGTGAGAAATTGAGTGTTTGTGGGGATCAAATTCCTATCCTTATTGAGGTGGATCATCTGGACTGCTGTCACCCCCTTGGTGCCAGTTCTGACTTAATGTCAAGCTCCGACATCCCAGCAAAGCCAGGACACCAAATGACCCCATTGCAGGAGTTAAGGGATCTAAGTACAAGTTACAAACTGTTCACTGTCCCATCAACAAAGGGCTTCAGAAGCCTTGTGGGTGTTGTACGGGACCAGAAATTGTCCAGTGCAAAGACATTTTATTGATGAAAACCCTGTTGAAATGTTTCTGAATCCCTTGTTGATGGCAAAGGGGGAGAGTGACGAGAGTGGCTGGGCTGACTCTATGCCCTTCACAACAAGAAAGCGGGCCCTTGCCCCCTCTACTGCCTTTCTCACACTCTCTATCACAGCTTCATGCACCTCATTCTATCAGATGAAACATCCTCCTCTCTACATGTTTTTCCCAGTTTTGGAAATTTTTTTTTGCCATAATATAACGAATATGTTTCATTCCTTCTGCTCCCCACCCAACAAGGGGATGTGACCGAGCCGTACCACTTAGGGAATTTCCAGCAGGTATCGCACTAGGGAAACACAAAGAGTATACTCTGGCCTACCGAGTGTAAAGACCAGATTGACCCTAGCAGCAGCCTCCTAGCAAAGCTAGGGCACTGCACGACCTGCCGATTGATTGGTGTGGCACACACCAACCTCCAGTCTAGGATAAGTCTGGATCAAAGAGGTGTGTTGGAATGATGGGCTGCAACCCATCAGGGACCTTCACCTCCAGGATCCCATCCTCCCCTGAGGTCCTCAGGGGTCCTAAAGGAGGCCACAGGAGGCTACATCAAAAGAAAGGCATGATGAGAAAAAGAAAACAAGAGAAAGACCAGTGTAGACAGAAGATAGGAAAGGTAAAACTGTAGTGTGACAGAGAGATGGTTGGTTGGAAAAGGAGTATAGGTGAAAGGACCAGTGACGGAGAAAAAAAAACAGCATAAGAGAAAGGGGTGGGTCAGCATAGGAGGCCCAAAGGGGCTTCAATTCGCCTGGACCATCACAATGACTTTCAGAAAGGTAAGCTCAAGTCCACAGAAGCTCGGCTTTATCAAAACAAGAGTCAATCTTGAATGTTTAATTATAATGTTCTTTTTATTCCATCTATAGTCTTTCTGTGAAAGAGATTCTCAAATAATAATAAATTAAGTTATTTAAAACAAGGCGGTGTCTACAATGGCAAGAGACACGCAGCACTATACTGTATCAATCAAAGATATGCTTTTACAGGGAATCTTCACATATAATTTTGCCTAATAAAATTAGAAGCATAACAGCAGGTTTATCTGGTTTTTTTTTAATCCAGGAAAATTATAGTCAAATGTATCATAAAATGATGATGTCTATATAAAGAAAGCTTTGAACATCTTCAGGAATTTTTTTTAAACTTACCCTCTCCTTCATTCTCTACAAAATCTTTAAGGGCGTGGCACATTATCCAGAATGGTTTGCTCTGGAATGACAATGGTAGGAATGAAAGCAAACTTAAAAATTCAAGGCTATAAGATCTTGAACATATTATGTGCTCCCCTACAACACGGAGCATGTACATACTATCAGAAAAAATAATTAGGGATATACGTTCAAAACAAAAAAATAAATAAATCTCATTGGCTACATGATATATGCCATAAGAACTGCTTCATTGGTATCAACTGTCAGAATAACTTCATAGATATATACTGCTCAAAAATTAAAAAAGAAGAATCCCAGCATATGTTTTAAGAATTCTTCAGTTTAATTTAAGACATAGGTAAGTGGATTAAGGAAATAATATTGAACTAAATAAATAAATAAAATATGGTCCTCTTGTGGTTCAGCAAAACTTTTCATGAATTACATACCTCATGATGAAGGTTCAGACAACAATCATCTGTGAATAGTGCTTGCACTTCAGCTGGGATCTGAAAAGAAATCCTCAAGTGTGGCTCATCAGAGTTACTCTCTTATAAACAAGAAAATCACTTCACGTGACTTCTACATGAATAAAAAATTTTCCTTGAAAATTATCTTTTTACCAGACAACCTGACTATTAGGAGATTAAGAGGTACAGCTACTCGTTATAGATTATTGCCCTTGGTCCTTCAACTGCCAGAAGCCCACTGAACCCAGATGCTTCAGCCCTAGACCACTTTAATAAGCTCTGCAAAATAGTTCTGCAGTCTTTTCCTCAAGCCTTTATCCACCTGGGGAAGGCTGGGAGAGCATTTGGATTAGGAAGTCTGGCAAGTATTGAAGAAAGATAATTTAAAAGGAAAATGTCCTCTCTTCATAAACTTTACCAGACCACCCAACTACTAGGAAGGCTGTGCCAAACCATACTCACTGACCAAGCAACACATCTTCAGGAAGGTTAGGCAGAGCTGTGCAGTGCAGCCAAGAACAGCCATGAAGCAACAAAAAAAGAGCACAGCAGGCAGCGTGCATGAGAATTACAAAGGATTTGCATAGAAGCAGATTGAGCACAACTCCATATCTGCGTCTGTGTCATTAGATGTTTTTTTTTTGTCTTATCAAAAGTAACAGCCCAGGCAAACAGCTGACAAGCCAAGGAGTCAGGCTGTAGGCAGGCAGGCTAAAGTGTCTGATGAAAGCAAAAAATGCTCATGTTGCATAACCTGTAAACCAAACGAAACGACTGCTGAACTTTCTTTTGCAGATCTTATTATAACGGTCAAGAGTAGAGGAGCCTGGGTTCAGTGGGGCATCTTGCTGCAAGGACAAATGAGCACAATGACTAGGGGCAATAATTCATTTGGTTAAAGAGCAGCTGTAGCTCCTAATAGTCAGGTCATCTGGTAACAAAGAAAAGAATAATGATATAGACAAGGTAATGTTAATAAACAAAGTGAATAAAGATGACACACTCATAACAACAATAATGATATACACAAGATAATGCCAACAAACAAAGTGATTAAAGATGATACATTCGTATCCAAAATAAGAGAATTTGTGGCTTACAAAAAAAAATTGAGAAGTCCTCATAATATTTACAAAGATGCCATAAATATGTGTATATCCTATAAAGCCTAATAAAGAACACATGACAGCTGCATAACATTCAGAAGAAAGTTTTTGCCAACAGTTGGCCAACTTCATTTTATTCTCACTTTTGTAGGAACCAGGGCAGAATTTACGTTCTTTATGGCTTCTTCAAAATTCTCTTCTTCTAAAGGCACTCCCTCTTCATTAAGCCACACCCCTGTTTAAAAAGTGCAGGAAACAATGTTTGTATCAATTTATGTTTTAAAAAAAATCCAGCAGACTGCCTGTTAATATATTTCTATCATACACTAAGAATGGCTTAAAATAAACAGAATTATCAAATGATGCTTTATGCATATTAAAAGCACATAAAATCACTGATTAGCTGTTAATTCAAGTCTACAAAAAGGAGGAAACAAATCACCTTTTCTGATGATTTCTTTGAGCTGGTTCTTTTCTTGATAGCTACTAGGTATTCTCCCATCATGCTGCATCAGAAATATCAGACCACCACGGCTTAAGGCTTCATCATTTATTTGAGCTGCTTCAAGGAGTAAGTAAAGTTCGTAAATCAGGCTTTCATGATTTGTACAAATAACAAGACAAGATCTTCTTTAAAAAACATGTAATGACGCAATTAATGTCTCCATCAGGTTTAATTAGTAAAATAGTTTCACTGAGAGGAATAAGTATTAAAAGATTATTTTGAGTAGAAGTAATTTCTGTATTTGGTAAATTGTACTACAAGAAAGACACATTTTTTCACGCCCTGCTAATTTTGAATAAAATAAAGAATTATAAAATTCTTTTACTTCCTAGAAAAAAAGTTCTTTTACTTTCTGGGGGAAAAAATACCATTTTGGTGGTAAACTTTCTTTCTTTGAATACTTATCAGATGACATGTCTATATGGAGATCACACTCTAGCTACCTCAAATCCAGCTCCAGCTGTCCAAATCCATTCCAGTCAAGCGACCACAGAATGGTAAGACCTGAATTGAGCTCACCTGACATACCACCAGCAACTGCACAGCTTCACGTCAACACCAGCCCTCCCACTAAGACAGAAATTGTCAAAGCTATCAAAAGCATGAAAAATGGCAAAGCAGCAGGCCCGGACGGCATACCCCCAGAAGCACTAAAGACAGACCCAGAAACAACAGCAACAATTTTACAGCCCCTCCTACACAAGATCTGGGAACAAGAGCTAGTCCCAGCAGACTGGAAATTAGGTCACCTGATCAAACAACCAAAGAAATCTCTCCCAGTGCAACAACTGGTGGGCTGGTGGGGGATCAGGCTGCTGTCCATCCCCAGCAAAGTCCTGACAAGAATACTAGAGAGACTGAAGAAGGCACTAGACAAGAGACTGAGACCAGAACAAGCAGGGTTTCGCCAGGAGAAATCATGCACTGACCACATTGCAACCCTCCGTATCATTATTGAGCAGTCCATCGAATGGCAATCCTCCCTTTAAATAACTTATGTGGATTTCGAGAAGGCCTTCGACAGTATAGACAGGGACGTCATCTGGAGGCTGATGAACCACTATGGTATTCCGCCTAAATTCATAAACATCATCCAGGGATTGTATGAAGACTCATCCTGCCATGACGGCAAGCTCACTAAACCTTTTGTAATGAAGACTGACATAAGACAGGGTTGCATATTATCAACAACAATCTTCCTGATGGTCATAGACTGGATTATGCGAAAGACAACCCAAGACAACAACATTGGTATCCAGTGGACCTTCACCAAACAGCTAGAGGACCTGGACTTTGCAGATTACATTAGTCTCCTATCTCATTGGCAGCAGCATGCACAAACCAAACTGAGCAAGCTAGCCTAGGAAGCAGAGAAGACCGAAGTGATGAAAATCAACAACAAGCAGGAACTTCCAATCCATCTTCAAGGAGAGAATATCCTAGAAACAGACCAACAAGCTCCAGACCTTTACCAATCGATGCCTTTGCCATATTTTGGGAATAAGATGGCCTGAAAAGATCTCCAATAGCAGCCTGTGGGAAAGAACTAACCAGAATGCCACTAGTCAAGACATCAAAAAGTGCAAGTGGGGCTGGACAGGACACACCCTGTACAAACCAGCTGACACCATTGCCAGGCAGGCACTTGACTGAAACCCTCAGGGGAAGAGGAGAGTTGGGAGGCCAAAACAGACTTGGAGAAGATCAGTAGAGAGTGAAGCAAAGGATGCCCCAACCACATGGGCTCAACTGAGGGGGGCTGCCCAAAACCGGGTCCGCTGGCGAGGTGTTGTTGCGGCCCTATGCTCCTCGAGGAGTAGCAAGGAATGATGATGATGATGATGATGATGATGAATTCAGCTCAGCCCCTTCCTATCTCCACCTGTCACATCAGTGAGTACTCTACTCCAGTTTTTTGCCTGGACTGAGTCTGGAACCCACTGCACGTAGGCGGGAGGGAGCTAGTATGTCATCTGGTAAGTACTCGAAGAAAGAAATTTTACCACCAAAAATAGTATTTCTTCTTCGTACTATACCAGATGACATGACTATATGAGGACTAACTAACAGAGTGAGGGAGTGGCACACCATCCTCTCACCCAACCTAATAATACAAAAAGTGAGACCCCCCCCAAAAAAAAAACCTACCCCAAATCCAGCCAGCCTGAAGGCTTTGAGGCCATCCTGACTACAGTAATGCAAGGCTGCTCACAAGCCGGCCGAACTGGCCATCGTGTCTGTCACATGCTGAGCTGCTGAGACAACACCGACTGCATCCAAGGATTTAGAATGGTATGTAAAGTCCCGCAGGTAGAACTGAGCAAATGAAGAATTAGAATGCCACCCTATCACCTGAATGATATCCTTCAGGGTTACTTTCCTCGAGAAGGCTAGACTGGTGGCAACCACTCAAACCTCATGCCCTTTAATGGAAACAAGGGAACCCCCTGTTGGAGACAGGTCGACATAGGTGCCCTTGATGACTGCTTTAATCCAGGCCACAGCCATTTGTTCTCCTTCGCATACCAGTAAAGCAGCCTTTATCGACCTCTCTTAAGTGAAGCCGACCTCTAAATGCAAATCTTTAATGCTCTGACAGGGTCCTGCAATCTGACCGGGTCCCTGGGTCCCATCCTGAATAGGGGTAGAAGATTAATAACCTGGGGACCCTGGGCTGGAAGTCTTTTCTTAGTGATAAACTCCAGGTTTGTGAGGAGGGATACTGACCCATCCCCCTGAAACTGCAAACACGAAGGGTCTGAGAAGAGTGCTCTTTAACCCAAGCTGCAGAGGCTACCGCAACTAGAAAGCACATCTTCCAAGTTAACAGTTTAAAGGGGGCTCTAGATAAGGGCTCAAAATCCGCCGAGTTCAAAAAGATCAGAACCCATCTCAAATTCCAAGAGGGGAACAGGATGCGACCTACTGGGCAAGTCAAGGAAAACTTGGCCAGCAGGGTAGAAATATCTCACTCACACACACACACACACACACATACACACAGACCGGCAAACTACAGCGGACATCTTCATATATGTGGTGGCAGAGCTGCCAGCTCTTCAACAAGGACACATTAATAAAACTCTGGACCCAGCAGCAAGGTGGCAGTAAAAAAAAAAAAAAAACGGATGAGAGTGACTTAACTGCTACTGTTTAACCTAAAGCGTAGGCCCTTGTTCACTAACCGACGCATAATCTTGTATCGCTCTACCAGCAAGACACTTGCTAACTGCCGCACTCCTTAACATAGACTTCACATATGCGCTTCACATATATTTTAAAGGTAGCCAACAAAAGCAACTACATAAACACGCTTGCACACACAGAAGTAATGTAACCGTTATGGAAGATTAAACAACCCCACCCACTTGCTGCCCGCGTGGCCACGAAGGTCCTGCATTGCACATTGACCTGGGGGTGGGTGGAGGTGTTAAGCCACAGCCACTGACTGCACTGCCCTGAACACTGTTCATGACAGGAGCAGCATGCTATACAAACTTTACGACATGCATACACAGCTCGATACAAACAGCTTTTTTGTTTCTTTTAATCTGCAAGGAAGGTAAAATCACTCACTACTGGGCCCGGTAGTCCACGGCAGAGGGGGCACAAGAAATACGCTCTTACAGGCTGCCACTTCTGGTCCCTCTACTCTCTCTAAAGAAGAACGTAGCAGTGTCGTGTAACCGTTTCAATCAGGATAGCGTAGTACTTAAGCTATCTAGCCTTACTCTAAGGATAAGAGCATTTAACAGGCTGAAGTATAAACCTTCCCAACGCAGTTCGTCTCTGACCACTTGCACACAACCTTGTCCTCAGTAGAAACAGCAAACTTCACAAGGAAAAGATGAGAATGCCACAGTTGGTACTGCGAACACGACAGACAGCAGGAAACCACTGCACTTCACAGGCCTCACATGGCATATTCAAAAGAATAGCTGACACACGTCTTAACTGCGTTGAGCTGGGCGAAAAACTGGAGTATTCACTGATGTGACAGGTGGGGATGAGAGAAGGCTGAGCTGAATTCGGGTCCTACCATGTTGCACAGGTTTGGACAGCTGGATATGAGGTAGCCAATGATCTCCATATAGTCATGTCATCTGGTACAGTATGAAGAAGAAAGTTCTTACAAGTGACCACAGAACAAAGTGTAGATTAAGTGAACATAATAATCTGAGTCACGCTAACTGACGACAATGATGATGGTTGCGTATATTTTCCATGTTACAGCTCTCTCCTATAATAACATCACTCACCTTTTCCTTCCATTCTTGCAGGTATTTGTATAGAATCAGTAGCCAGGGAGTGTGACTATGATCCTGCAGACAAAACACAGATACACATATCACACAGCTCTCATAGCCAACTGCCTGGTCTTATGTACTGTATTTTTGTACCATGTTGGGCCTGTTACGGCCTGCGGGCTGAATGCAGACGTCTTTGAACTGGCCCATCTGCCAAAATGTGAAGTGCACGTTTTCTTCAGCCTTGATTAATTTGATTAAAGTTTAATTTATCAAGTACAGCAGTGTTAGAAATCGGCAGTCCGAGTGAATTCAAACAGTTTCATTTTACACAATAACATATCTTTACACAAAGTACTATTCCTGACTTGTACCTCATCTTTATGTTGTTCAGGGGTCCCTATGTGTACCTCACTGTCAATTGGTTGTTGTGTTTCTTTTTATCAAACTGTTCTGCGCAGAGTGCGATCCATCTTATTCGTGATTCTGCGCACTATAAGTTCACATTATTAATTCGGTAAGTGAACGCCATTATGTACTCATTTGTTGTCCATTCCATTATCACTAGGTTTGTTGTGTATTCACCTAGCGTGGGTTTTTGGTATTTTACCGGCCCACTGCATAGCTTAGAATTTTGAGACCGGCACGCAAAAAGAAAACGTTGCCCACCCCTGCTCTGTGTACGATATTTCTGTACTCTATGTACCATATTTTTGCACTCTGTACTAAAGTTCTGTGTTGTGTACTGTATTTCTGTACTCTTTATGTACTGTATTTCTGTATGATGTACTGTATTTCTGTACTGTTTGTGTACTCTCTGTCTGCCACCAGACAAACTGCGATATCAAGCTTCTATCTCTTAACAGAAGAGGGCAATGCACTGTACCTTTTTGCTCATTGTTTGCAAGTTGAAAGAATCACAAAACTTCTGCAAAGTAGGGAACGGTCGGTCAAGCCTCAAGTCTTCATGAGCGTTGTCTGGGTGTGACTCTACAACTGTCACATCACAGGACAATCAGCTGACCCAGATTACAGCATTAACTCAACTTAGTCATGTTGAAAGATTTATCCCCATAGGATTCACATAATTTTCAGTCAGATTGTAACAGAAGCTGACCAGGCTACCGACACGCTATAAACAGGTCCTTCCCTTTTTTAGTTATCAACCAATACTCTAATAAATAACTGAGAATAATCCCCTTATGTGGCAAGCAAAACAAATATTATCAAATATCAGAGTTAGTGTTGTTATCAAAGTCCCACTACAAAATTTAAAAGAAAACTCATTTCACTAATCAGCTGAGAAGGTTTAAGCTTACTTGTATGTTCACGAACTACAAGACGAAGGTACCCGATGAAACCATAACATCGGCACACAAGAAGAGGAATGTTTCTCTCCCACAGTACTTTTCCCAGCTGCAGCAAAACTCTGAACACATTACAAAGAGTGCATCCATGATCAGTTAATCAAGTTCCTTGTTTTGATAACTGGTAACAAAGGGAATATCTACCTTACTCAAATATTTACATTAAAGTGACATCCTTTTTAACATCATTTTACATATTTCATGTGTGTTTACATCATTTCAGGTGTTCATTTGTGGTTCAGCACCTAATAATGAATAAGAAGACACTAATTTACTCATCAGAAAGATTTATAAAGTGCAAAGAACTGTGAAGAACCCTTCACAAAAATTCATGATAACTGCCAAGAGAAAAGACCCTAAACTAAAACTTGACTTTTAATTAAGGATCACCATAGCTAGAAATAAGGGGACAAGGTGCACTGTAACTTGTTTTTCAAAGCAATTTGTACCTGTAAGTAAAGACAATCCCAGACACTTAATCTCCAGACACTTAATCCTCAAAATGAAATTTCAACTAAAAAAATTATGAAGTGAATGAAAAATTTAATTCAAATTCAAATAATTATTTTCATGTAAACATCAAAATAAGTTTGACAATTAAAATAATACTTAACTTCAACATCTATAACATTAGTTAAAGTTCATGTGAGCTATTAAAGTCAATGTTCTTCAACAATATGATATGAAAAGTGTTATTAATCAATATGACAGGTAAGCTAATGATCGGAGGTACAGAAGACGATCCATTGCCTCATATCGCTGTACAATGTTGCTAATTCTCACCGCCAATTCAGCGTACTTCCTCCTTAGACATTTCTCTCTCCTGGCGCATGACTGTAGAACAGATGCCTTGTGTAGCTGACAATCCTTCAGAGACCATCAAGGAATGTCCACATTGTTGGATAGTGACAGGAGAAGAGAGATTGGAGGGCGTGATGCTAACCCTCCACAGCGTTGTTTGTTCGTGCAACACCTCCGTGCTTCCACCCCAAACACTTCTATGCTAGCACATACGCCCCCCCCCTTTCTGCATAAGGGGCCTCAGTAAGCCACCCTAGACCCTGACTGGGGCGATTGTTACGTCTCATTAGAGTTACCACGCAACACATTTCTCTTACGGTTATAATATTCTCAAGTTCACAAAATAGCAGTTTTGAGTGTTGTGTCGCGATTTGCGGGCATTTCTGAGGATTAAGTGTCTGGGGATTAAGTGGCTATGGATTAAATATCTAGGGGATTAAGTGTCAGGGATAAAATGTCTGGGGATTAAGTGTCCGGTCACCAAATAAAGGAACTGTGACTTACTTTTCATTAAGGTTTGTGGCTATAACCAAAGAAAAGGCACCAAAGAAGTCAGGATTATTCTCTAGCAGCACCTCAGCACTCTGAATAGAATAACGAGAACAAAAAATGAATGTTTATCAAAATGATTGGTCACTGAAAACTGTCTATCCATTTATGTTTATCAAAACTATCAGTCACTGAAACCTGCATATTTATTTATGCATACCCACCCTTACTGGAACATCAACAAGTACCTACATAGACACATAGTGACAAGCATGCAAATATATAGGTGCACATTCATACACATGTAAATATGCACTGTACTCATCTTTCATCTTTATCATGAAAAATAAGTGTTGTGACAATGATCACAGATCAACAACACAAAAGGAAACCAAGGTTTTTAATTATCGCTAGAAATCGAAGTAAACCTTGACAGCAACACAGGGAAGAATGCTTGTTTGAAAATATAAAGTCAAAAAGAAGAATTATGCAACTCAGAGAAGTAACAAAGAAAATCATCAGCCTCTTAACAATACAAAATCTCCTTAGAAGAGTACAAAAAACTTCAAGAAACAATGCTATTTCAATCACTCCACTTTCAAAAGCATGCTTTTTAAAATAGCAAAGTAAATAAATGCATAAACATGGACAGACATGTAACTTCCTTCAGAAATTCAGTTAATTCCTTTTTAATCAAGTCTCAAATTTGTTATTTACCTCATCCACAAAGTTTCCTGACACATCCTCATTCAGCTCCCCCAGCAGCTCTGTAGCCACTTGGGCACGTGACTGAAACATTGAGTTGAGCAAGACTACAAGAACAGCTAGACATGCTCAGTAGACCACAAATGAGTGTAATATGCATCAATATAATTTTTGTGTAGGTATTCTAAAATTCTATGAATTTAATGCAGTTTACCAGACCACTGAAATGACCAAAGATTGTACTCAGAGCAATAAATGTATTTTGTATTAATAATGGTATTCATTTAAGTCTACTCAGATGCTATGAAAAAACTTAATGAGAACATGGAGAGCAGAAGTTTATCAAAATGCAAAGTAATAGGCACACTTGGCTAAGAAACAGAGTGACTTCTCAAAATAACATAATTTTTTTTATACTTGCAATGCTCAGCTATGAAACTAAAACAAGTGTCATGATGGTAAAATGGACTGATGAAACTGGAACCTACAGTTAACAGGTTAGTTACATCAACATGATGAAACAGGATGGGCTACTCACCTTTCCAACCGAGTCAGCAGAAAGAAAGAAGCTGCAATAAACATAATGGCAACATATTGTCATAACTGACACTGCTGACAAATATTCACTTGGCGAAAACAAGAAATTCAATAATTAAACATCATGGTAAAGTGTGTGCACCTTTAAACTGTTACACAAAAGAAATGTGTTCTGACCTACTGCTGTGATGTATTATTGAGCCATGTAAGCAAAAATGAGAGGAAAAACACGTCATGATACTAGACATAAATTAATCAATATTTTAACACAAATTTTAATATATTGATTATGATGATACTATATATGTGTGTGTGTGTGTGTGTGTGTGTGTCTATTTTAAAGACGTCACAAAATATTCATTTAGCACCAGACTTCAAGACCTGATGATCTGATGATCAATGCTCCTATGGCATTAACATACTATCTGGAGATAAAGATGTCACCACAATTCTCACTAGACAGCATGAACCAACATCAACAGTGTGATATTTCATACACAAAATTATCACACTAACAGTAAACTGCTGACTAGTATGCAGCAAGTCACGATTTATTATACACAATATTCAAAGGCAACTTAAAACTAGTTTATATGTAATACACACAGGGCTTAGATGTAATATTACTGCTTTAGGTGCATGATTATTATGCTTGGATTTTATATGTTCAGAGATCTCTCACTTGTTTCCAACATCTTCTGCCTGTACTTTTTTCCCATCCACAACAGTGAAAGAGCCAATTCCTGGAATGAGGCACAATATTTTTTTCTTTTACACTTGAAGAGACAGGAAGTGCATGTATTTTCTAATTCTATATAAAAGTATGGTGCTAACTATAAAAAAAAGCATGGTGCTATCATATCTATAAAGAAGCCTAAGCAAGGTGCTAGCACATCAGCGAAACAGAATCTGACTGTAGACATGCTTTGAGTACAAATTAAATGTTATTCTGTCTTTAAAAAAAAAAAAGCTATAAATGCCGGTAAAGTCAGCTTGACTCTTTGCAGACTCGACTCAACTACTGTACAACTTAAGTTTAAAACTGCACAGAGACAAATCAGCTAACGACAAATAAAAGATGCCACATGTGAGCTAGAAAAATCTGTAATCTAAATAATGTTTTTTGTGGTTTTGATGAATAAAATAGCAGTTGACCAATGTGTATTATTTGACAAGCTTCAGCTGCTTATACGGTCTACTAAACGTGCAACTTTTGCCATTGGTGGTCAACTCTGGGCAGTGGATGAATCATATTTTGGTTGAGTTAATCTGTAACAGTAATTTACTTATGGTCAAAGTCACAGTCAAGTCAGCCAGCATCTCCCTCCCTGGTAGGTATACCTGGAAGAATGAGATTTTTTAAGATCTCTGTGCCTGTAGCTGTTGCATTGATGAGACACACCTTTGCTGCCTCCAGTGCAGACTGTCCATGGTCTCCCCAAAGTCTGCAATTGTATATCATCTTGTGGCAATGTTCACTCAGTTGCAACTCAAATATCAGAAAAATGACAAGATCTATAAAGATCAGAATGAGGATTTATGCTGATGTCATTCCTTGACTCGTACAAAAAGATGTTTTACCTATTTGTGTCTCTCCTTCTGCCGTTAGGGAGAAAAATAAAACTGACATAATTTTAGAGTTGAATTTTCTAATATTTTTCAAAGCGAAATAGGCATATTTAAAGAAGAAACCTCCAGTGGGTGCATTTCTTTAAGGCTGATTTATTTTCTCCATTTATTCACACCATGTAAACGTAAACCTATGACTGAAAACAACCAAATGGATAGGGGAATATTTTATTCTACTTTTTGTACGTAGTATTTATTCTCTTTGTTCAGATAAGATCCTTCTTTAGATCATGATTTTCATTTAGTAACTATACTTAAAAAAAAAGAACGAGAAGGCTGCTAGCGTACCGTAGCTGCCGGTCATATTTGTTGTTCTTGTCCATCGTCGCTCGACTGGCGTCTGCCATTTTGAGAAGGGACGCTACTCTCCACCTGTTGTAGCTGTAGAGACAACTCTTGACTTTGATGTCAACGATAACAACTAATCTTACATCTTGGTAAACCCAACGTTTTTTTTAGTTTTGGACGTTTGTTGATGTTCTCAGTTCTTAACCCGTTTTTTATTACTTATGTCATTAGATTCAATTTAGTTGACTAAACTGGATCACAGCATCCGCACAAAACATTTTCACTTATTCAAAGTATAGTACATTCCCAACTCCTTTCCCGTACTGGCATCGTTTTAAGTCCTGACCAGACTTGTTTTAAAAGGTTATTCACTCGAAAGCCATTTAGCTGGGTTTTTTCCGAGTTAACATTCAGATTATTCATTTATTGTTGGGATCATTAGGGTTATGTATGTGATGAATATTTTAATGGGCAATTTCATAAGTTTCATAAGTGAATATTAAATGTTGAGAGCAATTTTTTGTCCAGTTTGTTTTCTCTCACAGATTGGTGTATCGTATCTTCATGGGGCTTCGAGAAGGGCACCAATTACCGAGAGAATGCTGCGTCCACATGCTTCTATGATTTCGTTGCATCTGATCGAGTTCGTTTTCACGACCTGACGCAGGAGGTTTCAGAGAGGAGTTTCAACATAAGAGAGAGAGACTGTAAATACCAGTAGAGACGGTTTGTGTGTGTGTGTGTGTGTGCGGGAGCGCTTAATGCAGCATGTACGGCTGACAGTGCTTCGTTCCCTCCACCCCCTTCGATCCCACCATTGGTTGCGAGAGCTTTGCATCGCGAGACAACCACAGCGAGTGAGTTATAGTACTCAAACTTTCTAGTATAAATAGGAAGCAAAAATCATTACTTGCACCTAGGGGCCCAGGTATTGTACGTAGTGGTTAAACCACTCGCTTGTCACTACTGCAGTGACTGGCTCAGGGTTCAGATCTCGTCTCGTGACACTTTGTATGTGACACCTGTTCGTAGGGCTGGGTTTTCTTCGGGTACTCAGGTTTCCTTCGCCCTTCCTTTCCCCTCATAGTGCGAAATCACTGCAAAGTGGAAGCACTTTCCTACTAAATAAACCAACCAACCATTCTTGCTCCTGTTACCGAAATGCGACTGGTCCTGCTTGGAAAAGCAGCAAAAGCACTCACGGGAGAATTACCATTTTGCCCCAAGGTGTTATGGTCCCCCTGGGAAGCAGCTCACGTTACTCAAATCATTCCCTCTAATTAAGACCACCCCCAGTACGAAAGAAATACTGTTTTGCCGCAACGTGCTTTAGTTCTGTTGGAGAGCGGCTCACGCCACTCAAACCCTCTTTCCCACCCCAGTGTTTTAAGTGCTAGGTTTTAGTAGGCTAGGTAGGTTAGTTAAAATAGAAATAGTAGTTATATGTGGAAATAATATAAATAAAATATGTCTTTGAGCTTATTTACTTGTGTAAGCGTATCAGTCTGCACGAATGCTAGCATGATGTACGCCTGTCCTTGTCGTGTGAGTGAGATGAACGTGTATCACTAGAGCGAAAGAAATTGTGTCGTCTGTAATTGTGACACAGCAGAGCACACATGAAAATTCGTGGAGTTGAACAATGCGCTGGAGAAAACACTTTTGTTTGGGAAAAAGCAGGGTTATTTTGTGGATTCCAACGTCAGCTAAGTGCGGGTGTGTAGCAGATGGAAAAAGAACACAAGGCTAGGTATCCAATTAGATAATGCACCTGGCAAACAAGAGCTAGAATTTTAGCAGGAAATTCTCCTTGGGAACTTCTGTCCTCTTCTCTGGAACCCTAAAGAGGAAGGGACTGACGCGCTAGGGCCAAAGTCTTAGCCCAAGTGAGAAAGCGGATCAATCTGGCTAAAAATATTTGGTGCCGTGACCCAGATCACTTTCTAGTGTCTTCAGTCCGGCTACAGTTTTATAGGAAAAATTGTTATAAATTACCTTAATCATTTTAAATCAAAATTTTTTGACATGATTTCCTAATTCAGGTTTTGTTGGTATTAATTTTATCTCCTGAGAAAGACGATTAATAATAATAATGATGAAGATTGTTATTCCACATATTGACACTCATATATAGAGAGCATGCTCTTAGCACTTAAACAAGGAAGAGACATGGACTACATGGATGGAACACGAGGGCGTAAGAATAAACAACAGTACTGACGACAAACACAAAACAAAGATAGAAAACAGAAAAAGGCACAGAGGCACAGGAACAGAGAAAATAGTGATTCTGCAGAGAAAGATGGCTAAAAAAAGTAACAAAAGCATAAGGGAGGAGGGTAAAAATGGACTAGTATTGTGTGGACTGTGTTAGGAGTAGTGCTCAAGGAAGAGGTGCGTTTTCAGTGCAGATTTGAAAGATTCAGTTGTAGGAAGGTGGCGGATATGGAAAGGGAGAGAGTTCCATTGTTTTGCAGCACAGTAGCCAAACATCCTGTGACCATATGTTGTTGTTCTGGTGACAGGAACAGTTAGGATACGGTCGTCAGAGGAAGAGCGGAGTTGTTGGCAGGGATGTAAGGGATGAGAAGTTCAGAGAAATAGTCAAGACAGGAGCCTGCAAAGAAATTAAAACACAGCACAGACAGTTTGTACTGAATGTGAGAATGGACGGGTAGCCAGTGTAGAGAACGAAGGAGAGGAGTGACATGGTCCCTTTTCGTGGCTCTAAACACCAGACGTGCAGCGGAGTTCTGTACTTTCTGGAGTCTCTCAACGAGGTCTGTGTTGGTAGCACATGTGAGAGACAGTGACAGATAGCACTGATCTTACAGAGCTCATAATAGACTGACAGACAGCTGTAACATGTTCATCATAATAGGCAGACTGACAGACAGCTGTAACGTTTATCAAGGGTCATGTCTGCGGTGACAATCCCAGATTCCTAACGGCTGACGTGAAGGTGATGTTGGTTTTGCCCACCTTGTTGTGATTGGGCAGACTGAGGAGCAAAGGTTGATGTCTTCTTCTATGGCACAAGAGTTCTTCCGTTTTATCATCATTTAGTTTAAGCTTGTTTTTTACCATCCAGCCCTTGACATCACTAATACAAGCTTCTAGAGAGCTAATAGCAGAGTGAGACTCAGCCGGTGGAGTAGAACAGTAAGGCTGCGTGTCGTCAGCAAAGGACTGATGAGAAACCTGGTGAGACTGGATGCACGATGAAAGTGGTTTAGTGTAGACTGTAGAGGATGAACAGAACTGGGCCAAGTACTGAGCCTTGGGGAACACCTCAGAGAAGTGGAGCAGGGTGAGATGTTTGACCATCGACTACCACAGTCTGGGTCCTATCAGTGAGATAGGAGTTGAACCATGAGAGGGCAGGTCCAGAAATCCCGTAGAGGGTGTGGAGTCTGTGAAGAAGCAGAGAGTGGTCGAATGCAGCAGACAGGTCCAGTAGAGTTAATGGAGAAACATCACCACTGTCAAGGGCAGATAATATGTCTGTTGTTACTTTAATAAGAGTGGTCTCAGTGCTGTGGAAAGGTCTGTTTGCCGACTGAGCTTGTGGGATAAGATGGTGGTCTTGTAAGTAGGCCCAGAGCTGTGTCAAAACTATTTTCTCTATGATCTTAGAGAGAAAAGACAAGTTGGAGACTGGATGGTAGTTGTTTAGCACATTGACATCAAGCGTGGATTTCTTTAGAAGTGGCCTCACAAGCGCATTTCTGAACAAAGATGGGAAAACACCTGACGACAGGCTGACATTTACAATATTTGTGATGGCAGGAAGTAGAGTATCTAGAGTCTAGACACTTGAGAAGAAGACTTGTGGGCACTGCTTTCACATCGGCCTCAGAGACTGGGAGAAACTTGGTCATAGAGCATCCCGGGAGGACATCACTGGAGATGCTGTCAAGCGCCGACGCCGAGTCTAAAGATGATCGAATGTCTGATATCTTTCTGGTGAAATAATCGCTAAAAACTTGTGGCAGCCGTGACACAGGGCAGTGGTGTTGTTGTGCGAAATCCAGTCTTTTGATTGCAAATGGCAAATAGCTTCTTGGAGGAGGTGCAGTTAATTATTTGGCCCTGAAGATAAGATGTTTTAGCCTTGTAAATGCACTTTGCAACGCTTCGCTTTGCGGCATTATAAATTTCTTTGTGGATGACGAGATTGTGAGTGTGTGTGTGTGTTATGTTCACGTGCTGCTTAAGCATTTACTGCAACATCACTTTTGAGTGCTGCTATCATGCAATACTATAGCAGAATGAAAAATAGTAAGTGACCTGTTAGGCCATATTTTGAACATATTGCCCTGTCATGCAAGGCACCTTACATGTGTACACACTGTTATGTCTTCAATATGATGGTCATACCATTCCTCAGATTGAAAATATAAAATGAAGATTTCCTTAAGCACATCTTTTGTGTTGAAGATGACTGCTACAAGTCATCCTAAGCACTGACAGATGACAAACATACCTTCGAGCTCAATACAGAGGCCTATGTATCCATATTGAATGATAAATGGGCCTAATTCCAAATGCTGGAAAATCCCAAAATCATTTTTTAAGGCTTATGGAAGTTAAAGACACCATATGCAATTTCGCTCAAACCCAGTGTTCATTATGTATTTTTATGCCTCACACAATATGCCATATCCTGTTGAATCCCAAGGTTAAGAAAATTCAACTTACATTGAAAGATGGCATATCATCTCATGGAGCCCACCAGCTGGTTCTGAGCCACAACCCAAATTGTTAAATATGGATTTGTATGCACTTGACAAAACAAAGTAGTGAAGAGAGTTCATTCTATGGACTCAGGCGATGAAAGTTTGCCAAAACTTGGAAACTTCATGATAATCACAAAACTGGATTTGTGGCAAATACCATTTACAGAAAAGTCAGAGTGATACACAATGTTTATCACAGTTTTCACAGTATTCACCCATCTACCACTTGGTTGCAGGTCAGCCATCGAAGTACTTCAACACTATTTCAAATAATCTGGCAGATTTCCACGATATTTCAGTTAGACAAAATCTTGATAATACAGTTGGTCAAACAACACCAACAGTTAAACTCAGAGTGACAACACTCACAGTGCTGCACAACTGATGACGCAAAAACATATCACTGATAACGCAACAACACAAACCACACACCAAAAATCTAGCAACAGGGATAATGCAACACAACCTGATTTAGTCACACTAAAGCAGGCAGAATTTTCAATAGAAAAGAAAGATTTGACTTATAAATTCATAAACAGAAGGTATGCACTGAACAGAACATGTTATTTTAGGTTTATATTACACCTCTCAACAAGCATAGTGTTAACGATGAGTTTACTAAACAGTGTTTATAACCAACAATAAGGACATGCACAAAATACTTAGGTTAGTCTTTTCACTATGCTAGAAACTTTAAAGTCCTTGACTAGTCTAGTAACCAAAGAACACATACAGAAAGTACACGTAATACAGAAATGATAACATTGACCCTTCATTCTAAAGAACAGGGGGGGGGGGATTGAGAAACTGATGTCTTTAAAATGATGGAAAGTACAATACACTGTAGTAAATGTACTAAGGGATACATGGATTACTCAAGAGAAGAAGGAGTGGGCACAGGAAACAAGGATAAATATAATGGTCTTTATTCGTGATTGTTCCACAGATCAAGTAGATAAGAAAACATTACAAAGATTATAGTGAACACGTTTTCAAAAAACTGTGATATAATTCTTAATGATGAAAAGGAGACAATATCTGATCATGAACGAACATGGTTTTTTTTAAATGTTGACAAAAAAAAAAATTCAAACTACTATGAAACAGGATGATGAGATGAAAAGATCTCGACAAAGATTAAATAATGTGTTGTCAAGGGCATACATACATACATACAAATAACACATCACATACTGACATACTGAGGGAAATCAGGAAAAGGGAAACATTTTATTGTATTAAAATTAACAAGAAACTCCAAAATGTATGATAAACAAAATTCCAAAAGAGCACAGCAAATATGCTAGATTATGGTATTGTTGGACACAACCATTTTTTTCTAAGAATCACAATTTTGCAGCTGAGCCAAAAACAAAAGAAAGCTATTGATATTATTGCACAGATCATCTTTGAGATTAAAAAAAGCTATGCCAACATACAATTATTAAAACCAATGCAAATGAAGAAACTTCAGTATGATAATTTACTACTAAAACTTGAATGTCAATTGTTTTTTGACTAGTCAATGCAAAGTGTTTATCAAGAGATTTTCATACTCCTACATACACTGTTGATATGCCAGAGAATTTAGAAAGGCTTCAAATGGATGCAATCACTTAATACCCCTTCCAAAGACAGGAAACAGTAAACTACCGAAACAACAGAACCATAAGCCTAAGCAAAGTCATCCTGAAAGTAATCAAGAATTGTCTCAACGTCACCACCGAGGAACTGCCAGCAAAAGAAGAAACTGGCTTCAGACCAGCCAGGAGCACAGATGAATGGATCTTCAACTGTTGCTTCAGACCAGCCAGCAATACAGATGAATGGATCTTCAACTGTTGCTTCTTGATAAGCACAAGCTGGTCTGGTTTGGCAATCTCATCTGACAACACTCCCCATAAGTCCATCCTTCAAATGCAGAGGCAGACAGAGAAAAAAATTAGCAAGCTAACATAATGATAAGACTTCATTTATCCCAAGGGCAATCAGTATCACCTGTATAAGAAAACAACGAACCACACAGCACAACAAACAACACTTACCATCACACATGCATGCACCAGACAGACCCTCATGCAATCCTGTCAGACCTGCATATGATCAACATTCATTCACACATGATAACAAAGGACAGCCCCATCTGTTGGTCCTGCATGTGATAAAACTCTCCTGATAGGACATGCCTATTATCAGAATTGCAGACTTTCGACTGGCCATACCATGCAAGGTCTGCTGACTGCTGTCCAGTCATTGCCATAACGACCAGTATGGGTGGACCAGAAAAATTTGTCAACTGGTACCAGTCAAGGGATGAATAAATGAATGTTTAAAACTAATACTGTAATCTTAAAATATTTTCAATATAAGCATATTGTTTCAGTTTAGGCATCAATAAATTTCAAAACAGTACAAAAAAGAGTTAATTATTACTGAATTTTTTGTTTCTAGTTGTTCAAGTGTGGATGCAAGCACAGAACATGAAACATGAACAAGCAGCATTGTCCTGTTTAAATTTATTTATAACAAATGTAATTACTTAAATTTTAAAAGCACAGGAAAAACATTATCCATGCTTCCATGTTCCCTTCTTTTAAAATCAAATGACAAGCTATGCTAGTAAGACAATCTTTCTCCTTAATAAATGAAACCACAATATCTCATGTTGTTAGTGACAACTGTGGAGTGTTTTCACACTGTGAACCACAAACTACATATCTGTGCCATTGCAAATGTAGCCATCAAAGCATTTAATTCTTCTGAACTGGGAAAATACTAGTACAGTGGTATAACAAGCATGCCACAAGTGATTACAAAAATGTCTCGTCACTTTAGAAAGTATTTAGAAATTTTTTTTTTTGGTCCATGCTAAGCAGCTTTCATTTTCAAGACCTGTAAAGACTTTGCAAAAGCCTAACAGCCTTTCTTTGTTGTGACTCATTAGTAAAAATGTCCTGGTTAATGTCAGTAATGGCAAACAGAATCTTGCAGTCGTATCTAGAAAAATTGTTATAAGATGCAATGCCATTTGACAAAACAAACCTTGTTTGAGAAACAAAACCAGCAAGAACTTTGTGATCAAAATTGAGTACAGATATTAAGAAGTCACAGTGCTGCATGGCTGCAACAAGGGGAACAACACAGGAGATAGCGACTAAGCAAGAGCCCAGCAGAAGGCAATAACAATGCTGCAGCAAAATGTTTTGATTCTGATTTTTGTTCTAAACAAAATATTTGCACAAAAAAATCATCAAATTTAAGCAGCAAGCAAACTTCTTTTTGACCCTGAGAAAATTGGTGGGTTAGACCTAGTTTGTCAGTATTTGGTGATTAGTTGACATCACATTTTGTTGACAATTTTGCCAAAATTAACAAGAGAAAAAGAACCAAGCAACTCAATTCAACAAATTTTCAAAATGGCTAAAAATAAAAGGACATAAAAATGCACTGGCCCAACATCCCTCCACTCCCAAACTCCCCAGACCCCTTCTCCACCAAAAAGAGGGCTTTAAATTAACAATGTTAGAGCAATCCAGGTAGTTATCATGTTTTCGTTATGCACTAGGTGTCTAAAAAAACTATAAGCATGAATTATATACATACAGTAAACAAGAAAAAACAATGAAAGGGAATTTTTGAGTTATTCATAGTCAGTTGAACTGTAGAGCTCATTTCATAACAGCATAAACATCATGTATGTTATAATGAAAGAAGTGAAAGATTTAAAACAGAGCTTTCAAGACATAGCAAGAAATATTTCTTTTTTGAAAGGCTATGTTTGCAAAAAACTGACATAATGCAGATATGTATCTGATAAGATTACAATAATTTACTTCTGAAAAAAACGACTCTTTCAATTGATTAAGATGTTAGTCTAATTACTCATTACAACAACACCCATCTCAATCCAAACACACATGCCTTGCTACACAGAAATAAAGCACCAGAAGAAAGAATAGAAAATAATAAAAGAAAAATCTTTTCAGAATGGAGGTAAAACTTTCTACTGTAAACCCTAAATTCTCTATATCCTCCTTTTTTCTCCTATCATCTGGCTATGCCTGACTGAATGGTGGGTGGTTTGTCATGCTTTCTGAATGGTGGGTGGCTTGTTATGTTTTCTGAATGCTGTACGTGACTGAATAAGTAAGCCTAGGACCTGCTGAGTAGGCACCTTCCAAATGATGATGATTATTATGCATGGTACAGATACAAGTCATTCTAGTTAATTAACTGTGCCCCTCCCCTAACAGCAAGTGTAAAGAGACATTAAGATTGCAAGTTTTTGGGCACGTGATGCCTATTCTCAGCAGCATAAACAACTGAAATAATGTAAAGATAACAGCTACACTTACAAAATTGTGAGCAAAACAAGGAAAGTATTTGTTACAAATTCTCATCAAACATGCCTTAACAGCACACACACACACACACACGTGTATTTTTGTCTTCTTTTGCCTTTTTCTTTAACTCACATAGTTCAGAAGTTATCTACAATAAATCATAATTACTGGCTTTTTTATCATTCCGGAAAAATGATTTTGATAAACTGCTCTAAAACGCAAAAGCATATGCAAATTGCTTCATCATTTCACAGTTCACAGTGAAGGAATGCCCTTCAGCAAAAACTACAATGCCAACGTTAAACCCCAAAAAGGGGAATGTTTAGCCCTTCATGAAAAGAATCTGCCCTTGCTGGGATTAACTTTTTAAATAAAATACACACATTACAATGGCAATGTAACTTTTTATGCAAAGACCATGCATCAGAAAGAAAATACAAATCAGGGGGAGAAAACCATATTGCACTCCTTTGTTTTAACCTTTGGCATGCTTTATTTTCAATATACTTCTTCCAAAACCCTTTTAATGAGATTTAATGAATATATGGTCCCACCCACAAGCTTTCAGTTAAGTTCATGGGTAAATACAACCTGGATGTAAAAACTGATTTTGAATTTGTGGACAGTGACACCAGACATGAAAATCTCACGATACATGCCAAAGGTTAAACTCTCCACATCCGAGTACATATCCTGTACACTTCTGGTTATTTCTTGTTTGGCCTACTGAATGGAACTATTATTCATATTTTCTACTCAGTCCGTTAAAAAGCTGACAGAATTATAATTTATGAAAACCAGTGCTTAGTTTTTAGTAAGACATTTTTAGTAAGTCTGCACACAGAAAGCATGTGGTGGGGGAGGTGGGTAGTTGGAGTATTTCGTCTGTTGATCAAATACCTTGGTGGGAAAGCAGCCTCATGAGGCTGAAACTTTTGGTAAGACATGAAGGTTATTTCAAGAATGAAGACCTTCAGCACGATGGCACTATAGTACTGGTTCTAATCATCATGTAGAAGATTGATCTGATCACAAGAATGAGCCCCGAGATGAATGAACCTGAAAGCAAACACCACTAATTATTGTTAATTATTCCTTCATTCCTACAAAAAAAAAACAGACCAGAAGAATCCAGCAGCATCAGCAAATTGTCTTCCTTGTACCTAAAGAGGTGTGGTGCATGCAAACTACAAATATTGCATGCATATGCACCCACCACCCACACATACACACACACACAGCCT
This sequence comes from Marisa cornuarietis, assembly GCA_004794655.1. Taxonomy (NCBI): domain Eukaryota; kingdom Metazoa; phylum Mollusca; class Gastropoda; order Architaenioglossa; family Ampullariidae; genus Marisa; species Marisa cornuarietis. The sequence goes on along the minus strand of SMMW01000204.1, from coordinate 125,188 downwards.
GACTAGCATTGCTTTCCACTTTCTGTTCTTGTTTTCAAATGTTATGATCTTGCTCTCCCAAATAAGAACTTTTGCACTTCTGTATTTTAAGCTCAAATGAATCACAGGTTTTGTTTACAAATATTCTGAGCAATTACTCAGTGTTTTATTGCAATCAACATCAACATCGCCTGTAACTCACCAATCCAAACAACATAGATCCCACCATTTGATTTGGCCATTTCATAAGTCCCAACCTGTACACAAAAGTTAATGATGCCATGAAGTATACACACAAGATTTTTTCCGTCACCCTAATGAGAACAAAAAATGTACATTGAAAAAATAAAAACAATGCCGTGTCAATCCCTTCACTCACACTCTGTCTTCAATCCTTCTCCCCACCATCAATAGTTGTCATTACCGTCATCGTAGTATCATACCTAGTATCATACTATTAACATCACCTTTATGTCAATATCATGTCAGTATCATACCTAGTATCAAAGTAATATCTTCCTCAGCATCATACCTAGTGTCAAAGTAATAACATCTCAGACTCTTATTACCTGTTTCTCTTTCTCTCTCCCTCTATTATTTCTCACTTGTTTCCAACAGTAGTTGTCAACATCCACCATTATCATCATCTTTGTCCACATCATAACGTCTGTTATCATAATGACATCTCTTTCACCTACTTCTTCACTGCAGCTCTCACACTCACTTGTTTTCATCTTATCATCCTAGATCTCTTTCATTTCTATTTATGCAATCACATCCATAACCAGGCCTGTCAACTTTAGACAACCTAGCAAAACATGATATTCTGACAACCCAGCTATATACGTAAGCAGCATGATGATGAGTTCTGATGGAATTTATTCTTTGGATGAAGATAATTATGACCCACCCCTTTACGCCTTTCATGTCAGACTGTTTAAGTGCATGACACATCCCAACAAATCTAATCGCTGAATGCTTACATCTGCAGTGTCTAGGAATTGCTCTGTGCTTGAACCAGACAAGGAGTTAATGGAATGAGGGCACGGAAATGATAAATAACTGACAAAGCAACTCACCGTGACCCCAATGCCAGCACTAATTAAGGCCAGTCCAAGCACAAGACAGATGATACCCCGCACACGGACAGAATTGTAGCCAACTGAGGATCTGTGAATGCAAAGCATCTTAGGTATAATTATGAAGCAGATCCTGAGTATACAAGAAAATTAACAGAAATCTAAAGTTCTACTCACAATTATTTGAATGATGTATGATTAGAGACAATCCACAAGCTAAAACATCAACCTAAGTCAGACAAGAATTAAGGTAAAAGGTGCTGATGGATTAGCAGTGCACAACTTTTACAAAAATGAAATATGATTTTTCTTGACCCAGTTAGAACTGCTTGAGAACTTCTGAAAAAAGTATGTTAACTCATTCTAACATCTTCGTGCATACATGGCTTAAGCTCAGTGCCTACATAGTAACTCTTTCATATGTGTGCTAAATGTTATTTTATTTTGTTTGTTAAATTATTATTAATGACAAGAAATGTGAATAAAATCAACAGTTACACTAGCTGAACCATTTCCAAACAGTTATCTCCCTTAGACCATAAAACTAAATGACTTTTACAAAAAGTTTTCAAAATTTCCCATCACATCCCTTCTTTTACTGCAAAAATGGTGTCAAGCAGAACTGAACATGCCAACTATTACACAGCAAAAAAAAAAAAAAAAGTGACTTCTTAGACAGTGCTATGCTTTCTGTAGCAAAGACAAATGATAACAAGTAATGATGAAATATTAGCTCTACTATGACAAATTTGTTATGTCTGACATAAATAAGACCTCTAAGCTAAACTTTCATCTTATCACATGCATAAGACCAGAACATTTATGTGTTTAGACCACTATTCCCCCCCCCCCATCCCACAATTGTACATGATTAGAAGCTTTCCTAAGTGATTCTGACATGATGTATAAAATAGTGTACTCTAATGAACTCAATTTTACTATTTGAAAAATAATTTTGCACTGTGATAAGTCTCTAATAATAGATGCAAATAAAAACATCAAATACAAAGATTGTTACTTTCCTTCCATCAAACAATATGCTTTACAGAAAGCTTTGATGAAAATATGAATATGAAAAAGATGATAAATCAACTCTCCAGTCTGTAGGTAAAGACAATAAGCAGACCTAAACCAATATTTCACATAGCTCTTTGTAGTAAAAGCTTTGTAATCAGCTACTTACACCTTTCTACAATGAGGGCATCTGGCAAGTGCTCTTGCGACGACACTGAACTGCACACCAAGGCCTATAGGTCAGCACTAGCAACAGAACTTCACTAAAATTTTAATATTTCTAACCCTCTGGCATATAAAAATAATCATGGAGCATCAAGTTATCGACACATCATCAAAAAACCATCTACAAGCAGACACCTATGTAAGACTTTCTTAGATCCAAAGTGTTGAGGTGTCTGTGACAATACTACCACAAATGTCAGATTACAATTTGGAGACATTTGTCCTGTTGTTTGAACAGACAGTGCCTTGTATGCAAATCAGCCACACCTAAAAGTTACTAAGCATGGGACATGCTGCACACCTGACAACTAATCTGTCAGTACATTTTAATTTTTCTTTTCTGTGTAACATTTGTGCAGTCAGATCCTGTTCCACATAGTGAAAAGCTGGCATCGCAGCAGAGGTTGCTTCCCTTTCCCCAGAGTCGGACATGAAGGTTAAGGCCTATTCTCACTCTACAATTTACTGCACTTTGCAGGGTTTGTAGGACCTGCTAGGACCTTTCTGAGTTTAGCGCATGGCTGGGTGGGGGCTTTGCATCAAGGTTTTCACGGATAGGAGGCAATTCTATTTTCTTGCAGAGCCTGACCTACATTACATGGCTGTAGCCAATCGGAATGCTTGAACACAGTTGCCTCCCTTTTACCTCCAAATTAGAAAATGGCGGTGTGGTCAGGAAAGGTGTACGAGTATGATTTGTATGTGGGAAAACTACCCGTGACTGTTCGACACTGCCAATCCAAAGTATCTCAACCGAGATAAGGCCAAGAATGCCTGAATTGAAATTGCTCGTGCTCTGGGCAGCCTCGATCAAATATAAAAGTTCTTCAAACGTTGCAGACGACATTCGCAAAAAGCGTCTGCATTCTCTCGAGTCTTCTGAAGATATTTCTTTTAGAGGAAATGAAAATAAGGCACCTAAGCGACTCCTTCATGCTACCCACCCCTCACCCACATCTTTTTTTTCTTCTCTTCTCTCTCCCTATTTCATCAGACAATATTATTAACGTAGCAGCAGTAGCTTCTGAAAGTATCTGATTGTATCGACTACCCACAATGCGCTGTGCGGATGACGTCACCTTGCAGGACACTAGCCAGTGGACTGGCTATGTAAGAGTAGAACGGTTCTGCAACGCTGCCTAGCAGGCAAAATCATGCACGCGCAAACCCTGAAAATATTGCAGCGTGAGAATAGGCCTTTACCCTCCCCACCCCTTTCAGCCATAGCTCCTGACATTCTTCCTGGTGAATATAGGTCCTGCGGAATTGATGCATTGAAAAGAGAAGTCCTGCATGATGTGTTGAATAGAGCAGTACAGCAGGATGAAGTGTTTAACAGAGCAGTCCTGCATGATGTATTGAATAGAGCAGTTGAGCAGGATGAAATGTTGAGCAGAGCAGTCCGGCATGGTGCGTTTCAGGGTCTGCTCTATGTGGCCACTTTCTCACACTGGGCCAAGCCTATAATGTTAATCTTCTTAAGCCTTCAGACCACAATACCCCATGTGGTCTCTGTCTCGTTGCTCAATGGGGTCCAGCCAAGCCTGGTACCTGCCATTCTGAGTGATCCACTCTTCTCTATATGTTTTGGAGAAGTCTCTTGACCTCACTAAAGGTTGTGGGGATGTGCTGGAGGAGTTGTTGGCTGCCTTCAGGATCCGTTGTCAAGGGCTTGATGGGCTCTCTTGCTGTCTGTGAAGATGAATTTGCTCCCTGGGGTTCTTCCATGAGCAGAAAGGAACTGCTGCTTCTGAAATCACAAGGACTCCCACTTTGTAGCTGATCCATGGCGCTTCTCCCAAAGCCACAATAGATATGGGTTCTTCATCTGTAAATGGGATAAAGATGCTGCTGGGTGGTTTTGTCTTCTGCTCCATGTATGAAGACATGAATCCAGACCTCGTCAAATGTACAGGTGAGACCAAAGAAGAATTCCTTTATCTTCTCTTGGAAAGAGTTTTCAATATCTTGAACAAGGAGGGCAAGCTGGTCTTCTATGGTTCTAAACTTTATGTAACCAGTCTATCAGCTTGGCATAAGAATTTTGATTCTACCACAAGATGAGACAACTATTTACCAATCCTTCTAGGAGTAATCTTTCAGTTGAGATGACATGGGTCTTTAATTAAATACTGCCATTAATATTTTTATCTTTGCCTTTACTGCAGATAGGGGATACTTCTTCCCACATGAACAGCACAGTGCCAATCATCCAGCTGATGTCGTCAATAGTTATTATAGTCAAGTGACTTGTAAGCCTGCTTGTCTTTTGGTACAGATTTACGATGCTCTCCATCCTTACTGTTTATTCCCTTAGTCCTCTTTGTGCCTTCTATGTTTATTTCTTGTCTATATGGTGGTTTCTCCTTCTGTCCTTCGTGTGTCTCCTTAAGATGTAAGAACTTCATGATCATTATTATGAACTATATAATTATGTCATGTGCATTATTATGTTGATGAGAAGAAGCCTGTCTCTGGTGCCAGTGACTCTGTTATGGTCAGGACTTTCTTGAGTTTCAATTTGTCGAAGGTGTGCCTCAGCTCATTCATGACGGAAACATTTACTCATGCAAGTGTCTACTGAACTGGGTTACGTGACTGTAAGATGTTTTCAAACTCCTCTTTAAATTCCTTGGTTAGCATTCTTGACCTGTGAAAAAGAGTTCTTTTTTGTACAGATCTGCAAACATGTTGGCTGCAGCTTTCTTGCGTTTCAGATGGCTGTCCTGTTCTGTTATGGTTTTGTTTCTTGAGTTGTTGTTTAGGGTCCTGGTCAGCATCTAAAGGCATTGTATACTTACTGACATATTGAGAGAGGTTCATTTGAAGTCTGCTGACATGTTGAGAGAGGCTCTTTTACTAAATCAGAAAAGTTTTTGCTTTTCTGTGTGCCTCCGAATTTTTATCTGAAGGTGACCTCTCCATTTTATCATTGGCCTTGATCAAGTTGTTGTGTAGGGTGTCGATTTCACAACTCCAGTTAGTATGGTAATCTTGCCATCTCCCTCTGATGATCGTTGCCTTTGTTGCCTCTAAAACTGAATTAAGGTTAGGGTTGAGATTGCCATGGTGAAGCTTCCAGTATTTTTGTTAGAATCATGGTCTGAAACTTAATAGTTCTTTTGTTGGTCCTACAAAGCTTTTTTTGTTTTTTAAAATAATTTCACCTTAGTATATTTTGTTATTATTCAAGATTGGTAGGAGTCTAAAGTTGTTTGTCAGTACATTTAAAAAAGAAAGAAGAAAATAGTGCTTACAAGAAACATCTGATGGCAATATGCACACTTCACCTGCTGGGAGTTTGGCGACTGCACAGTTGATGTCAAATGTGGTGTGCCCACATTTATAACACGCTGACTGCAACATACAAGAAGTAACATTTTATTCTGATGTTCTTTATTTCTATAATGAGTACTATTTTTGTTAGGGAATGATTACTGTCTCCTGGTGCTTAGCAAGCACAAAAGTATTCTCTCATGTATCTGTATGCACATTTGTCTTTACAAATCAATTTGTGCATGTATACATGTAGGTATGTGTATAAACGCACGTGTACACTGCACAAATCATATGATTATGTTGAAGAAAAAATTATTTCTGTACCCTTTTTTGCTACACACGCTGTATGATGACGTCTTACATAACAGAAACAGCGTTGACAATCCTATAGCTACATTTGCAGCACATTTTGTTCTAAAAGGTCACAATCAATCCTCTTTGTGCTAGTTGCACATAAGGCCTAAACCAGAGCCCGTCACTGATGTCGATCGGCTGAAACCCACTCCAGGCGACCCCATGTCCAGCCCTTTCCTTTCATCTCCCTTTCCACTGTTCTTCTCCAGGTTTCCTTTGGGAGTCCATCGTAGTGCGATTCTGGAGAGGTCTGCTGTCTGCTGGCGGAGCACATGTCCAATCCATCGCCAACGCCTTCGTTGAACCAGCGTGGTGATGGACTCGGTTTCAGTTCTTTGGTGGAGTTCTTCATTGGTGATGGTGTTTGGCCAAAAGATGTTAAGTGTGCGCCTGAGGCATCTGTTTTGGAAGATGTCAAGCCTGTTACCGATGTTTTTGGTCATCTTCCATGATTCTGACCCATAAAGGAGGGTTTCCATAAAGATTCTCAGCTTGGTCTTCTGGCTGATGTTTTTTGCCTTCCATGTGCTCCTGAGTGAGGCGAAGGCCTGGCTGGCTTTCGCCAGTTGGGCTCGAATCTCCACCTCCGCATCCCCGGTGTTTGAAATCTTGGACCCAAGATAGGTAAAACTGTCAACTTCCTCAATCTCTTCTCCATTTAGTTTGATGTTTTCTTGGACTCTGGGGTTCACTCTCATACTTTTTGTTTTCTTTGCGCTGACCTTCAAGCCAAGGTTTCCAGCTCTTTCTGAGAAGGCATTTGTTTTCTCCTGCATGTCTTGGTGGCGGTGTGACAACAGGGCAATGTCATCGGCAAAGTCCAAGTCTTCCAGCATTGTTGCTGCCGTCATAGTCATGGTCAATTTGATCCCTCTCCTCTCTCTGTTGGTGGAATTCTTCATAATCCAGTCCATGGCCAGAATGAAGAGGAGCGGCGACAGAATGCAGCCCTGCTTCACCCCAGTACTGACGTTGAAGGGGGCTGTGAGCTCCGTGTCACAGATCACCTGAGATTTGAAGTCGCTGTACAGCATTGCAACGACCTGGACAAGTTTCGCAGGGACTCCATAATGCCTCAGGATCTTCCATAAGGACTCGCGGTGGATGCTGTCAAAAGCCTTCTCCGGGTCGATGAAGTTGATGTACAGCGGTGCGTTCCACTCGTTGCTCTGCTCCAGAATCTGACGCAGAGTGAAAATGAGTTCAGAGCAGGATCGCCCAGGGTGAAATCCTGCTTGCTGGGCCCGGAGGTCTTTCTCGACGGTTGCTGTCAGTCTTGACAAAACAATCTTGCTGAAGACCTTGCTGGTGAGGGAAAGAAGTGTTATACCCCTCCAGTTATTGCAATCTCCAAGATCTCCTTTCTTGGGTAACTTGAAGATGAGCCCTGTCTTCCACGCATCGGGGATCTGTCCTGATTCCCAAACTTGCCTGAAGATTTCAGTCAACATGGGAGCTGTCACATTCACATCTGCTTTCAACATCTCTGCTGTTATTCCATCTGCCCCTGGTGCTTTGGCGCTTTTCATTGCCTTGATTGCTGCTGTCACTTCTTCCAGGCTTGGCGGGTCTGTGCAGATGTCACGGTCTGTATCTGCTGGCTGGATGTCTGCGAGCTGAGGGGGGTCTGGTCTGTTTAGAACTGACTCAAAATGCTCCCTCCAGCGCTGTAGTTTTTCTGCCTCTCCCTGGACAACATTTCCGTTCATATCTTTCACTGGCACTTCACTGTTTTTGAACCTGTTGTTCAGCTGTTTATTGATTTTATACAGTGTCTTCAGGTCATTTTTTTCTTGCTGCTTCTTCTGCTTCATCTCAGTCAGTCAGTCAGTCAGTTGTCCCTTGCCTGGCACCTGGCGTTGGGGGGAGCACATAGATAGATGCTGCAGCTGACAGGGCCCGCCACTCATGCCTATTTTGGGGAATAGTCAGCAGGTCCTGTACAGGACGACCAGTCCAGTCTTTGACGTTCGTAAGCCAGTTCTTTCTCTGACCACCGCGGCATCGGCCACCCTCCAAGGTGCCTTGAAGGATAGTCTTCGACAAGGTGTCGTGCCGGGTCACATGACCAAAGAAGACCAGCGTATGTCGCTTGGCTGTTGATAGTAGAGGTTCCTGGTGTCCCACGAGTGTGGCAATCTTGTTTCTTACAAAGTCGTTGGTTTTGTGTTCTTTGTATGAGATCTGGAGCAGCCTCCTCAGACACTTGTGCTCGAATGCCTGGATTCTCCTTTCTGTTTTGGCGAGCAGAGTCCACGTGTCGCATCCGTAGAGCAGGATCGGTACTACCAGGGATTTGTACAGCCTGTACTTGGTAGTGAACCTTATCTTGTGGCTATGCCAGATCCTATCTAGCCTAGCCATTGCTGCTGTTGCTGTTGCGATCCTGATGCGGATATCTAGCGTGGAGCTGCCGTCCTTGGAGAGGGTGGCTACCAAGTACTTGAAGCTACTTACATCTACGAGCTGTACCCCGTTCATAAAGATCTCTGCTTTTCCGTTGCCATTGATCATAACTTTGCTCTTTTCAGTGCTGGTCTCCATTCCATATGCGTTTGAGCTGTCTGTCAGTCTGTTGGTGAGGTCTTGCAGTTCCTTGTTAGTACCTGCTAACAGATCTATGTCATCAGCAAAGCGTAGGTTGCAGATTGGTCTTCCACCGATTGAAATGGAGGTATGGTGGTCATGAAGAGCTTCAAGCATGATGTTCTCAAAGAATATATTAAACAACACGGGTGATAGGGGACATCCTTGACGTACCCCTACTGTGGTACGAAAGTAAGCTCCTATTTGGTTGTTAAGCAGAACTGTACTCGTTGAGCTGTTATACAGCGCTTCAACTGCCAGTTTCTCTATGTAGTCCCTTTTGTCGGTTTTGATCATCCTCTTTACCTCTTTGTTTATTTCTGTATATCTTTGTCTGTGTTGTTCCTTCAGACGTTCAGATCTGGTGTTGTTGATTTTCTGCTTGGTTGACTTTTTCTCGTCTATCCTTTTCCGTGTCTCTTCTCTGATCCACTGTTCTTTCTTTTTTCGTTGGAAGCCCAGTATTTTCTCTCCTGTTTCCTGTAAGACTCGATTGAAGTCCTCTAAGGTCATCTCCTGTTGGTCCCCTAGTGCCTGGAACCTGTTCTTTACTTCCACTACAAAGGCCCGTTTGGTGGCTGAGTCCTTTAGTCTGCTGGAGTCCACTCTCTGCTGACCTCCCTGTTTTCCTCGCGATCGACGTAGCTTCAGAGAAACTGCGGCTATCACAAGAGTGTGGTCACTGGCAACGTCTGCTCCTCTGTAGGCTCTGACATCTTGAAGTGAGTTCCTCCATCTTCGGTTGATGATGACATGGTCTATCTGGTTCTTTGTGATCCCGTCTGGTGATGTCCACGTTGCCTTGTGGATGTCTTTGTGTTGGAAGAGTGTGCCTCCAATCAGTAGATCCTGTAGCTACATTTGCAGCACTTTTTGTTCTAAAAGGTCACAGCTTATTAAAACTACTTGGGCCATTTTCAAGCATCTGCTAATAAATGTAACGAGCTGCTCAGCAGAGACATGAATGGGCCCTTTTCTGACCTTGTTAACCCTTTTAACTATAAGTAAGAAATGAAGCATTTGACTCTCTGATATCAGGCAGTCCTAAAGGGATGTATGACAGTGCAACAAACTCACCAGTTTGGTCGTGGGCATGCTATGCGCTGGGCTGTGCTGCGACATACCAGAAGGCAGTTGCACGGACATCGTACATACTTCTTGCCTGGAGGTGGGGCTTTAATAGGCTGAGCAGGAAAAAGTGTGAGAAAATTTTGTTTGGAAACTGTTTTGCTAACTTGCTGAACATAATTAAAGGTTGGGGTTAGGTTTATAAATTTTACACACAAAATATGTATTTTGTTTCAATCATCTGCCCAAATCTGCCTACCTTAATTGTTAAAGGATCAGCCAGTCAACTAGAAAGTAGCACTTAAATGATAAAAATGATGCACTCAATTTTTTAAGTTCAAAATTTTGGGTTTTAGTAAGGCAGTTAACTTATCATTGTGTTTGGAACATAGCTCTGGCTAGTTTACGGAGGATGCAAGTGTTCGCTTTCAGTTTCCTTAATGCAGTTGTCATACATAATACTGGCACCCTGGATTTGGAGACCATGCCATAAAATATGGAACCAAAGCAGTCATAAAACAAAATAACAAACTAGTGAACACTTGTCCTGTCTGGTTACATTGAAAGTAGAATCTTTCTATAGAGCCTTGCACACACATGAAGCCAATGTCTCATATGCTCCTTGTTTTTTTGTTTTTAAGGTAGAAGGCAACCAAGACAAGTCTGATGACATCCTTAACTGAGCTCTCCCTGTCCACAGCTTTCCATGCTTCTTGCAGTGTCCCAGCATTACTTGAAACTTTTAATATGAAATGGGTTTAACTGCATCATGAAACATGGTTAGTCTGTGCTCCCTCATGCAAGAGTGCAAAAATTCCAGCCTTCATGAACCACCCTGGAGCTGGTTTAGAAACAGTAGTTAGGAAAATAGAAGACTGAAGTGATGAAAATCAACAACATGCAGGAACTTCCAATCCATCTTCAAGGAGAGAACATCCTAGAAACAGACCGCTTCACATATCTGGGAAGCATCGTTAGCAAGGACGGTGGAGCTGACGACGATATCAGAAGCCACACAAACAAGGCCAGACATGCTGTCAACACCTTACGCTTTATCTGGAATTCCCGAGCATTATCCCTCCGCAGTAAGACCCGCATCTTCAACACCAATGTGAAGGCAGTCCTACTGTATGCCTCTGAAACCTGGAGATTGACAAACACCATCAACAACAAGCTCCAGGCCTTTACCAATCGATGCCTTCGCCATATTTTGGGAATAAGATGGCCTGAAAAGATCTCCAATAGCAGCCTGTGAGAAAGAACAACCAGAATGCCACTAGTCAAGACATCAAAAAGCGCAAGTGGGCTGGATAGGACACACCCTGTACAAACCAGCTGACACCACTGCCACCAGGCACTTGACTGGAACCCTCAGGGGAAGAGGAGAGTTGGGAGGCCAAAACAGACTTGGAGAAGATCAGTAGAGAGCGAGGCAAACGATGGCGGAACCACATGGGCTCAACTGAGGGGGGCTGCCCAAAACCGGGTCCGCTGGCGAGGTGTTGTTGCGGTCCTATGCTCCTCGAGGAGTAGCAAGGAATGATGATGATGTGTTAGGAAAATGATTCTTTATCAGCCCAAAAAAGTCGGTTAAAATATTTTAAAAAATCAGTGTATCCATCATTTGCTTCATCCCCTTGCCATTCCCTTTAACAACATCAATACCCAAATAAAACTAGCACAAAAATAAAGCAATGTTAGTGCTTAGCAAACACTGTGCTAATTAAACTGACTACTGAAGATAAAGTGGTGAAAACTGATGGTATATGAATGTCAGCTATAAAAGATGTTGTGGCCCTATGCTCCTCGAGGAGTAACAAGGAATAAACTAAAAACTATGAAAGATGGTTTGTTTTTTTTTAATCTAAACAGTTGAGTGGCCCAGCATCAAAACATGCCTTTCTTTAAATTTATCTCCCTTTTCAATTAATTTGAAGATTTAGATTGTCCACCTACAGAAAAGTCATCAGGTTAATATTGATTTTAATCTAACTTGCTAATATTTTCCTTAATCTTCAGGTTTCATTGCACAGAATAAGATTTTTAAGGGCCAAATACATAGGCACATAGCAAACTGTGCAATGCAAGGGCAAACTATATGAATCACCGTGGCTTCTTGACACACAGAACACTTGACCACGTGTAAGTGCTGCTTGCCCTCAATGTTTATCATGGCTTGACACACACGACAGTTGATCATGGGTATGCCCCCCTGTGGGGTGGCTGTATATGGTGGGGGTAGTTCATCTGGTCCAACAGCTGGAACTGATGCTTCACTGCTTGGTGATGCTGCAATGAGATTCACACAAGTGCATCATTACTTACATAAAGTGATTTTTATATTCCCAAGTAAGACTATTTCAACATTAGTTTACCTACTGTAACCAAACAATAACTGAAGACACAACCAGCATTACCGAAAACAGTGCAGAAATGGTTCTTTTGTGGGGCACACAAAAGAGATGAAGACAGCAGTTTTCATAGACTGTTGACTATAACCCAGTCTGTCAAGATTATAAAGAAGCTAGTAGTAAGTGGGCAGCCTTAAGTAAAATCCTGATGCGTCCAAAGTCTATTATAATTATAAAGAAACTAGCAGTAAAGAGGGAACCAAAAGCAGTAGCTGGAAGAAGGCATGTATGATGGAGAATGTAACAGATGCATGAACCATAAGCTCTGATGTGAATGTATTAGAAAATAATGCAAATCATCATTATCCATCCCTACATTGGTACCAGCCAATCCTGAAGCAAGCTAGCCCATCCACAGAGCTGGCCTGCTGGTAGCTGTCATCAGGACAACCAGACTAGATGCAGCAGCAGCCATGGCCTACCATGTGAGCAGTCTTGGGCAGAAGTAAGCACTTCTTGCACTGAGTGGTTAGTCCATTCCTTCATGTTCACCATCTAGTTCTTCCAAGGTCTACCTTTGTAGCGCCTGCTCTCTCCCTATCACTGGAGGATTATTTTCAAGAGACTGTCGTGCCAAGTGAACCAGAACAGCTTGTGCCATTTCACTGTGACGAGTAGAGTCTCTGGAGGCCCCACAAGGGTGCTTTGAACAAAGTTGTTGGACATATATTCTCTGTAAGCATTTTCTTTCGAATGCTTGTAACCTTCTTTCCATTTCGGTCACCAAGAACTATGTCTTAACACCATGCAGCTTGATGGGGCCGATGAGGGACTTTGACAGTCTGTACTTGGTGATAAAGCTTATACTCTTGCTGTCTCATAGTCTGTTCAGCCTGTACTTGATGGTAAAGCTTATACATTTGCTGTCCCATAGTCTGTTCAGCTTTGCCATTGCAGCTGTTGTCATCAAGATATGAATATCTGCTACATAGCTGCCATCTTTCAGAAGCATGGCACCCAGATCTTGTCTGTTCATTAGTGAAAGGTTGAGATATCTTCACAGATCCCAGTTATCTGCCTAATGCTGTTTTGTACTACCTCATTGGTGTTGAGGTCTTTCTACATAGATTCTAACTGTAGCAGAGTCGAATCCGGTTAATTGGACCAGCTGCCTATTCAGACTGAATCCTAAAGAACCAAAACAAATCCTATTACATAAGCCTAATATTATTTGTTTATTTGGACCAATAAAAAAAGTAGCCTATGTCGTACAGTTTAAGCATTTGGTCTTGGAGATGGATGTGGACATGCTGATTAAAAGTGGACTTCATCAGGTCAAAAATTACTACTAAGAATTTTCATCCACTGACAATGAGCTTCAATGCTACAATAAAACTGAAGAATACAATGCTGCAATTGTTGTTTGAATTGCAGTGAAACATGACAGCATCGGAATACCAGGAAAGTGATGATGATGCCCTTAATGAGTTGGTGCAAGTGATAAAACAGGATGCTAGGAAATGCACTGAAACTTTCTGCTGCTACTTCATGCAGGAGGGAGATGAAGGCAGTCCAATTGCTGTGTTAGATGTTTATGGTGACTGTGCTCAAGTGTCATCCATCAACAGAACGCGTCAGATCACACTGGATAAGTTTTTCCAACATTGACTGGAATTTGGTAAGAACTTTTTTCATTGTGCTTCACATGCTGAATCTCGTGTAGATGTGGTTTGATTAACCGGAATTGACTGTATTTCATTTCCATGGCTAGTATACCTTAACTACATTGTTGCATCAATATTGTGACTTACATGCAGGATGGACAAAACTATACATAAATTAGAGATAACTATTAACTGAAAACTGATTAAGCATAATCTGGGGTAGTTTAACTAAAAAGCAAACGTTGCTAAGCTCCATATACACATTAATGTACTAGCAAAAAGATTATATATATAAGTTGTCACACAATATTTTATCTCAGTTTTTCACAGGTTGTTCTAAGTTGTTTCTCGAAATGAAGCCGGCAGCAGACCTTTAATGAAATCACACTATCTCCATCATTTTCCTATTTGTCCTGTTCTGTCAGTGTGTTTATAGTTTGCAAGAAATCAACAAGAAATGACAGCGCTTTGTCCATCTCATCGTTCAAGATTGTCACCATTCTTCTTTCTTAGCGAAATTACTAAAATATATTATTCTTACTCCATTTATTTTACTCACTATAACTATCACTTGTAGGAGAATAGGGAGGTGGAGCAGCTGAACTAGTTGTCCCAGCCAGCAAAGGTGTTCTTTCTTCCTCATCCGCCATCTTTGGTTACCAAATTGATCATGTGACTCGACGACGGTCACATGATATGATAACGTTGATGCATGTCCGTGGTTGATGTGTTGTGCGATATTATTTGGAGTGGTACTACTAATAATAATAAATGAAGATTTGGTACAGCTTTGATATAGGGTAACTCGCGACTGCCATAACAAAAATGGCTCGCGGCATTTGTCGTCTGCTCGCTCCACTCAATTGCCCAAATTAATGTACTTAATAAACTATATATAAACCTAACCCTAACCCTACCCCTAACCCTAGCCCCCAACGTCTGACATAATAACATAGACCGGCCTATAACGTATAGCGAGTTACCCCATATCAAAAATCTGCCGAAGATTGTTATAGCGCATATTGACACTCATAGAGAGCATGCTCTTAACGCTTAAAACAAGGTAAGAGCCATGGACTACATGGATAGAACACGAGAGACGGAAGAATAAACGACAATACTGACGACAAACAGAAAACAAAGATAGAAAATAGAAAAAGGCACAAAGTAACAGCAACAGAGAAATATAGTGATTCTGCAGAGAAAGATGGGGAGACAAGTAACAAGAGCAGAAAGGGGGGGGGGGTAAGAAGGACGAGCATTGTGTGGACTGTGTTAGGAGTAATACTCAAGGAAGAGGTGCGTGTTCAGTGCAGATTTGAAAGATTCAGTTGTAGGAAGGTGGCGGATATGGAAAGGGAGAGAGTTCCATTGTTTTGCAGCACAGTAGCCAAACATCCTGTGACCATATGTTGTTGTTCTGGTGACAAGAACAGTGAGATCGATACGGTCATTAGAGGAAGAGCGGAGTTGTCTGGCCGGGATGTAAGGGATGATCATCCCTTACATCCTTCTCGAGAAGTTCAGAGAAATAGTCAGGACAGGAGCCAGAAAAGAAATTAAAACACAGCACAGACAGTTTGTACTGAATGCGAGAACAGATGGGTAGCCAGTGTAGAAAACGAAGGAGAGGAGTGACATGGTTCCGTTTCGTGGCTCTTCAATAAGCACTATATATATATATATATACACACCAATATTACTATTAGTATAATAATAAGTTTTCATAAGAAACAGTTTTTGCTATAGAAAGATAAAGATCTTTATGAGATAATATTGCAAGCACATTAAATCTGTGTGTTAACATCTTAGGGCTTAGGCCACAATATGATAGGACAGATACATGCAGTACCTACCCATTCTCATACCTTCATCCATTGCTTTACTTCCTGCTCTTGTACCTTTTCTTTATGCTGTTCAGAGTACCTATACGTTATCTCATCATGCACTGTCTGTTATCTTTTATTTATTTTTATTGGTCTGCGCAAAGAGTGCGATATATCTTGGTCATGATACTGCGCGTTATAAGTTCACATTCATCACTTCAAGGGCAATCAAGGCGCTGATGTATTAATGAGGCAAACATAATTTCATCCATGGTTAAATAAAGGGCAAGCGTCTCGTTTCTGGAGAAATAAAGGGGAGTCTGAACTCGAAGTATGTTGCTTTACCCATGGGGTACAGGGGTCTGGACAAACGTGTTAACAACAAAATCACTACTAGCAGACGATTGCACACATTTCTCGACTCCATCGTAGAAGAGTTGCTAACCGTCATGAGGCTTCCGATACCCGGATGTTTACATGGCTGGGTGGACGTTCAGGAAACAGAAAACAGTCGTTAAAAGTGGAATGATATGTTAGATCAGTCGTCCAGAAATGTAGCCTTAATCTGGATAAATATAATATCTGCTTACAATCTATTCAGCTATTTTTTTAAGCTGTGTACATCAAAATGTTACACGTGAATATCATGAACGTTGATCTACGTTCATGGTGAATATCGTCTGCTGTTCATTACATTCAACATGACACACCACCCCAGTTCGATCAAAAGTGAGGAGACAGTATTATAATGGTTGGGGATATGAGGACCCACATGAGCTTCCTTTCTATCTGGCATAATTTAGAAAGCCTACAAGTACTGGTAAGAATGGATGGAGATAGAGTTCAAGGCACGCTTTACAGCAGCATCATCCCTCCTCCAAGAAACTGAGGACCAATTTTCGTGAAAGTGATGTTGAAGTTGTTCTACTGTGATTATAGAATATGGATTTACCCGAAAAGTTAGAAAAAGGAACGATGAAGCAGGCTGTTTGCTGCTCTGTTTCAGGATGTGAACAAATGACTGATGATCTATCATTAGCAAGGAAAATAGCTGATCCTCAGACCAGTTGTCTTGTTAGTTCCTTTCATCAAAAGCATGATATGATGTCACTTGCCTTTTTACAGGGTCTTATTTTTGGAAAAGTTTTGAGTGTCCTGTTGACTCACTTTTCTAGTGAATTCCATCAGACTTACCAGAATAATGTATTCAACTCAAAGGCTGCAGAAAGACATGCTGAGACTGAAGAGAGTTTGGCAGATTGTGTATCAGAGGTCATTTGTCAAGACACTCAAAAGACATCTCAGCTCTTACAACAGGCAGTGATTAAGAAATTGCCACAGATAATCTCATTAGAACAACCCTGCAACACATTTTACTTTCCACTACAGTCTGGTTCTCCAAAGGCAGTATGTGCAGAAACCAACAGATCAGAACGTTCGGTATTGTATTCACTGAGATCTGTCTCAAAATCTTTCCCCGAAAAAAAGAAAACAGGTTTATCATGCAAGGCCAAAACTTCCAAACATTCAGAAACAGTGCTTGTGGGCCCAGCTGCAACCAAACCAAATAATTCTGCAAAACGATTAAGAGGTGTCCAGCGACAGAATATTAAATGCAGTTCAAGAGGAAGTCATCATGCATTAAGAGAGAGCAGTCCTTGTATTAGAGGGGTGTTATCTAGCTCAGCTAGTTCTGAGGATGCAAATGTTCATGAAAAGCTCAAGCTACAAAGAAAGAAGAATTTTTCATGCAAAGAGTGTCAGAAGACTTACACATCAGTCAGTTACCTAATTGAGCATAACAGGAAATGGCACAAAGAAAAGCTGACAGTGTCATGCAAGATCTGTTCCAAACAGTTCAGCACATGGACAGGCAAGACATTACACATGCGAATGAAGCACAAAGTTGAAAAGCCACATGAGTGTGAATTCTGTGGTGAGACCTTCTCATGCCACAAGGAATATAATGCACATAAGGCACATGCACACAATGCACAGAATGTTGTGTGCCATATATGTGGAAAGAAATTCAAGTTCAGAGGGGCTCTTAGACCGCACCTGGATGCACACTTTGGCATTAAGCGCTATTTCTGTGAAGAGTGTGGCAAAGGGTTTGTTCGAGTGACATCTTTGTATGCTCATAAAACTGTTGAACACTCTAAGATAGAAGAGAAAATATTTGATTGCAGCATGTGTGCCAAATCATTCTCTGCTAAGTGGGTGCTCAATCATCACTTGTTTGACCGCCATCAAGCTGGTCCTTATGCGCTATCACTGGTGAGAGATGTTCCTGCTGCAGACAGTGCAGACTGCCAGCTGTGCCATAATCTGTCACAGGGTTCTGCAGAATCCAGTGCCACAAACCAATGCCCACAACACAGCTCAAAGCTCATGTTTTCATGTAATTTGTGCAGTGCTTCATTTAAGACACCAAGTGGCCTAAAGGTTCACCTCAAACTACATACAGGCATCAAAGCTTTCTCTTGCTCATCCTGTGGCAAGAGGTTCACCACCAGAGAGTATCTGAAGGTTCACATGATGCAACACCAGGAGCCAAAGTTTGAATGTGATGTTTGTTGCAGGAAATTTACATACAAGTCCAATATGCAAAAACATCTCTCTGTTCATTCAACGGCAAAGCCATTCCAGTGTGATGTTTGTAACAAAACCTTTAAGTTGAAAAGTGCCCTCACCACTCATATGAGGGGCCACAGGCCAGAACTGGCATTTACCTGTAATATTTGTGGGAAGGGACTGACTCGTTCACTGCACTTGAGGAATCACATCAAAAAAATGCACCCAGATACAGCGTTAGATGCCTGAAGCAATGTTATTATCAAACATTAGGTTAATTTTTTGTGCTGAGATAAACTACCCTGTGTTCCTATGGTTGTGTGTATAAGAAATAGTACCCTGTGTTTCCATGATTGTATGGACCCTGTGTTCCTATGACTGTATGGATAAGAAGCAAGGGATGTCTGTGCTGCCTGTGCATATTCATGTACAGATGTAAAGTTTTTATAACTCTTATCACTCTAGGAATTGTTTCTGGGAGCAAAATTTTATAAGCTGCTAATTGCCTTCATCTTCCATTATGTTTTTATTTTATTCCATTTACACTATTAAAATCATGCTCAAGTATTAAGTGTAATGTGTTATTTTATGTTTACAGGTTCAGAATGTTTGCTGTCTTTGGAGTCTGTTAATTAATTACATTAAATTACTATTATTATTATTTAGAAGGGAAAATATAAAATGTGTTTGTGGAAACTTCTTTAATATTAGCAAGAATAGTGATGTCTTATCATGACATTAAACAGTATCTAAGGAATCTCTTATTGAAAGTCTTTCACGCACAGTCTGAATCACCAAAGTAACGAAAAATAAATCTCAGAAATATGGTGATGAAGGCTTTAGCAAAATAGACTGTTGCTGCAATTATGTTTAATATTTGTTTTCAATTGTTAACATTGTATATGACTTGATTTTTTTTTCTTTTCCCACAGCATTGTGGTGTGCTGTATCCCTGTCACAAAACATAAACTATACTTTTGTGTCATTACTGCTCCTGTGCTTGATTTTTTTTAAATTTAGACAATGCACTCACATTGACTATATAACCACGTACACTATAAATGACTAATATTCAATGATGTGATTATATAATTATGTAATTATGAAATATACAGCTCATTAAGCTAATATGACTTTGCCTGTGTGGGTGTGGTCCCACTAATACACTGAAGTCAATAATCCACACCATAAATGATATAACCTTCAATATCACAATGTTTTCATGTCACAATATTCAGTGTTCTGCTGACTACAGAAGGGAATGATCCATTAATAATACATGTAATAATAACGGTGATTTCTAGGGCGTCTGTCCCATTATCAAGGCAGACACCAAAAACAAAGCTACAATGGTAGTAACTTTACTAAGGGGCACAGGGGCAGGAGTAACATTGCTTGTCACCTATAGTTGTGGAACCAGAAGATGCAAGGTGGGCGAGGCCGCCTGTGCCACACCCCTGGCGAGAGGTGGCGGCTTGGCAGGTTGGGGTTTGTGTTTTTAGCGGCGCTGGACTTTACGCATCAGTGAACACAGAATGTTTACGCCTCTGTGCATTCCGGCATTCCACACGACGGCCGGCTGCTTAATTCCTGCTGACGACAGTGGCACTTTGTGCTCCGCAGTCGTGTAGGCTTGTGTTAAGATTATATAATAGATTTTTTTTTTTTTTTTTGAGGGAAGCGTGGCTTAACCCGTCTCTATTGCCCTATGTCGACCTGTGACGTCACACGAAGTCAGGCGGTTGGCTCTCACCCTGACCTCTGTGACGTCACAGCCCGAAAGGTCAGCGTGTGGCACACAAACAAAAGTCAAGCGGGCGTCAGACATGCATGTTGGTGGGAAGCTGCTGGCCAGTTTGCCTACAACATAACTTGTGACCACTTTACTGGACTGTACCTCGCTCTCCGAGATGACTTCGCCTCACAAGACTGTTTTGGCCGAGGCCAGCAACGATGATCGACATACGCGTAAGGTAGGCAATGGTGGCAGTAAAGTGCACGAGATATGATATGCCGGGAATGTGCTTTCTCTCTCTCTCCCTCCTCCTCCAACTCAACTCAACTCAAACTCAAACTCAAAACTTCTTTTGTTTGCTTGCGACCTGTAGGCAGGTGCTTGGGGGGGTGGAGCAGAGAGTTTGTACGGTGGGGTGATGCCTACGCTTTGCTCATATCTGACTTTTATGGAATTCAAGTTCAGCTTGCAGTTAAGTTTTGTAGACGCTTTTACTCTGAAATCGTGAAAGGCCCGAGGGGTAAACACGATAGCCGACAAGTTGGTCCTGTACTTACCTGCGGCAGTAGCATATATAGGCCTATAGCATGTGTGTGTGTGTGTGTGTGTGCCAATAACACCACAACAAAGGTAAAGTATTGAACACAGGTCCCCGGTCAGGCGCTTAGCCTGGCATTAACTGTGGCACTTGCTCATCTGGCTGCTGTTTTCCATGCGGGCCTACGCACCAACTCCCTTCTGTAGGCCTAGGTATGTAGGCTAAGGCACTTTAGTAGGCCTAGGTATGTAGGCTAAGGCACTTTAGTGAAGGGAGGAAGAGCTGGGTGGCCGTGTGTTCATAGGCCGAGACCATCTTGAATGTGAACACTATGATTTACGGTTATTGTGATGCCAAACAATAACACATATAAGTATAAAAGATATATATATAAGTAAAAACTGAGTATTCTCCTTCGATGTCAGGTTAGATTAGGGCACTTGGTGGCGCAGGGGTAAAGTGCCTGTCCCCGTGAATCTAGTGTCGTGGGTTTGTATCTGTGCTTCCACATATACATGTCACAGAATGTGACACTTGTTTACAGGGCTGACCATCAGTGGTTTTCTCTGGGTGTTCCAGTTTCCTCCACCCACTGTGTGTGTGTGTGTGTGAGAGAGAGAGAGAGAGACAGATCGACTGAGTAGTTATGATTTGAATGATGGTGAGTGAATTTGTAAGACACATTTAATGTGTACTGATAAGTGTATGCTGGTGCGACTATGCACACTGAATCTGCCATTGTTGGTGGGGTAAGAAGCTGAATAAATCATCATTTACTATCTACTTTTATCAGTGAGTGAGAATAAGCTGCTACACTTTAGTAGAGTACCACGATAGGACGGCTAAGGTATGCAAACACACTGATAAGGTATTAAAGTCAGAGTCAACACATGGTGTTGTGGATAATACTATGCGAGAGTTTTCAGTCTTGAGAGTTGTAACTGACAATCTGACTGTTACAATAAGACTTTCTCAGGGTTGATTTGACAGAGGCTCAATCCTTATAGCTTATACCTAAAATTGACTCTTCACTCTCTTAGTTTTGTAAAGAATTGTTTTTAGTTTCGAATGAAATTAAGTTCATACCAATGCTCATACAACTTAGATTCGGTACTTTTAATCAAGGCATGGAGACCTGTGGGTAATGCACTGTTGATATTCTTGTACACAGTTATTAAAAATAACTGGTCCAGGTACATTTTCCAGTCATGATTAAGAGTTTAGTTCCTTCAGACAAAGGTGTGTGTGGGTTTTGTTTGGTCCATGTTTAAGCCCTGCTCACAGTGACCTAAACATGACCTAAGCTCTTAATGCTAATCTTCTGTTGACACATGTGCATCCCCCCGTCTCTCTGTCTCACTCACTCACACACACACACACACACTATCTCTAGTACATATTAGTATGGATGTACAAAATTTCCACAAGCATCCATGTGAGGAAAGAATCAGATGTAGAAGGATGTTGGGTACTGTCAGTTTGTAATTTCTTATGAAGTTCTTGTTTGATTTCAAAATGTTGTTGAATTCACTTCTCCCAATAAGGCTTACGATAATCACAATCAAATCTATCAAATGGGAGTTAGCCTTAGTTGATCAGGGTGGCTAATATTTACTAATACTAAAAAGAGCAGATTTTGTGTGGGTGCACATATGTATGTGTGTGGGAAGTTTGGGTTAGACGTGGGCTAGCTCAGTGACGGCACCATTCGTAGTTGTTAAACAAGGTTGCGCTTCTTGTAGCAGTGTTGAGGCTGACATCTTCCTTACCTCCCCAATAACCCTCCTGGTAATGCAGAGATAAGGCCTGCTGCCCCTGCCCCTGCCCCTGCCTTAAACCCCACGCATCCCCCTCCTGCCCCACTTTAGAGCAGCTGCATGCCTTTTAAGCTGGGGCATCATTCCCCTTGTGGTAACTGAAAATACCTTCCTGTACCTGTTAAAAAACAAGAGCCCCTGTGTCCCAATAAATACATGTGGGGTCCAATTTAAAATCTTGGTTCCTGTCTTTATACTTATGTCCATTTCTTGTTATGTAATATTTATTTGTATGTGTTATGTTTATTTGTTTGTGTACATTTAGTCTGTAACATTTACTCCTATCTGTACATGTAGTCTGTAACATTTATTTGTATCTGTACTTGCGGTTTGTAACATTTACTCATATCTGTATATGTAGTCTGTAACATTTATTTGTATCTGTACTTGCGGTTTGTAACATTTACTCATATCTGTATATGTAGTCTGTAACATTTA
Source organism: Marisa cornuarietis (assembly GCA_004794655.1). Taxonomy (NCBI): domain Eukaryota; kingdom Metazoa; phylum Mollusca; class Gastropoda; order Architaenioglossa; family Ampullariidae; genus Marisa; species Marisa cornuarietis. The sequence goes on along the minus strand of SMMW01000204.1, from coordinate 102,661 downwards.
TTTGTATCTGTACTTGCGGTTTGTAACATTTACTCATATCTGTATATGTAGTCTGTAACATTTATTTGTATCTGTACTTGCGGTTTGTAACATTTACTCATATCTGTATATGTAGTCTGTAACATTTATTTGTATCTGTACTTGCGGTTTGTAACATTTACTCATATCTGTATATGTAGTCTGTAACATTTATTTGTGTAGATGTAGTCTGTAACATTTATTTGTGTACATGTAGTCTGTAACATTTATTTGTTTGTGTACATGTAGTCTGTAACATTTATTTGTTTGTGTACATGTAGTCTGTAACATTTATTTGTGTACATGTAGTCTGTAACATTTATTTGTTTGTGTACATGTAGTCTGTAACATTTACTCGTATCTGTATATGTAGTCTGTAACATTTATTTGTGTACATGTAGTCTGTAACATTTATTTGTTTGTGTATATGTAGTCTGTAACATTTACTCGTATCTGTATATGTAGTCTGTAACATTTATTTGTGTACATGTAGTCTGTAACATTTATTTGTGTAGATGTTTTCTGTAACATTTATTTGTGTACATGTAGTCTAACATTTATTTGTTTGTGTACATGCAGTCTATAACGTTTATTTGTATCAGTACCTGTAGTCTGTAACATTTAACGTAAATTTCGGTCTATTAGGGCACCTGTTTATAAGCTGCACCCACAAAATTTTTTAAAAGTCTTAATGTTTTTCACAAATAAGCCGCACTGTAACATAAGCTGCAAATATATCCAACATGAAAGCTGCACTGCAGGCATTTCGTCTCATTTTCGCCATGATGAGGGTACTGATCTGAGCTTCCATTCTATGTAGCTTTGATTTTAAAATGTGAACAGTTAACACTGTAACAACGTGAACAGTTAATACTTTAACATGGAGCTCATTGAAAAATTCATCGGAATCTGAAAAATCTGGAAAAATCCGTAAACAAGCCTCATCACCGCTTATGCCACAGGGTTTAAAGCTGGGGACAAAAGTCACAGCTTATAGTCGGAAATATATGGTGTTTGTGTACGTGTAGTCTGTAACATTCATTTATTAACGCCCGGTAATACTCATTGATATGTTCACAGGTTTCTGGGGAAGGGGGAGACTTAAAAAAAAAAAAAATCCCAACAATTTGAACTGACAGTCTGAAAAATCCTTTGATTAATAAACACTGAAGTAAGGTAAAGGTCATCCCTTAATCCTCTGAGCACGACATCAAAGTACAAGCATTACAGAGACTGGCTAATAAATGAAGACTGTGAAGATGACAGTGGGTGAAGTTTGTTTTTTCATTATTGCTGCTCTTAACCTAGACATTTTTGGAAAGGAGAAAAGGTTGAACTTTGCAATAAAAGTAATGGAAATTGCCTTCACCATGCTTCCCTGGCAAAGCCCCAATCGTGGCTCATCGTGTAATGGTTGAGCTTTTTCAGTCATTGAGGATGAAGGTGTTAACACAATTTTGTTTTCTGCAGATTTGGACACCAGTGCTCTAATCACTAAAATATCAACTTGGCTAATCCACTTCCTCATACTATGAGGGACTGGGTGGATTGCTGATAATAAGAATATGATCGTAGCAGGAGGGCACATCAAATTGAGACACAAAAATGCTTTGAAGGGTTCAGGTCAGGGTTAAAAGATAATTAAATGTACAAATCAGCCAAATTGTATTGCTTGTATAAAACAGATGAAGACTGATCTACAACAATTAAAGCAGAGGGCTTCATTCACTTATGAAAGTAATATAAAATGGGGTACCTTCATCCACTTATGAAAATGATTATTTATTTGTCAGTTCTGGGTACTGCAGGAAGAAAAGTTGTTTTTGTTACTAATCTACAATTGCTGCCTGTTGTATTCACTGGCTTTAGGGTAAATGTTCTACAATCTACAGCTACTATCATCAACATAATTGTCATCACCACCATTAGTACCTTCTTAGTCTAAATCTTGATGGTGTGATTAGTACAATTATGGCAGGTCACACTTTTGTCTCGGAAACACTGAGGTGTGAAGCGTTCCAAATCTCATCATGAGGATAAGGTGGAGGTACATGTGACATGCTGATAACTCAGGTTGCTGTTAACTAGCAGTGGCCATGTCACAGCATGTGCATGTGTTTAGCTCACATGCATGCACATGAAACTGAGGGCAGCAACTGGATGTTGTGCACACTAGATAAAGACATAGTGTATATGGGAAAATGATCTTTAAATCCAGGAGGGAGATTGGTGGTATAAATCATGTCTGGACAAGTGAGGCTTGGTTAAGAGAGTGTTTATTTTTGGAGTTAAGGCACTTGATGTATAAAATGGGGAAACTGGGAATAGCATATAGAACAAAAAATTTTGCATTAGTCAATAAGAAACGCTTGCTTAAATTATGATAATATTTATTTAACAACATAAAAACCATTGACTATTACCCTTAAAAGCAACAGTTGACGTTATATTGCAAGTGACAAATATAGGGTGCACGTTTCTGGCATCTTGCTATGTGTGTTCAGTCTTCAGGCAGAGGTGTTGACATCAGACAGAGCATTGCATGTTTGGTTTAATATTCTGCAGGGGTCAGATCCGCTTGTGCAGACTGCCCGAGGCAAGTTACAGTCTCGCCGTGCCAAACTTAATGAACAGATCAATAAGGAACTACGCATGAGAACAGGTGCCGAAAATCTTTTCAGGTAGGCATGGGCATCATCTAGGCAATGATTGCTACAATTGAGGCTTGCTTTTAACTGGAGACTCGGTTATGCCTTATGATCATACAATAGTGGTTGTGATGCCTTGTGTTTGCTAATGATGATCGCTTGTTTTCAGTCACCTTTTTGTTTTTGATCAAACCCTATGTCATTTAGAATACAGTAATACCTCTACATACGAGTTTCATCTGTTCAACAACTGAGCTCGGATGTAAAAAAACTTGTATATTAAAACTATTTTTCCCATATAAAATAAATGAAATAGGATTAATGCATTCCAACCCTCCCATAACAACACACTTTATATGTCTTATTCCTTTTTGCCCCCGCAGTGGAGCATAGGGCAGCAAATTTATATGTAAATACGGTATAATATACAGTACTGTATAGTAAATATTAATGGCACAATGATATAAACATTATAGATAATAAAATAATAAAGAATATGTAATATTTAGCAATCTTACCTTGGAGGAGGTGAAGACTGTCGATAACTGAGGAAAGCAGATGGCAGGGGAGGAGGGAGGGAGCCGGGGAGCAGACGGGTGCTGAATGAATCAGCTGATGAGACAAACACTATTTACACCGTTTTTAACAAAAACAAGTTAATGCAGTGTGGTGTAAGAGTTTAAAAATTTACTGTCGAGTTTTGGTATGACCAGTGTGATTGGGGAGTAGGAGAAAGCACCGAAACAGAGATGCACTTTAATTGAATTGTCAGACAAGACACATTTTTTGTAACTGGAGTATAGCAGAATAACATACTGCTGAGCAAAGGACCAGCAGGTATTGTAACATTCTTGTTCTGTTGTGTGTGATTGCTAACACAGAAATAGCAGGTTGAATAACACAGTGATTATATGATCTTTCAGAACACCTGATCTCTTCCTCTTTTATTTTTGTTGTTTGTTTGTTAGATAACCATTTAGCTGTATTTTTAGTGTTAAAGCTACTATCATTCACCTCATTCACGCAGGTGTTAAAGCTACTATCATTCACCTCATTCATGCAGGTGTTAAAGCTACTGTCATCCACCACATTCACAATTATGTGTATTTTTGTATGACAGAGCAACAGGAAACAAGAAGCTGAAGGAGCAAGTGGCAGTTGAGTTATCTTTCTTCAACTCCAACATTCAGCTCTTGAAGGAGGAACTGAGTGAGCTGAACAGCTCTGTTCACATTTATCAGCATGACAAGTAAGTGGTATTTCTGTAATTGTTTTCCTTGTGCAGTCATTGTTTTCCTTATGTGTCATGAGCATCACATCAAGCTTAATCATCACATTAGGTCCTTCAATCTGTAATCATCCTGTCATCTGTAATGCATCGTCCCGTCATCTTGCCCCATTGTCTGCAATGCATCATTCATTCTGTAATGCATCATCCCATTATCCAGCCTTTTACATCTTCATCATTTGCCATATCTGATTCTGTCATCTAAATTCTTCTTTTAAATTTTATGTCAAATGCAAACATTTGGTTTTACTACTATTACTAATAAAGTATACACATAGCACCATATACCAGCTCAACGGGTATGCTCATAGCACTTTACAAATAATTATTATAAAAATAAAAAGTAATCAAGGCTTTGAATGCTCCTATCCACACCACTGATCCACTCATAGAACAGACCACATAGGTGCCAATCATTTTTTTTTTTGCTGCTCATAGGGTTAGTGTGCAGAATAGCTCTTTGCAAAACTATGAGTTTACAAATCTTAGGAAGGGACTTTAGATGTACAGAGTCAGTATTAATCTGAGATAAAGCAGATTAATTTATAGTCACAGTAGTGTTGTCCATAGATCAAATCATACATAGGTTGGTAGGATTTACATGATAACAAAGCAGAGAGGATAGAACACACAACAGAGACTGTGCAGCCTTCTTACCGATGAATTAGACAAACCATTATAGCAGTAGATAGAGGAGACTAGCAGTCGATGAGGTGATAGATCAAAACCTAAAGGGCACAGACAAGCAGATAGTTCAGCATGATGATGAGAAAGCATGCATCAAGTTATAGACATGAAACTCGCAGCAGTTCAACATAAAGAATCACAAATACGCAGAGCTACCCCACTCGTTGGTAAGACGAAGGGACATCACTGTGTTCTACTTACACTTGGTAATAGTGTTTGTGTGTGTGTGTGTGTGTTTGGGTGTTGGTGTGGGTGGGTGGCTGTGTGGGTGTATGTCTGTACAGCTGTGTCAAGTACACTCCCATGATCCCTTTGGGACTGAAAGAGACAAAGGATTTAGATTTCAGCCAACCATTGAAGGTGAGCTAACCAAATAGTTTACACTGTTTGCAAATGGCACAACAGACTTTTCAAACTATATTTGTAACAGTAACATAAAACAGATCAACAAGAAGTTTGTGCCTTTTTTCCAACCAAAGGGTCTCTTGATGAAAGCTGTAGGCTATGCTCTGTGACCAGGTGTTCTTTAGGTGACTGTAACAAGTTAGCAGTATGTTATCATATTGGCTGTATATTATTATACTGTTTTCATAAGAGTCTTTTTCCTGATGACTCTCAGTTATTAAAAGGTAGAGACATATCCAAAAATAATATTTTCAAATGATTGTCATGATGTGTCAATAGGATGTGATGATGGAGCACTACAGCGAAGATCCAGAGAAATATCAGAGTGAGATCAATGAACTGACACAAGTGCGTCAGGCAATCCGAACACCAGAGCGCACTTACACCGGCATTGAATTGTTAATCGATTATTTCAACCAGCTTTATTATGTTGAGAAACGCTTCTTCCACCCAGAACGCCCACTGCCTTTATATTTTCACTGGTATGACACACATATGATACATGTACTCCATAACTCCATGCTTTCTTCATTATGAAAGGTAGTTGTGTGTAGAATACATTTTGCTATGTTCATAAGCTATGCAAGAATATTCATGAACATTAGTTGTGCACTGTATTGGATGTAAGGTATACAGAGCTGTACATAAACATGATCAAGTCAGTCTAATCCCATTATGTTTGTACCAGGCAGATGTGATGGAGCACACAAGAAATAAAGTTTAATGATGGCGTATTTAATCTTTCAGGTATGATTCTTTAACAGGCGTACCAAGCATTCAAAAAGCAATTGGTTTTGAAAAAGGAAGCATTTTGTTCAACGTTGGAGCACTTTATACACAGCTAGCCTGCAAGCAGGTAAGGAAAAGAATCTTGTCTGACACTGTTTTATGGCTGTAGTTGGTGGTAAATAGAGAGGGATTCAGCAGAAAAAGTTATTAAAAAAATGTCAGGCTTTAGTAAAAAAGACCACAACATCGTTGTTTCATCAAAAGAAGCATGCCAGTATGCACTGTACCCATGTCTTTGTACATTGTTAGTTAGGGTCAAGAAAAATGTTAATCTAGAATCAGTAAAGCTGTTATTAGAATGTGGGTCAGTAAAGCTGTTATTACAATATGGGTCAGTAAAGCTGTTATTAGAATGTGGGTCAGTAAAGATATTATTAGAATGCAGGTCAGTAAAGTGATTGATTATGAGGTCAGTAAAGCTATTGATTATTAGGATGCCAGTAAAATGTGTGAATGTGTAAAGAATGTAGTTTGCTCTAAGGCTGGATGTTAGCATATATGCTGTGTGCAGGACCGTACAAAGAGGGACGGAGTGGTGACAGCTTGTGAGGATTTTGAGCGGGCAGCAGGTTCTTTTCGCTATCTGGAAAGTCACTTCCGCAATGCACCCAGCATGGACATGCAGTCAGAGACTTTGAGCATGCTGACCTCACTCTTACTGGTGAGTTGACATCACTCTTACCTGCAAGTTGACAACACGTTTATTGACGAGTTGACAGTAATCTGACACTACTGCACTGACCAGTTGATATCACATTTATGAGGGAGTTGACCAAGCATTGTTAAGTTGACAACATGCTGCCAAGTTCACTATGTCGCTCATCTTGTGTTCTGTTCCATGAAGTGAAAGTGGAGTGTAACATAATAATTTAGCAAGTGATTTTGTTTCTCTCATGGGTCTAGTCCCAAGCCCAGGAATGTGTGCTGGAAGAAAAGCTCATGACATGGGGCAAAGAAGGCGTCCTTGCCAACGCTCGTCTGGCTAGAGAAGCTGCCATGGTAGGTTGTCTGTGACAGCAATGCTTTGCTTTGCTAAGCACTTCATGTTGTTTGTGCATTAGCTGACTCGTCTTTGCTATAATAAATAGTCTTATAAAAGTGGTTGTGAATCTGTTATTTCTTTAAATTATAACTGTTGCTAAACAATGATGATTAGTATCTTTGTTTGTACTTGTGTCTTGAGATGAGGGCAGTGTTATAAGATCACAATTTACGAGCTACGACCAGAATGTCTTGTGTCTCCCTACTCAGCATAAGACCACACTTGCACTGTGCCATATGCTTACAGATCTCTGCCCCTGCCCTGTCTCAGTACCACATATCATCTAAGTATATAAATTGAAAATCAGTTTATAAACTTTTATTCAAAATAAAAGGTTCCAAGTTCTGATGGTGTTTGTAGCTGAATAGAACGTGTGAATCAACTTGGAATCATTTTCCAACACCTGTTTTAGCACTCTCTGTATTCATGCTTAATTCCATCTACACCAGTTCCAAAGAAAGCTTCCATAGGCCAGTGGCCTTGACATGAAAGTACTGGAGAAAATTATTAAAGCACTGATGTCTTAACCTACCGCAATTTGCTTACCGGACCAAGAGAAGTGTTGATGATGCCAAACTGTTTATCCTGCATACTCTGTATACACACTTTGGGATACTATGTGGCCATCCAGTATTGCTGTTTGCTGATTTCTCATTGGCTTTTAACACCATTCAACCAAATCGTCCATCTAGAACACTCCTTGACAGATTTTCCCATGACCAAACTGGTGTCATTTATCATTCACTTTCTGGCTAATAAGCGGCAGAGAGGTCTTGTCAAAGGCACTTTTTCTAACTCCATTATGACATGCACTGGCTCACCTAAGGCTTTTTTTTAAATCTCTGCTTTTGTTTATCCTGTATACCAATAGTAACCGTGAGCGACAATACTTGTCAAATTCTCTGATGACACTGCACTGCTCTTTCTTGTCAGCAGGCCTGTAGACACCCATGGCATAGCCTTGGATAAATTTGTTGCGTGGCACAATGACAGTTTGTTAAAACTTAATGCCAGTAAAACCAAAGAGGTTCTTTAATTTCCATTGGAATTCTTTGTCAAGTCTCATAACTCATTCATTATGAGGTGGACATTGTGGGCACATTTAGTTACATAGCCATCATCTTTGATAGGAAACTTTGCAAGGATACCAACACTCAGGCTATTGTGATGGTGGAAGAGTGCCTCTTCCTTCTCCGGAAGCTGAAGTCTGTCTCAGTCTCCCAGAGATTTGTTCACCTGTCTTGTACTTCTCGTTCATGTGTTTTTACAATAATTTACCAGTCAAGGACAGGAACAGCTTGAATTATGCTGTATACTGTTCAAACAATTTATTGGAACAGCTTAGCGTGACTTTCAGACTCAGTGTAACAGGCTGACGTTTTCAAAATGTCTGCAATTCAACTTTGATGATAGACATGTCCTATCAAAAATTTCTGTCAGCTTCTGTCGCGACACCGATTCTGTGTCTGCATGCAAGACCAAAAAATTGAAGCTGTCCTTTGTTGTTTTGGCTGTACAACTTCTGACTGCTACCAGTGGAATGAATTGTGATCATATGCAAGTCTGAAGTGTGACTGTATGCTGCTCTGTCTTGTGTGGCAAGTATGAATGTCTGACGGTATTGTTGATGTTGTGCTGTGTGGTTCTAACCCTTGCTTACGTGCAGAGCTGCTACTAATTGCCATCTGGGATGAAGGCGTATCTTATTGTATCTCATCTTAACCTCATACTTTTTGTGCTATCTCTAGGTGTCAGAGAAATATCGTGACACACATCGCAAGATGTCATCAGAAGTGGTGAAGAGCTACCTGCCCTTCCCCTGGATAACAATGGCTCAGACAAAGCACTATTTCTACAAAGGTTGTGCACATTTCTATGTTGCCATGGCACTACTAGAACAGAAAGGTAAGAGTTAATGTGCTTTTTTTCTCTGAAAGAGGTAGAATGTGTGCCAGCACTTGCAATTGACATCATTTTAGATTCCAAACTAAATGGACTATGCAAGGGAAGATACCTTTTGTGTAAGGATGATTTGATTGTGAATCTGGCGTTACTTAAGCTGCTGCTAACAACATATAAAAGGTTTTTTTCAGACAGTGAAGATATGGACAAGCTGCAAGCAATGTTTGAGAGCCTTTATCTGGGGACAGAGTCTCAAGATGAAAACAATGGATTGCAAATACCTCAGTCTGAAGAAGAGCGGAAAATTTTGGGTATCAGGTGTTTGACTACTTTTTAGTACCACAGACCACAGAATCTTATTTAATTATCTTTAAACATCTGGGTTTTGACTAACGATGTCTAGATGTAGCAGAATAGCAGTTTGCCTTGTAGAAGTTTAAACAGTTCAGTTGTCTTTGTTTCTTCCTGACAGGAAAAGCACACTTACGTGAGGCAGTGCTAAGCCATGAAGAGGCTCTAAGAGTTCATGACCTTTGTAAGCAAATGCGAAAGATTGACACATTTCGTGATATTCTACAAAAAGTACATGCAAGGTATGCTCTATTTTCTTTTCATGATGGCAGCATGCTGCACTTGTAAAAGAGTATCTGAGTTGTCTGGTTTTTGTTGCCATACCTGTTTATTAGCATGATCATGGTTGTAATCATCTGGGGGCTTGTGGTTGTTTCTTCAATTATGGATGTTGGGAAAGAGATGTGTGTGTCTGTGGTGTGAGTCTGCGTGAGATGTCAACCCACATAAGGTACATGCATACAAATACAAGATAATTTATAAGGTAAATGTATACACATACAGGATTAGCTTGCTTAATGACCCAACTTTCAGGACTGTCTTGACACAGATCCTTGTGTCATCATCCCCTGCTGATGTGTTTGTGTCTGGCAGATCCATACAAAAGTTCTCAGGTCTTGAGGAAGAAGATGACTTCACTCAGCTCCTGACAGCCCCAAGGATTTTCGGCAGGACAGAACACGATACTGTGCCAGTTGCCCCAGACTTTTCAAAATCCAAAACCACTGACATCTTTTGGAAATTAGTAGGTTTTTGCAACTAGCATATAGCATGAAATTTTAGTATTAAATGTTAGCAGATGTTATTCAGCAGCTAAGCTGCTTGCAGAGAGAGAGAGAGAATGTCATTTTTGTCTCTAGAAGAAGAAATGTTTTCATGAAGAAGCTTCATTTCATTTCTTTGCTTTGAATCACTACTATTTCCATTAGAATTTAACAAAGTTCAAGAAGTTATTTCCCTTAAAAAACATTTATTTCTCTCGTCTTCATGTTAAAAAATTTTTAATGGGAAAAAAACATTTTTGAATATCTCCACTTTTTGTTTGTGCCTTTAAAGACCTACCCGAGTGGTGACATCTTTGATATCACTTATTAATACCTTGAACATGAATTTGCAAGGACAAACATAAATCTTGAGAAATTAAAGACAATTTCCCTCAGCTCTTCAAATCTCGGTTTGGGCACAAAGTTGCATGTGACATCACAGTTGGGTCATGACTGAGCACAGTGTCTCTGACCAGACCAGTTACACAGAAAGTACCAGTGCAGTGGAAGTGCACATACCGTTGCTGAATGCTCAGGAAAGATTTCCACTTTCCAAAATGATCGAGTACAGCGGTTCATTTTTGTTTCTATATGTAGGGCTGACTTCATCATGCCAGTCTAATAATATTTATGTCCATGTACACAGCTGTCTGTCATGTGCAAGCAACAGCGCTTTGCTTCTGACTGTTACCATTTAATATATACTAAAAGTGAAAAGAGTTATTGAGATACCATCTTGTGTAGGACCTGTGCCTACTGTACTTTAATATTATTTTTCACTGCTGGATCAAAATAAATCTTGCAAGGAACTTGATACCCAGTTCTGATGACTGGGCGTTGTTTAGATTGTTTACATTGTGTACATGCTTGACATGGATTGCTACCAGCTTGGATGTTCTTGGCATGTGGCAGCAAGATTTTGCAGGACTTACTGATTATATGTGCAAATCACCAACATTGAAATTAGATAGTAAATAAACAGTTGGGTTTCAGGCACTAAAAATATTGATTATATTGCCTCTACCTACCAGAATCTCTTTATAACTCAAACCACTCGGGAAGGCTTTTAAGACATGATCAGCAATGAATATGTAATCTTCCTTTATTCATTTCTTAATTGTATATATTTTTTCCTATCTTATTCTTATGTGAAATACTTTACCGCTGCCAGGGGCCCATTGCCATTTTCAATTCTCGTAACCAGTGGTCACCGCCACGTACAGTGGTGTTACAGCGGTCACCGTCAGAAGGCTTCGGCTTTAGTGTGCGAGGGGACTCCCCTGTTATTGTGGCAGACCTGGAGCCAGAAAGTGTAGCGGGAGTGAGTTTATTTCATTTATTTGCAATCAGGCTTTTGCATTGTTACTTTTTATTTCTATTATTTATTTGATGAAAACACTTTTATTAGCAAAGTAATATGTTACAAGAATTTTCATATTGTGGTGATTAAAATTGCCTGGCCTCTTATTTTGCTTCCGCAGCGGAGTGGAATTCGTGTTGGTGACTTCGTTGTAGGAGTAGCAACGGTGGACACCAAGTGGGCTCGCCATGAAGAAGTTGTGCAGCTGGTGCGGCAAGCAGGGACAGAGTTACGCCTTGTGCTCATTACGCCCATGGAAATCAACTTGCCTGACATGTCACCGACACGACCTTTCTCTACAGTCAGGTAACTGCTGGTGTTCACCCATACTGGGCTGTGAAGTCACAGTGAATCAGCAGGAAATGTAGCCTGTAGATAGAAAGTAGCAGTATTCTTTGTTCTTAGATCTAATAAACAATGGACACTGTTAATATGCTAGGAGATTGCATAGTTTCCTGATCAGGGTTAGTGGTTCATTTGCTCTTGCACCAGCATCCTTGATCTTGTGTTTTGTATATAGTCAGCCTTGCAACCTTTGTTGTTTTTTGACTACTGATTATATATGTCTTTCAATATTTGAGTATTGATCTCTTCAGCCTACCAACCTCTCCAGTGAATGAGAAGGCACGCAGTCGAAGGGACAGCACTTCGAGTGACCGCAGCAGCCGGAGCCGGATTAGTGCTCCTTGGATATTCCGACGTAATTCTTCACGTGATAAAGCAGAACAGTCTAAAACATCACCTGAAGATACAGATGTAGACACGGTCTCTCGATAAAGCTACCAGTGGTATGGATAGGCAAGAGACGCTGGAGGTTTGATTTGCTTCATGTGATTAGTGAGAACTTGACCGTGTGCTGTGCAAGGCAAAACTTTGGCTGAATGTTGTGGATTCTCAGACAGTTGTGGATTCAGACTTCAAAGAGCAACAGAAATGAATACACACTACAAGATGGTTGCTACATGTAGGCCTGACACTTGACAGTGAGTAAAACATTTGTATATTACACATCAGAAGAAAATGGTATCAAGGCCAAACTAAACTCTCTTGGCTAAGTCAGCCATGCACTTGCAGACCAAGAGGTAAGGGTGTGTGCAGTTCTGATGCTGGCTGTCTGGTGGTGTATGCTTGTCAGATCTTGCAGCTGAATGGTGGTGTATGCTTATCGGATCTTGCAGCTGAATGCATCTGATATCTTGTGATATTTTACTGCAGATTGGCAGTTTTTTTTAAAGTTGTTTATTTGCTGTGCTGAAGAGAGAAATAGCAGGCCTTTGGTCTTCCGAGAAATGCATGTTCCCACCTGTTTTTAAATGTTAATAACTTGGGCTTTGTGCTGATGTCTTGTGTGATGAATATTCATCCCCTGCACCGAGCATACTCATCAAGTTCCTTTAACATGTTGGAATGAAGATGTATATGGAAAACTCACAGATGGGCAACAAGGACTCATGTGAGAACATCCCAAATGACTTTTTGTGTCTGAGAGGGGAATGTCAGGGTGTTGTTTGCTGTGCCTGCTGAACAATACTTTCCACAATATTGTGAATCGTATTTTTGGAGAGTTTATCTTCCTTGCGAAAGTTGCTATTTTCTTGATGCAGCTGTAAGATTTTAATTAATTGCAATATTTTAAGTGAAGCAGTTCAGATAATGTTTTGTGCAATGCACCATGCATTGTTTTACTCTTTGCATAAGCACCAGTATTTCTTGCAAGTCACTGAAGCCAGCAATATCAGTCTTGTGTGGGGGATCGGTGGATAGAAATTTTGCTGATCCTGAATCTAAGAACTGTAGGGCATTTCATGTGTTATTTTGCCATAACATTAGATGAGGACGGTCCGGTAGAGCAACGGCTAGCACCTGTCACCAATACAGTGAAGGTTTGCTGTCCTGGGTTCAGCTCTTGTTTCAGCCACACTGTTCTTTCCTTACATGTGGCATCTGTTTACAGGGTTGGCTGCCTTGCCGTGATATAGCCTTAGTTGCTGGCTCGGCGTAAAACACCAATTCCCTCCTCCAGCCCCCCAAATAACTTCAGATGAAAAATTTTCTGTCCCTGATTCGGTATGTTGATTAAAAGGTTACCATCCTAAAAAATAATAGAAGTGCCATTGTATACTCCAACATTTCTAGCAAAGGCAAGAGCTTGGAAAATATATACTTTATCATAGGCATTGTAAAAAATAAAATCCTTTTATTTTTATTTGAGGGTGGTGTGAAGGTCTTATATATAAATTTTACAAATAACACTTTATTTTCTGGATAAACAGGAGATTCATATGACAAAAGATTGAAATTGCAGAAATAAAAATTCTAAGAATTGTATCAGAGCAAAGAAAAAAAATGTGAAAAGATGCACAGATAAAATCTTTCATCAGTTACCTCAGTGTCTGAGATGGTTTTTCACAGGAACTTACCATTTGTATTGTTAGGAAGTATTGTTCTAACATGTTGCCCCTTTTATCACTGTTATTTTTGTGAACATCTCATCAGTATTTGGATGTTAAGATTTGTTTCTGTGATGTGAGGGATGGGAGCGTAAACTTTTCAAAGAGTGCTTGAAAACATGTCGGACACAAGTAGGTTTCGCATAAGCCAGCGAGAATTGTTTCATTCTGATCTGAAGTTGACATGCTAGTTACTAACCCACCGATTTAAAATAAGAGAAAAATCGACAGGGTTTCCAACGAGTGGAGATAATTAGAGATAAGTGGTGATAAGTGACTCGCCTGAAGACCTGAAGACAATATTTTGATTCATCTACCTGTATTGCCCTCAACAGAGAGACAAACTGGACACTCAGGCTAGTTTATTTGATTATCATAATGCAGTTTAGCAGACTGCATCTGACCCCTTGGGTCTGCAGTTATCTTTACGATGACTGTAAGTGCAGAATTAAGATCAACTGCAGTGTAGAAGATAAAAAAAAGAAAGAAAGAGGAGAAACACCTGATTTTATGTTGTTTTTAGTCAGCGTGTTGCCTTGCATATTGTAACAGTTTTCCATTCATTTACATACTTGTGTCTCTTGACATGTAGATACATCTATTCAGCTACTTAGCAAGAACTTTTAGAACATCTTGCCATGGGCTTTAGTGGCTTATTGATTTTTTGTGCTTTTTGGGGTTTTTTTTAAAGAAAAGGTAACTTGTACTATGACCATCAAGCGCTGAAAACAGTAAAATACTTTGTTGTGATTGGCATGATTCATGGCTTTCTTGGACTAGGCACAACAACTTTTATTATGTCAGTATGTGTACTTGCAAATTCGTGCATGGGGTAAATCATCATGCTTATAAACAAAGGTTGACAGAACAAAAACTCATTACCATCATTCAGTCACAGCTTATTACTCATTACACACACACATAACACACAAACGTGCTCATACTTACACTCACACACACACAAACGTGCTCATACTTACACTCACACTCACACACAAACGTGCTCATACTTACACTCACACACACACACACTCTCTCTCACACACACACACACACACACAAACATGCTCATACTTACACTCACACACACACACACACAAACGTGCTCATACTTACACTCACACATACACACACAAACGTGCTCATACTTACACACACACACACAAACGTGCTCATACTTACACTCACACTCACACATACACACAAACGTGCTCATACTTACACTCACACACACACACACTCTCTCTCTCTCACACACACACACACAAACATGCTCATACTTACACTCACACACACACACACACACACACACACACAAACGTGCTCATACTTACACTCACACATGCACACACAAACGTGCTCATACACTCACACACACACACACACACAATAACCCTTACATATTACATGAAATGTCTTCTGCACAGACATAAACCAAATACTTACATAAACATATGCACACACACACAACACAAACTGGCTGACATACAGCTTAGTATTTAGCAGATGGATGGTGGAGGGAATAAAGTTGTTACTGTTTATCAAAAAAGTATTTTATGTTGCCTGCTCATGATAACTGTTAGTTTTCAATAGTTGTTTAGCCTAACGTCATTTCTGTCAGAGATCCTTCCCATCAGATAATGTGTATGTTGTGATGTGTGAGATGCATTGAGGTATTACTGAAAGTTGATGGCTACTTTAATCTCCTTACTTTGTGATACATTGCCATAATTTGCATTGTTGGAAGCAACAGATTTTATGTACATGTACTAGGTTGGCATTCAAAATATAGTTGTTATCAGGGTGTTAAAAGTATTGGTTTGCCTCATTTTTCATTAAATATGTCTGCACTTTTATGTATGAATGGTTTTATGTAATTGTTTTATTACCATGCTTGTGTCAACTCAGTGAACTGTTGATACCGCCAGTTGTGAGCAGAATGACAGAAACAGTAGATTTACTTTGAGCTGTGTGTTGCTTGCAGCTCTTGCTTCATCTTGTCTTGGATGTAAAGATTAGACTTTGGGTTTATCCTACACCTTGGCGGACAGTGTACCTGACTGACTACTTGGATTTGTGTCAAACTAAAACACTTGGTTTGAAAGTGATCTTCCAGAATGCTCTACAGTATCAAGATTTTAAATGTTTTACTGCCATGTGAAGAATACTGGGAAATTTGCTGCCTACTTGTAGAAGTCCTCCTACTTGTGTAAGTGTGTGGAATGTGTGTTCAGAATGGAATTTCCAGTAGATATGAACAGTATTTAGCCAGATCTGGAAATGGTTCTTATTTTTGTGGATGTCTGGCTAGTTTTAAACATCTGCCTGTCCATATGAATTCAGGAAATCCTTTCCCAGTGTTGTATCCATTAATTGTGCCCTGAATTCTTTGTGAAGTGAATAAATCCACATTACTTAGTTTAAGATTGAGACAGTCATTTACCTAGATGTTTTTGGATACGTCAGTATAAATGTGTATCTGTCGATGCATGTAGGGCTATGATCTTGAAGTCCTTGGTCAGATAAGGGGAGTTTCCCATCATCATGCCCCCCACCCTCCTGTTAGAGCACAAGACTTAAGCAGCCATGGCTTCAGTATGCATTGACAGCCATCCTAGTTATTTTATCCCATCACTTACACTTACTACTTACTAGAGCTATTCTAATTAGTGCATTTACTCATTTCATGTCTGTATGTTTGTGACTGTCTTTCGCCCAGGAGCAGTATTAAAGGCATGCATGTTTGTAGTTTTGACTCAACTATAAGCATAAGCTGTTAGGTACTAGTATTATGTATGCTATAATATTCATCTTGTCTTTTACACTTTAAACTTGCAATGTTTTATATGTTGTTAATGTGAACTATTTTAACTGCAGTGAAACTATCTGCCAAAGAGCAAGCTTGTCTGTCATGAGTGTGTCTGGTCATCACCTTACATGCCCATCAGGTTATGTTGACATGCACATGCCACAGACTTTATGTTCAAACTCTTTTTATACAAGATGGTCCATGCCACCTTTATTTAAATAATAAAATACCAGTCAAATCTTGTGATCAGTTTACCGTGTTCAGCGTGTTTGTTCATGTAACTTGCATTGAAACATCATAGATTCAACTTGTGATTCCTGGTCAGCAAGTAGGTCTCATCCAATTGTAGGATTTTCATCATTGATCTGTCCTGGAAAATATTTTTCCACAACAGATGAAAGCCCGAAAAAGCTGAGCCCTGTGACCACATCCCCAAGCCATATGTACATCAATAATACAAACAAGGAACATTGATAACATGTCAAAAGTATACAACAACATGAAGATTGAACTAGAGGATTTTCTGAAAATGAGTGACAGACTAAAGCTGCTAATTCCAAATGCACATATTCAGGAATCGTCTGTTGTATTTTTAGCATAGCTTTGAATTCTTTTTCATCAATGTTACACTTCCAAACCATTGTCCATTGCTGTGAAAACCCAGTTAGGTCTTTTGACAGATTTTGACTTTATTCAGTGTAGGCCATGGCCCATCACTGAAGAGGATGAACATAAAAACAGAGAAAGCATAAAAGCCTGTTTACATAGATATGTTAACTGGCACAATTGACATTCTAGTTCCAAATACATAGAATAATAAATGCATCCATATTGTCATCTAGTTGATTCCCTGGTTCCTTTAAACTTTTGTAAATATACACTTTTGTCTCTGGTTGTATCTAGTGTAATATTGCTACATGCTCAGCATCTTAGGCCTGACAATGAATTAGAACTAGTTAAACATATTAATATTGCTATAAAACAGAATCTTACAGTTAGCTGATGGAGCTTTTCACATTCATTGCACTATATATATGTAGCTCGCTAGACAACCTGTAATACTACTTGATGATCTGACAAAACCATATTTGAACAGAATCATCATGATGCTGTTAACCCAGGTTATCTTGTTGTTTACATGATTTTTATATAACATTGTGTAGACCTTTCTAGGAAGCCTGCTCTCAGGTAGGTGAACTATTCTTAACCAGTAAAGATCTTATATAACAATTAATAAAGGATGCCTCCCACATTCTCCATAAGCCATAATATTTGGTGTTTTCGAAGACACCCCTAGAAACTTTTTCAAGGCAAAGGTATGAACCCTTTCAATTATTTTTGTATCAGCTCAAAGTCCCCAGATTTCAGACCCATATAGAAGGACAGGTTGAACTAGGGTATCAAAAAGCTTTAAAAAGAGGGCAGGAAAACGATTATCAAGCCAGTACAATACTTTCAATATCCCTATCACTACTTTGCAGGATTTTATTGCTAAATTCTCTTGTGCCTGTGTAAACACACGTACATCGGGTTGATAATATAATTCCCAGGTATTTGTATGCATTAACAGTTTTCATCTCATTTCCATCATAGAACCATTTTTCTTGGTGGGCAAGATGACCACCATTCCCAAATACAACAATCTTAGATTTTGATAAGTTTATACGAAGGTCAAGACGCTTGGCTGTCAGAAAATACATCAACTGATTTTGGAGCCCAGTTGCAGTGTTCGAAAAAAAACAACCCACTATATCATCTGCAAATAGAAGGATAAATAATTCTAATGAATCTGAAGTAAGATGGATTTCATGAAGGCCCTTATGACAGAGTTCAACTGTTGGCTCATTGATAAATAATGCAGATAAGGCTGGTGAACATATTTCCCCTTTCTTTAAGCCACGAGGGCATTCAAAATAATCTGTTGTCATGGAATCTGTTCGTTTTACCTATCTTGGGTCAAAGATGTCCAACACTGGGGATGTGGAGGTGGGGATTCGAGCCCGACTGGCGAAAGCCAGCCAAACCTTCGCCTCACTCAGGAGCACATGGAAGGCAAAAAACATCAGCCAGAAGACCAAGCTGAGAATCTTTAAGTCGAATGTGATCAGCACCCTCGTTTATGGATCAGAAACATGGAAGATGACCAAAAACATCGGTAACAGGCTTGACGTCTTCCAAAACAGATACCTCAGGTGCATACTTAACCCGCTTAGACCAGAATAAAAATATTTCTATGTTCAGAAACATGGGCTTAAAATTCACGATTTTGAAGACGATAGTGAAACTGCAGAGCCAGGCTCGTGGAGCACGAGCCACAATAGTAAGCGTATCGTTGCTCATTGTGTTCTGCCAGTAGGGCCACAATCGTGCAAAGAGAAAATCACGATCGTGGAGCAGAGCTCATCGCGCTCTACCAGGTAAGCCAGTAAACTGGCGCTACGGAGTCAGCGGGTTAACATCTTTTGGCCAAACACCATCACCAATGAAGAACTCCACCAAAGAACTGAAACCGAGTCCATCACCACGCTGGTTCAACGAAGGCGTTGGTGATGGATTGGACATGTGCTCCGCCAGCAGACAGCAGACCTCTCCAGAATCGCCCTACGATGGACTCCAGACGGCCGAAGAAAATGATGCCGCCCAAAGGAAATCTGGAGAAGAACAGTGGAAAGGGAGATGAAAGGAAAGGGCTGGACATGGGGTCGCCTGGAGCGGGTTTCAGCCGATCGACATCAGTGGAGGGCTCTGGTTGAGGCCTTATGTGCAAATAGCACGAAGAGGATTGATTGATTGATTGATGGAATCTGTTCACACCCTTGTTTTAACTACTGCGTACACACCTTTGATTGATGCAAGTAATTTTGTATATTGTTCTTACTTAACACATCTCAAAGCTTGTCTCTTGCAACAGAATCAAAAGCCGTTTGAAAATCAAAGAAAGCGAGATAGAGTTTCTTATGCTGTATTAACTGTCTTTGTGTTCTACCCATCAGTGTAAATATGTGATCAATGGTACTCCATTCTTTCCAAAAACCAGCTTGTTCTTCACCCACAAGATCATTTTGTTCAGTCCATAACATCACTCTCCTATTTAAAATGTTGATGTATATCTAGCATCTTTTGAGCAGAGCAGAAACACCAGACATTTTCAAAATATTTATTTCTCTTGCAATGAAATCACATCAAACCTTTAGCTTCAACTGGTAATAGGTAATCTATCTCTGCATGTACAAGTGACATTTTCATATCAAGACTAAAGAGAGCAGATAAAGCAGCTTTCACAGCAACAAATGCCCTTTCAGAGGAATGCAGTTTAATAACCCCACAGGGTCTTAATGCGAGACGGTATACAAGCCGTACGCTGTTTTTCAGAAGAATGCCTGATTTCTGATCTTCAAGATTTAGTAAAAGTAATCACGGAAAGGTAGTCAAGCCATGTATACAGGTGGCAAATTTAGAGAGATTACAATCTTCACTGCCTTGATGAGAAACAGTTATTTGCAATATCACAAAACCCTCTGGAAAAAATGAAATTTTCCAGTCACAGGCTGGAGAAAAAAGTTTGTTCATGAAAGGTGAGTGTACCAGCTACATGGCTATGGTACACAGTTTCATGTGAAAACACAAATCATAAAATGTTTAAAAGATATTCCTTTCAAAGAGAAGTTGATCATTAAGGACAGAAATCTGTGCGAAACATTAGATTACATTTGATCTTTCTCATGGGAACAATTTCATGGTGAAGTAAGATTTGCAACACACTTCTATTATTTCAAATACTCTCAAACGTAAATAAAATGTAATTTTAAAACCCTTAACAAGTTAAATAAAATCTTTATCAAATTTTTCAGAGGAAAATGAGTAGTTATATATAAATCAGTTTACAAACTGTCACTTGTAGAATCTTAATTTATATTTTTTTTTGTTCTAAAATTTTAATCGACCATTTGATAGAAATGCTTCACTTTGATAATCACAGGTCTCAACTTTTTCTAGAAGGTACAACATAAGGCATGTGATACAACATATGATTTGAAAACACTTGATGTAAAACTAAACAGTGAAATGAACCAACATTTCATTTCATGCCATGATATTTTTCAAGTATAAAGCAATCCACTTACATATATAAATGAACTGTATGTATTGGCTTCCTGATGTTCACGTGCTTTCACATATGGTTGGGCATATCAGTAATGTCATTCATTACCTGACTTCATGAGGAATTGCGAGGTGCTATCAAAAATGTCAATTTCACTACATGCGAATGAAATATCCTGTACTGACAAAACAAGCAGCAGTATTACAATTACAAAATCTCTGGAGTTTGAAGCCACAGTTTACTGTAGCATGTCTGTGGTGAATGACAAATGTTCACAACATTCACCAGACAATTTGTTATTTTTACCCAAAACGCTCAAGTTACACTGGTAGGTTTCTCTTTAAGATATTAACACTGAAGCACCAAAAAAAGAAAAGCATTTTTGATAGTTAATATAGTTCTTAGGAGACAAATGTCCAACGTGATCATTACTGGACCATGGTTTCTTTAAAGGTCCAGGGACACGGTTTACAAACTACCTTAAATACTGAAATACCCTTATGACTTTGAAAGTACACACTCTCCTTTAAATCATTTGTACTAAACTTTTTCAAACTTTCAACTAAATATGCTTGTATACTAGTAAAATGCAAGCCGTTTTGCACAGGAGCATTCGTCTGCTGCCTGGCCTCTCAGAGAATCTCGCGTGCATGCGCAGTGATTGGTGACGAAAACCCACCAAAACAATCTGTCTCGCGTGTGATCACAATCGGTCAATCTTTTTATTAAAAGCCTTCAGAGGTCCTTTGTGCCAGCAGCCATCACCATAAATAAAAGGCACAAGGGCCGCTAGGTCTACTGGCATCCTGCTTGTGAAGTTTCCAATTATGTGTGAGAATGTGTAGGTGCACCTGTGTGTTAAATGTCTGTATATGTATGCCTGCCAGTTATGTTAAATGTTTTTTGTGAACTAAAGGAAAATTTCTGTCTTGGGCTTCCTCGAACAGATAATAAAGTTGATTTGATTTGATTTGATTTGAAGCAAAAGCGAGAGGTATGTCAAACTTTGATAATGGAAACGATTCTGCAAGACAGAGAACGCGTGGTGCACAAGGCCGAAAGCAGCTTGGAAGTAAACACTAAAAATCGTCCTGGGATGACGTCACGAGAAGTAGTTCCGGTCAAGAGGTCGCGTGATCTCTCGTTTTAGCATGGCGGCCTCTCCATGCGTAGAAAAGTACCAATTCAACTTTGTTTTAGCGCATTAAACACATTTCTAGTGACAATCATGTACTAATTCATCTTCGTAAGGCAAGTAAACAGTTCAAAGTTTATCATGACATAGATTATTGTGTGTAGTTTGCTGTTAATACCGAGTACAAGACAATTTTGCATTTGAAGCGAGCTGTCACTGGACCTTTAAAACAGATAATTTTATTTGTTCTTAATACAAGAAAACTTCCTACACTCTGATCTCCCTTGTAATGGGATACCAAGCAGTGTCAGTAACATGTTCAATAAGAGGGATTCAAAATAAGCAGCACCAGACAGACAAGGAATGCCAGCCGATGTGCGTGTCTCTTGACCTGACAAGGATATTCTTTATAATGGTGTCCTTATATGTCCAAAAGTAAACTACATTACAAAGCCCCTATCTCTTTTTACTTTTTGCACCTAAAGCTACGTGACCATTACGTAGAGGGCCGGTAGACTAGCGCTAGTTGTTAGGTTTGGCGGGATTTTATTCTCTCTTTTGGCGCTCGAAGTACATCGGCGCAGACCAGCTGGAGCACAAGGGAAAAAGGTGCTCGGCGTTGATTGGCTAGGGTTAAAGCTCCAAATCGCTTGGACCGTACAGGAGCATCACGGAAAGTTTAGCTTGGGCAGAGGTGTATATAGGGCAGAGATGAGACGGGACCGGGGAGAACATACATGCAGCAGATAGCAGAAGCGGGGAGAGGAAAGCCCTGACTTTTAGCACCTCTGATGACGTGATGCAGCTGTGGCCATTGCAATGTACGAGCCCGTGGAATAAAGGGTCGCACACCTGTTGACTGTTTCTTTGTTAGAGTATGTGTTGGAAGCTTGCTTCTAAGACACCAAATACCTCACCACTTGGTTACAATTAGACTAGGTTTAAGAGATAACAGCATTACTGCTATACTACTGAATCATGGCACAATTAACAAATTGTAATATTTTTGTACAAAATGAATAAAACCAAGCACAAACTGGAGGGTAGGGGAGGGGGACAGGAAGACTTCACCGGAAAAAAATGAGCCCAGGCAAAAACCATACAAAACACCAGGACATGCACCTGGAAGTTACGAGCCAATCCTCAATATTACTGAAATATATCACTGAAATCTGCTCACACAAGTCATTGAGACAGATACAAAACACAGAAACAGTTACAGAGTTAGAAAAGGATGTAGCAATGCATTGTGGAGTTTCCAACTAAAGCACTGCCATGTGTGTTGGGGTGGCTCAAAAACTCTTAGTTCCCAGTAGTGTTGGGGGTGAAAACTTCATTCAGCTGCTGCGTCACGCGAATAAAGGTGGTTCGGCGACTAAGCTCTTTCAACTTAGAGGCACCTACATAAGTACAGGTGGACCGAATTCCACCTAGGATGTCTTGAATGGTCTTCTCTACGTTGCCACGATACTCTATCTCCACTGTCTTCCCTTCAGAAGCCCTGCCAAAGAAAAGACAGAGAAGATCCTGAAAGCAAAATTCATCTCCTCATCTCCCATGGCGGTATCCATGCTGGAACACACATAAATGCACACACACAAACACACAGAGATGTACACACTGTCCTGTAATTCATTCACATGTGATCACATGGAGTTGTACACAATGTCCTGTAATTCACGCACACACACACGTGGAGATGTACACACTAACCTATAATACATTCACACACATACATGGAGGTGTACACAGTGACCTGTAATACAGACACGTGGAGATGTACACACTGACGTGTAAAACATGCATACATACTGACCTGTAATACAGACACATGGAGATGTACACAGTGACCTGTAATACAGACACGTGTAAAACATGCATACATACTGACCTGTAATACAGACACACGGAGATGTACACAGTGACCTGTAATACAGACACATGGAGATGTACATACTGACCTGTAATACAGACACATGGAGATGTACACACTGACGTGTAAAACAGACACATGGAGATGTACACAGTGACCTGTAATACAGACACATGGAGATGTACACACTGACGTGTAAAACAGACAAATGGAGATGTACACAGTGACCTGTAATACAGACACATGGAGATGTACACAGTGACCTGTAATACAGACACATGGAGATGTACACAGTGACCTGTAATACAGACACATGAAGATGTACACACTGACGTGTAAAACAGACACATGGAGATGTACACACTGACCTGTAATACAGACACATGGAGATGTACACACTGACCTGTAATACAGACACATGGAGATGTACACACTGATCTGTAATACAGACACATGGAGATGTACACACTGACCTGTAATACAGACACATGGAGATGTACACACTGATCTGTAATACAGACACATGGAGATGTACACACTGATCTGTAATACAGACACATGGAGATGTACACACTGACCTGTAATACAGACACATGGAGATGTACAGACTGACCTATAATACAGACACATGGAGATGTACACACTGACGTGTAAAACAGACACATGGAGATGTACACAGTAACCTGTAATACAGACACATGGAGATGTACACAGTGACCTGTAATACAGAGACATGGAGATGTACACACTGACCTATAATACAGACACATGGAGATGTACAGACTGACCTATAATACAGACACATGGAGATGTACACACTGACGTGTAAAACAGACACATGGAGATGTACACAGTAACCTGTAATACAGACACATGGAGATGTACACAGTGACCTGTAATACAGAGACATGGAGATGTACACACTGACCTATAATACAGACACATGGAGATGTACACACTGACGTGTAAAACATGCATAGATACTGATCTGTAATACAGACACATGGAGATGTACACACTGATCTGTAATACAGACACATGAAGATGTACACACTGACCTGTAATACAGACACATGGAGATGTACACACTAACCTGTAATACAGACACATGGAGATGTACACACTGACCTGTAATACAGACCCATGGAGATGTACACACTGACCTGTAATACAGACAGACACATGGAGATGTACACATTGATCTGTAATACAGACCCATGGAGATGTACACACTGATCTGTAATACAGACACATGGAGATGTACACACTGACCTGTAATACAGACACATGGAGATGTACACACTGATCTGTAATACAGACACATGGAGATGTACACACTGATCTGTAATACAGACAGACACATGGAGATGTACACACTGACCTGTAATACAGACACATGGAGATGTACACACTGATCTGTAATACAGACACATGGAGATGTACACACTGACCTGTAATACAGACAAATGGAGATGTACACACTGATCTGTAATACAGACACATGGAGATGTACACACTAACCTGTAATACAGACACATGGAGATGTACACACTGACCTGTAATACAGACACATGGAGATGTACACACTGATCTGTAATACAGACACATGGAGATGTACACACTAACCTGTAATACAGACACATGGAGATGTTCACACTGACCTGTAATACAGACACATGGAGATGTTCACACTGACCTGTAATACAGACACATGGAGATGTACACACTGATCTGTAATACAGACACATGGAGATGTACACACTGACCTGTAATACAGACACATGGAGATGTTCACACTGACCTGTAATACATACAGACACATGGAGATGTACACACTGACCTGTAATACAGACACATGGAGATGTTCACACTGACCTGTAATACAGACACATGGAGATGTTCACACTGACCTGTAATACAGACACATGGAGATGTACACACTGATCTGTAATACAGACACATGGAGATGTACACACTGACCTGTAATACAGACAAATGGAGATGTACACACTGATCTGTAATACAGACACATGGAGATGTACACATTGATCTGTAATACAGACCCATGGAGATGTACACACTGATCTGTAATACAGACACATGGAGATGTACACACTGACCTGTAATACAGACACATGGAGATGTACACACTGACCTGTAATACAGACAAATGGAGATGTACACACTGATCTGTAATACAGACACATGGAGATGTACACACTGATCTGTAATACATACAGACACATGGAGATGTACACACTGACCTGTAATACAGACAGACACATGGAGATGTACACATTGATCTGTAATACAGACCCATGGAGATGTACACACTGATCTGTAATACAGACACATGGAGATGTACACACTGACCTGTAATACAGACACATGGAGATGTACACACTGACCTGTAATACAGACACATGGAGATGTTCACACTGACCTGTAATACAGACACATGGAGATGTTCACACTGACCTGTAATACAGACATATGGAGATGTACACACTGACCTGTAATACAGACAGACACATGGAGATGTACACACTGATCTGTACTACAGACACATGGAGATGTACACACTGACCTGTAATACAGACACATGGAGATGTACACACTGATCTGTAATACAGACACATGGAGATGTACACACTGACCTGTAATACAGACACATGGAGATGTACACACTGATCTGTAATACAGACACATGGAGATGTACACACTGACCTGTAATAGACACATGGAGATGTACACACTGACCTGTAATACAGACACATGGAGATGTACACACTGACCTGTAATACAGACACATGGAGATGTACACACTGACCTGTAATACAGACACATGGAGATGTACACACTGACCTGTAATACATACAGACACATGGAGATGGACACACTGACCTGTAATACAGACACATGGAGCTACACACTGATCTGTAATACATGGACATAAACACATGACTATGTACACACTGAACTGTAGTAAATGCAAGTACACACACACACACACATGGAGATGTACACACTGACCTATAATACACACACACATGGAGATGTACACACTGACCTATAATATACACACACACACACAAACACAAGGAGATGAACACACCAACCTGTAATCTGCAACACCTCCAGCGTGTTTCTCCATAGCAGTGGCAGAACTCATTCCATAGAAGAGCTTGAACTTTTTGCCATTCCGCTCAATAACCTCACCCCCTGACTCTGTATGTCCTGCAAACATGCCACCTAGCATCACAAAGTCAGCACCCGCCCCAAATGCCTTGGACACATCTCCTGGGCATGTGCAGCCTCCATCCTGAGCAAAGAAAAGACAAACAAACCCCCCCCCCCCCAATGAATATAAAATAACTTATTCGTGCAGGAGCAGCTAGAGGGTGCGAGTGGAAATCCCAGAAAGACTTTTGACATTGTGAACAGCCTGCTGGGTAAGAACGGAACTAGTCCGGTTCTTCCTGAGGTGGATGTCAAGTCAGCTGCTGATCAGCTGTCTTCCTTCTTTGTTAATAAGATAAAGGAAATTAGTGCTGGACTTGAGAGTGCAGCTTGTGAGTTGCCAGAGTGTGAGGAAGACTATTCTGTGCCATTTGCTGGTGTTCCGCTGACTTCTTTCACGTCTATTGATGAGAGCTACTTGAGGAAACTTGTAGCAAGATCAACAAAAACTTCATGTGCTGTGGATCCTGTACCAACTAAATTTGTTATTCAACTTCTGGACATTCTATTTCCTGTCATTGTGGACATTATTAATGCCAGTTTGAGAGCAGGTTGTGTTCCAGTGTTTTAAACAGGCCGTTGTGAAGCCCTTGTTGAAAAAGGCAAACCTGGATCCCTCTGACTGTAAAAACTATCGTCCAGTGTCAAATTTATCATATATTTCCAAGCTACTTGAGAGGGTGGTCGCAGAACAGCTTATGACCCATTTTATTACTCATGGCTGCCTAGATAAATTTCAGTCAGCATATCGTCCTGGCTTCAGCACAGAAACTGCTTTTCTTCGTGTGACCAATGACATTCTTTGTAGTGTCAACTCTGGCAACTTAGTGCTGTTAGTATTACTCGATCTGAGTAGTGCATTTGACACCATCAACCACCGCCTGCTGCTCCAGAGACTGTCGTCAGAGACTGGTATCCAGGGCGCTGCGCTGCAGTGGATTGACTCCTATCTTGCCGATTGTCGGCTCTGCAAGCTCTGAGGCAGTTCCTCTGGTGTGTGGCGTACCACAGGGATCCGTTCTGGGTCCATTATTATTTTCTGTATATACTTCACAGCTTGGACAGGTAATCGAACGCTTTCAGATGGGACGACAGTTCTTTGCGGATGATACACAGATTCTAAACAGTTTTCCCCCCGACCCAGCAGTGGCTAGGAATGCGCTTCAACGACTTAAATCTTGTTGTGTTGCGGTGAAGGCCTGGATGACCAGAAATCGTCTTAAACTCAACGACGACAAGACAGAAGCGTTACTGTGCGGCCCCAGGGCCAGAAGGGAGCAGATCGGCATTAGTGATGTGCAGGTCGGTGACACCTCCATAGCCTTTGCTGACTGTGTACGGGACCTCGGGCTGTTTATTGATGCAGAGCTCTCCATGTGTAACCATGTTAGTTCTGTTGTGGCAAAATCCTACTACTTTTTGAGGACTTTAGGTAGACTACGGCCCATGCTGACTCAGGCTGCTGCCAACTCACTTGCTGTGGCTACCATCATATCAAGATTAGACTACTGTAATAGTGCATTGTGGGGTATACCTGCTACGCAGTTGGATCGACTCCAAAGAGTTCAAAACACAGCCGCTAGGATTGTCACCCGTGCAAAGTCGTCCACTGAGCACATCACGCCTTTCCTACAGAGCCTTCACTGGCTTCCAGTGAAAAAGCGCATTGATCACAAAGTGCTTTCGATTGCACAGTCCTGCATGTTTAAAACTGCTCCTGAATATTTACAAGAGGTAGTTCCTCCTTACCAGCCGTCACATGGTCTGCGCTCTGGCTCCCAGTCACGCTTCTGTCTCCCTGCAGTGGAAAACACAAACAAGAAGCGCACTGGAGCCAGGGCCTTCAAAAACGCGGCACCTAAACTGTGGAATGCTCTGCCATCGTCATTGTCCACCATCACCTCACCAACCACGTTTCGAAAAAGACTGAAGACCCATCTGTTTATTCAAGACAGACTTAAACTTAAACAACCAAGCAACACTTGTGTCTTTATTTTTTACTTTCCTGGTATTTATCTATTTATTTACTTTATTTTATTTATTTATTTATTTTTTCTTATTTTTTATTTATTTTGTTTTTGCTGCGCAATGAGCATTCTTCCGAATGGATACCTGCGCATTACAAATGGACATCATCATCATCATCAACTTGTTTTCTTGAAAAAAATGTCAACTCTTTATCGCAAAGCATGTTTACCAAAAGAGGGGGGGGGGAGGACAACTCTTAGTAGCAAAACATGTTTAACAAGGAAAAGAAGGGATAACATTTTATAGTAAAATGTTTAGCAAGGCACATACTTACAGAAATAATATGTCCCCCTAAGCCATGTGCTGCATCGGCACACTCAATGACAGCACTCAACTGTGGGTATCCCACTCCTGTCTTTCTGCGCGTGGTGCAGACAGATCCTGGGCCAATTCCAACCTTGATTACGTCAGCCCCTGACAAAATCAGTTCCTCTACCATTTCTCCAGTAACAACATTGCCTGCCTGAAAATGGACACAGATTCCAGAAAACACCTAAATGGAGAAACAATAATTTTGTGGACATCTGTTATAAAGAAATACTTAAGTAACTACAACCAGAAAAAAAAAAATTGAAAGGATATGAGAAATAATACAGGTTAGAAAATGTGATTCACACAAACTTTCTACCCCTCTCTCCAGAACCCCTCTACAGCTTTTTGTACATAGCTACGCTGTGCAAGACAGTCACTCTCCACTCTTGCTTGCAGTAATTTAAAATCAAGTCTCTTCTCTTTAACAGTCTAAATCATTTTGTATGCTTGATACAAGGAATTGTGCAGAATAAACAAGTTTTCTTTTTCCAACCAAATGCCACATAACTTACCAAAATGGTATGGGAAGGGAACATCTTGCGAGCATCCCGTACAAACTGAACAAAATGCTCTGAGTAGCCATTAGCAACATCAATGCAAATGTATGTTACTTCTGGCACTGCTTCTAAGATGTGCTTCAGCTTGCTCAGATCTCCTTCTCCAATGCCAGAACTGGCTGCCACATACTACCACAATGAAAATACTCTTTCTTAATAAGAACAGTTGGTACAAATACCCTTTCTTAACGAGAACAATTGGTACAAAAACTCATTCTTAATGAGAACAATCTGTAAAACTTCTTGCATTTTATGGAAAAAATTAAGGTTTCCAAAAGTAATTGGGAGATGTTTTATTTTTGCATTCCTGCCTTCTAATTCAAATTTAACATTATATAATATTAACGTTATATAATAATAGGGGTATACCACAAAATGTAGAAATACATAGAGAGTAGCATGATGTGTAGACTGTGTGAATACATGGAGGAGCAGGTGTAGACAATGTATGAATACATAGAGATCAGCATGATGTGTAGACAATGTATGAATACATGAGTAGCATGTGTAGACAATGTTTGAATACATAGAGAGTAACCTGATGTGTTGACAATGTATGAATACATAGAGAGAGGCATGTGTAGACAATGTATGAACACATAGAGAGTAGCATGATGTGTAGACAATGTATAAATACAAAGAGAGTAATGTAATGTGTACAAAATGTATGAATATATAGAGAGAGGCATGTGTAGACAATGTATAAATACAAAGAGAGTAACATGATGTGTAGACAATGTATAAATACAAAGAGAGTAACATGATGTGTAGACAATGTATAAATACAAAGAGAGTAACATGATGTGTAGACAATGTATAAATACAAAGAGAGTAACATGATGTGTAGACAATGTATAAATACAAAGAGAGTAATGTGATGTGTACAAAATGTATGAATACATAGAGAAAGGCATGTGTAGACAATGTATGAACACATAGAGAGTAGCATGATGTGTAGAAAATGCTGCAGCCAAACCTTAACACTCTCTTTGTTCTGAGCAGCAAACTCCTTCCAGGCATCTACAGAATAATGCTTGTGAATAGCAGTGAACACTTTAAACTGAAAAAAACAGCAGCAAATGATTATTACATCACTGCATGATGCACACACACATGCACATGTATGCATGAATAGACACGTGCACAAATGCACACACACACATAAAGGGTCATTACAAAAGCTGAAGGTATTATTATTATTACTATGAAGGGTTCTCATTAGACTATTGTAATCGATAGCTGTGCAGTTAAAATGCTGGCGCCAAACCTGAAGGCATGCTGGTTCGATATCCGTCAGGCACAGCAAAGCTTTCCCACTTGATTCAGCTGTCAGTAAAGGGTACTTGACAAAGGGTTGGGGAAAGTAACACAGAAAGACAGAAGAGATAGGCACAAAGAAAGCTGACTCTTAGAAGAGTGGTTTCCATAACACCTGACTCCTAAACAACTGAAAGAGTTGGGTAACCACCTTTACCTTTTACAGAACAAGAAACATGGCAGTCAGTTTTGTTTTTAAAATCAATAAAGGCAGGAATCTTCCATTAATTTATGCACAGCAAATGTTGGACTGTTGCAAAATTTGTTTTCATGTTACTGCTTTTAAGTGTTTCATGTGGGTTTTCTGAAAGGGTTGATTAAAATAAAACCCAACAACTTTTGCATGCATTGTGGGGTGAGGTGTTAGAGACTCACTTTTTTGGGGGCCAGGTGTATGTGAGGACGGTGCCCATCCCTTCTTCCTTGCTGCCTTACCTTCCCCAACCCTCTGTGGAGTCAGGTACCCATTCCCGCCAGCTGGGTCGAGTGGATGGTTTGATGCACTATTCAGGTATCGAGCCAGTGCGCTCTTTGTTCAGACCCCAGCGCTTTAACCGCTTGGCTATCTGCTTTCCCACTTTTGATGGTCACTTATAACTTTAGTTATAACCTTTGAACATTTTGTATACTATACTTGCTGCAGTTTGTCTGCATATATTAGGTTAAAATAAATTACTAACCCGTGACAACTCTTTTGCCATTTCAAAGGTGCCCACTGTGTCCATGTTGGCAGCCATAACAGGGATGCCAGTATAGGACTGACCTGAGTTTCGGAATGTGAAGGACCTTGTTAAGTCAACCTGTGAATATGTGCAATCTTTAGAACTGTTCTTTACCGAAAACAGTTAAACATAATAAAATGCAATATCAAAAAAGGATAGTTTAGTCAAATTAGTTTTGATGTGTAATGATTATGCAGTGGAAATCACATTATAACCTCACATAATTCCATTATTTGAATACATCAGATCTAAACATGAAATACTGAGCAGTGACACAAAAAAACAAAAGGCACAAAACATATGATGGAGGAACTAGTGATAACACGCTAAATGAATCATGTAAGACAGCCATGATATTTCTTTGCATGCAGTTACTCTGATACTATTTATCTGCCACCTGAAGCGTGTCAAAAGCATCTGTGCGCCAACATTTATCAAATTTCCCGATCATCAGCCCGACTGATTATCTGATGCTTCTAATGGGCATAGCTGATATTGTCACTTAGTAAAATGTGTGAAGTTTACGATACATTAAAAGTGTCTGAGAAAAATCTTGATTTTTGCTTTAGTTGAAAAGTTGCACATGAAGGACATCTAAAACTTCATCTTTGCTTACATCCGACCGGCTTCGAATGGTACTTCGTTTTGGTCGCACCAAAACGTCCTTGAAATCAAGTTTAATATCACTGTCGATTCGTGGCATTCTTTCACTAAAGAATGAGCGGAAAAGCAAACTGAGAAAGCAACTCAAGAGGTAAACACTATATGAAATATGTCGCTGCCGGCGCACAGACAAAATATAACGACACTGTCTCGTTTCACCAACGCCCGGGGCAGCAATGGCGCCGCGCAGCAGACGACCAAAGGGAAGCTACTCTCCAGCGCAGAAGAGGAAGAAGGCGACGTCAGTTGTCAGTCAAGGAGGAGACGACGGCCTGTGATTAGTTCTATTAACAAGCCCATGTAGTCAGTCAAGGAGGAGAATATCACGGCATGATGTTTAGTTCTGTTATTAAGCCGTCTTCCCGGACATTTGGCGCGGCAGGTGTTTTGTTTCAAGACATCTGTGCAAGGACTCGTGTTAAGCACGCCACTGCAAGCACAGGTTATTGCGCTCGTCAAGTTGTAGACTTCTCGAGAAAAAACAGTTACCAGTTACCCTCTTACACACTTTGCACACTTCCAATAGCTCGATGTTTGAGAGTTTAAGCAAAATTACGCTAATATTTCATACGTGCTACGCTTTTTTTTATTAGTTTCTGATTTTGGTCATTTACTTCAGCACACTTAGTTCTATGATGTTCCCGCTTCAGCTTGTACAACTTCTGTCTAGCGTTAAGTTAAAAATAATAATTTTAAAAAAGCCGAAAAAACGTTTTTTAACAATCACGAGATGTGATTTGTGAGGGAAATTTTAGGACTACACTTATAGTGCAAGATAGTCACAGGCAGCGAAACATGTATAGAGTATGAACAGAGTTATTGAACGGATTATAAGTTGATACAAATAATTTGTTCAGTCAGGCACCTGAACTTTGGCATACTAACTGCCCTTATGGACTATGTGATCTGTGTGCAGCCTCGGTTCCTCAAGTTGCAGCACGTAAGGACATGCCTCCCAAAGACATGCGACCTCTGTACATGGATGCCCAAGCAACAACTCCTTTGGTGATTAGATATGGCAATAATGTCGCCGTTTGTTGTTTTTTTTGTTTGTTTGTTGTTGTTTTTCACTCTGTGATGAAAGAATGCTAAATCTTGCAAACATGCAGTCAATTGCCATCATTTTAGAAATTTAAAAAGACAACGACTTTAAAAGGGAAAGTAACTCAAATGGTAAGTTAGGTTTTTTTTTTGACATTCTGAATCTTGTTGAAACAAATTTTGGGATCAGCAAAACAATTGTTTACTTAAAAGCAGGTCTAAAACAGAGGTCTGAGGTGGTTCAAGTAGGCTGTTGAGTTGTGCTGTCAAGTGGTATCTCTGAACTGCTATGCTTGAAAGCTGAAGAGAATGCTGGCATAACAGGAGGTTTTAGAGTAACTACAGCATGCTTTGATATAGCAGTCATTGTGGAAGAAGTTGTCAGGCCAACGTTCTCAGTGTGAAAATTGGAATAATACTGAATTAATCTCCTTTGGTGTGACTTGGTTTGAGACTGGTTGTATTATTTAATTTGAAAAAATCCTTACAGACAAATGATGCCAGTGATACGCACACACCCTGCTTTTTCAAAGGTAGGACACATGCAAGGCAATTCCTAAGCTTTGTCTTTCCAAAGATTGCTAGGTTTCTCACACATTGTGAGCTTGCAAGTTGTCAGTATTTCTCTCAGATTGTGAGCTATGAATGAAGGTCACACTGGCTAGTTGACAAAACAGTTAATACCATCACAGCATCATTTGACACTTCTTGTCATATGGGTCAGTCTAAAAATTTTTGACTCTACTCCATTGGTCGACACCTTTTTTAGTCCATTCGATGCACCTAAGTCAATGATGTTGGTGGTGTTTAATATCTTTTTGGAGAACATCATGCTTGAAGCTCTCCATGACCGTCATACTTCCATTTCAATTGGTGGAAGACCAATCTGCAACCTACACTTTTCAAATGACATCTGTTAGGCACTAACAAAAAACTGCAAGACCTCACCAACAGACTGACAGTTCAAATGCATATGGAATGGAGACCAGCACTGAAAAGAGCAAATTTATGATAATGGCAGTGGCAAAGCAGAGATCTATAAGAACAGGGTACAGCTCAAAGAGATCAGCAGGTTCAAGTACTTGGAATCCACCCTCTCCAAGGACGGCAGCTCTACACCAGATATCCACATCAGGATTGCAACAGTGGCGTTGGCTAGACTAGATCCTGCTCTACGGATGCGACATGTGGACTCTGCTTCCCGTAACGGAAAGGAGAATCCAGGCATTCGAGAACAAATGCCTGAGGAGGCTGCTCCGGATCTCAAACAAAGAACATAAAACAAATGACTTTCTACGAAACAAGATTGCCACTCTCGTAGGACACCAGGAACCTCTACTTTAATCAGTCAAGCGACGTAAGCTGGTCTTTGGCCATGTGACCCGGCACGACACCTTGTCGAAGACTATCCTCTAAGGCACCTTGGAGGGTAGCCAACATCATGGTGGCTAAAGAAAGAATTGGCTTACGAAAGTCAAAGACTAGACTGGTCGTCCTGTACAGGAGCTGCTCACTATCGCCCACGGTAGGCAAGAGTTGCAGGCCCTGTCAGCTGCTGCGTCTAATCGTGCTCCCCCAAACAACGGGTGCTGGTCAAGGAACAACTGACTGACTGGTCAGTGATTAAAATAAGTTTGTGTTCTTTTGCAAAAGAGTCTGCTAGCACGCCTGCCTTATTGAATCAGCCTGAAGCTATGTTTTAGATGCAATTGTAAGTAAAAGATCATTTTACAACCAAAAATTTTGACCAAGCATAAATCAGAACGTTAGTATCATTTAAACTCATCTCACAGATTGACTTATTTTTCCCCATTAAATAGCTATGATCCAAAATACACTTCTTTTGTGTGTCTGTCTGCGTGTGCATGTGTACATGTTAAATCATATCCAGATCCATGGAGCATACTGCACATGCATACACATGCAGATGTGCAGAAAACTTGACCATGGAGCAAACTAACCAAGACATTAAGGTTATGGTCTGATAAGTCTTGGTCTTCTGACCCACATGAATAAACATTTCTTTATTTTCAAGTCATAAATAGTTATTCTTTAAATGAAGATATTTTAATTAATGGGAAAACTAGTTCCTTGGTTTTTCCAGTGTTTCTGATATAACATTTAATGTGTGTCCTTAAAGGATCCAAGAGTTCTGGATAGGATGCTGCCATATATGGTCACTTATTATGGAAACCCTCATTCACGAACTCATGCCTATGGGTGGGAGAGTGAAGCTGCTGTAGAACTGGCTCGAAAGGTAATGGTTGTCTGTTAATAAAGGGGACACATTTGTGTGTGTGTGTGTGCACATTAATATATGTGTGTAGAAAGGTAACGGTGACCTATCAATAAAGCCAGAGGGAGACAGGTTTGTAGGTGTGTAGAATGCATAAACGTTTATTTATTTGCACATTCACATCATGTTTTCCTTTTATGCAAATCTTCAAACATAAGTTTCTTGTTTGTTGGATTCAGCAAGTTGCTGACTTAATCAAAGCAGATCCTAAAGAGATTGTGTTCACCAGTGGTGCCACAGAGTCAAACAACATAGCAGTCAAAGGAGTGGCACGTTTCTACAAGGTTAAGAAGAAACATGTCATCACTACCCAGATAGTAAGAAAATATTTTATCAGATTTTGGTTCCTTAACCCATCAAGCAATAAAAGTAAACCTATTTGTAAAAGCTTCTTTAATATTACATGTCAGCTGTTTTTCTTTCCTTAAAATATCTTTCTTATGAACTATGCATTTTATTCTGTTTTACATGATAATTTTTGTGAACGTTACATTATAAACTTAATGCAAGAAAAAAGATGGTGAGAAAAAAGAATACAGAATAAAGTTTCTTGGTCTATTTACAAATTTTCAGGAGCACAAATGTGTCTTGGATTCATGCCGTGCTCTGCAGGCTGAAGGTTTCGACGTGACATATCTACCAGTGCAGAAGAATGGTCTCGTTAATGTCAAGGTGGGCCCCTTAGTTGTTTTTGAAGAATCAACCTAAGGGTAATGCCCAGTAGAGTTGTTGGTAATTGAAGAGAAAGATTTGTTTTCCGAACATTAAGAATTTATTATGTCGTGTATTGTGCTTTTGCAGTGTAAAATTTTAACTTAGAGTATGATTTTTTTTTTTTTTATCTGTGTATATGTCTGATTGGGTTGGAGAAAAGGTGAGGTGAGACTTACATGCTAACTGATAACATGTTGAAGGATTTGGAGAAGGTACTGCGACCAGACACATCCCTGGTATCCATCATGTTGGTCAACAACGAGATTGGTGTGCGGCAGCCTATTGAAGAAATAGGTTTGTGTATCAAATGTATTCATTTATTTCTTTTATGATCTACATGTAAATCCTAGAAGAAAATTACTGTTTGAATGTGCTGTATAGATTTTTGATATGTCTAAATGATGTAGGTAGCGACAGTCAAAATTTTATTTCCTGGACATCACTTTGAAGTGTTTCTATGATGTGTAGGAAAATACAAGAAAAAGAAGTAAGGCTCTATCCTTGCTAGAAACAGGGATACACTGCTTCAAAGTTGTGATTTCATCACATTTTGAGAATTTTTTTCCCAGCTTTGCAAGCTTCTGATCTGACAACAAGTGAATATATTTGTTAAATAACGTGGCTTTTACACTAATGTATCAAACCTTTTTCATATTTATAACACAGTTTTTTTCTATCATCATATGGAACTACTAGCTCATAATATTAGCTACAAAAAAAATAACAAAGCTTTCATCTGGTCTACCTGTAGTGCACATTGCATGGTCATGAAATAAACTAAATCCTATTATGCTTTGGCATAAATTTCACAACTGAAACAAATTTTTATTTGTAAATACTGCAAATATGGCGATTGTAATTGATCTTTTCTGTGAGATCAACATGTTATTTACTGAAGATATGCTCGTATTCTGTGAAAAAACTGTTGATATCAGCAGCCTTATTGTTCATGAAAGTATTGTTGGCCATGTTGAACTTTAAGGGTGCAGTGCAACTCCAATGGTAGTCGAATTTAAATGGTGGGTGAGACGTGTAGTCAAAAGTAAATGTTCTAGTATCAATTTGTTCAGTGAAAATGAACTTTCCAAGGATACCTGACATAAGTATGTTATTTTCAACAGATTTTTCATGGATGCAAGTCAAAGTTTAGTCGAAGTTTACTATATTTTTTAAATGAGAATTTGTCTCCTAACCCCTACACCAAAAATTATAAAAAATATACCAAATAAAAGCATGATCTTTCCACTTTTTGTCAGCTGTGTTTTTCAATTCCTAACCCTTATAAGTGGCGCACAGCATGGAATTTTACAATGGTACTGTTTTCGCTTTGTCATAAATGGCCAGTGTCAGAAAGCAAGCAGGTGTCTAAATAGGTGTTTGTTTTTGTCTTCAGCACACAGAACAATAGACAAGACCCAAAAATAAAATAAAAAATACAACAGTAGGAAGTCCAATAATTAATTATATGTATTTTTCTCACAAAGAAACAAAGGTATAATGTAGTAAAAAGCAGATTGAAAACACCTTATTTTGGGCTCTTTTGTGCGTTTCCGTGTTTGTCACCAGGTGACTGTCGCTACCTAAATGATGATGAGTAGTGTTAATGCTGCCTCATTTGCTGTATGCTTGTGAAAGAGATTAACATAATTTATGTATCATTTTGTGACTGTCATGACTGTCAAATGTAAAGAGTTAGAAATGTGTCTGTACAGGAAAACTATGTCGTTCCAAAAATGTGTTTCTGCACACTGATGCTGCGCAGGCTGTAGGAAAGCTGCCCATTGATGTCAATGCCATGAACATTGACCTAATGTCCATTAGTGGCCACAAGCTCTATGGGCCTAAAGGTGAGGCTTGGCTTGATGCTAGCTGTTGTTGAGTCTATAGGCCTACAGGTGAGAGGGTTAGCTTGATACTAGCTGTTGTTGAGTCTATAGGCCTATAGGTGAAAGGGTTAGCTTGATACTAGCTGTTGTTGAGTCTTTTCTGCGCTTCCTTGCCATTACTTTCATGCGCTCTGTGTGTCAGTTATATGGAAGTCAGTTGATGTTGGGGATCTTGTCCTGTTGAAATCATTTCAATATACCAATCTTTAGATAACGTCTTGTTCATACAAGCACTTTTAGAGTTAAGATATATGAAGGGGAAGTGCATTGAGGGCATTTCTGTTTGATATCAAGGGTAAAGAAAAAAAGTCCACACAACAATTGTGAAGTAGAGATTTTTTGAACATTTGAATCTCCCCTCATGTCAGATGCAGGTAGGTGCTAGAGAATGGAGGAAAGAGCAAAAGAGCATATTCTTGTTTGTTTTTTCCCTCTTGTTTTGTTTGAATCTGTAAAAAGTTAGTAAAAATATGTTTAAAGATATGCTTTTATTTGTTCTAAATGTACTAAATGTATTGAAATGTACTAAAAAGAGTAAAATAATTTTTCTCCTTAGGCCTCGGAATTTTCTTTAAAATGTAAAGGTTTGAGGGGCCTCGGAGTGTTACAAGTTCCAAGAGTGCCCCTTACACTTTTATATTTTAAGTTATGTGTATTACAAAAAATCCTGAGACCATTTTATTTTAAACTTTTAAGTCTTTTTGATTTTTTTCTTTTTTTATTGTTGCTGTCAATCTTTACCACGGTGTTCCCCCAATTGGTTTCAGTCTGTGACAATAATTTCTCCTGCGCTTTTGCTCTTCTTTTGTAGGCATCTTTTTCTTTGTATTGCAGTTTTACCCATCTGTGTTTTCTCTCTTACCAGAGGGTCGAGTGTCGTCTCAACGTGACAGTTTCTTTGTGACTGAGGCGCCACATTCTATTTTCACCCACTTTCTGCATGCCAGGGTTTATTGATGTTTTTTGTAGTGTAACAGCCAGGGCAACTTTAACAGCAAACATATTCACATGCATGATTCTGCATGCCAGGATTTATAGATTTTTTTTCATTTGACTTTGTAACTTTATTCCCTTCTTATAGGCCGAATTAGGGGAGGTAGCCTATAGTTTACGAGTCCTAGAGCAGCAGTTACCTATCTCCCCTCATTCTGCTTACAAAATTAAAAAAAAAATTATTTTATTTCTTGTGTACTGCTGGAAATGATTTAACCCTTTACTGGGCACAGCGGCCGATAGTCTAAACAGACAACGTCCAAAAGCGTCCGTAACAGCATTTACTTAAATTCTCGCGTTGTTTAAAAGATCGCGAGACTTCTGGCAGTTCACTTTTGGTTTATTTGATTGCTTATCTAAATATTTGACTGCATTTCCTCCAATTTTTGCATCAATGTGTTTGCTTTCGGCTGCTGTGAGCAGTAAAGGGTTAAGCATACACTCATTTGGTTTCTTTCTGTAGAAGGTTTGCAGTGTTCCTGTGGCTTTTTCTATCAGGTGTGGGAGCATTGTACGTTCGGCGAAGACCTCGTGTGCGGGTGGAAGCTATACAGAGTGGAGGAGGTCAGGAGAGGGGAGTGCGAAGTGGCACAGTACCTACACCTCTTGTAGTGGGATTGGGTGCTGCCTGTCACCTGGCTGCAAAAGAGATGGATGTGAGTTGTGTTAGGATGTTTGACAGTTTTGTGAAAAAGTCATCGGTATTTTGTTCATGTGGGAAAGGACAATTTATAAAAAAAACTTGCTCAATCAGATCTAAAACAAAAAAAAGACTGATGTTAAGAATAAAAGGTTCATTTTACAGTTTAATGCCAAACACATTTCCCATTTGTCAAAATGTTCATTTTACAGTATGATGCCAAGCGCATCTCCCAGATGTCAAAGCGACTTGTAGACCACATCATGGCGGAATGCTCCCATGTTGTGCGTAATGGGGACCAAGACTTCATGTATCCAGGTAAATCATTTGTAAGCAGGTGTGAATTTCCAACATTTACAAAACTCATAGATTTTTACCCATTTTCTATCTTTTTGTTTGCATTAAATTAGGAAGCTAGTGTGTTTTTTAGTTGATGCGAGCAATGGAAAGTTATTGCCTTCACTGTATGCTGAAAATAGTGAAACATTCACACCTTAGAGTTTCTCTTCTTAGCTTGTCATTGTTTTCTTTTTTCTTTGTCTGAGCCAGGTTGTGTAAATCTGTCATTTGCTTTTGTGGAGGGTGAAAGTCTGCTGATGGCGCTCAAAGATGTGGCTTTATCATCTGGAAGGTGAAAAAATTCTACATAGCCTGTAAAGTAATCTGAGGTCAAGAAATATAATTGTCAAGCTTTTCGAGGCATTTTACCTTATACAATTTTTAAATCGCTCCAAAATATAAAGAGGTAGTGAAAACTTTTTACAGAAGACGAGATTTGTTTTTAAGAAACAGAAAGTAGAGTTTCAGCTATATATTACATGTAGTAATGTGAATGAAACGTGAATCTTTAGAAACAATTTAGATAATTGAATCTTTCATTAGTATTGAAAATGTTTTATCTGTCACTTAAAAGTATGCTTTGAAATAATTATCAAATTATAAAACCTACAAATCAAAATAATTTCTGTAAAGAGTTGCATGCCAAGAAGCACTGCTGTAGGAAACTACACAGTTAGGGAAGCAAAGCATTGATGTTAGACTTGCACTGTTGTCATGGATAATGAGTCAAGCACCTGAACCATTAGGGATTCCTACTTATTTTTTTCTGCATCATGTACAGTGCATGCACCTCAGCTTCACTGGAGCCGTCGTACGTGCTGCGTGCTATTGGGGCCGATGAAGACTTGGCTCACTCTTCCATCAGGTACACTGAGCTTTTTGTTTTAAATTAATGCAAAGTGGTCTACAGATTTCTAATAAAATGAAACAGTTAAAATCTTTATATACTACAGTAAAACCTGCCATGTTTGGACCCTCTGACTTGCAGACACTTTATATTTTGAGACACTTTAAGCCTGCAGAGATTGATTGTCAGCACAAAACGACCTTTTATTTGCAGACACATGCTACTTCTGGACACAAAGATGTTAGGGACAAACTTTGTCCTTTACCTGTTGTGAAGAGACAGTTTGCTTTAGTTTCATGGCAAATAGTTTAATAGTATTGGTCAACATTGGTTGGCATGGCCTGAGAATACATTTTTGCGGGTTTGCAGCGACTTCTTGTTTTTGAAGTGAAGTAAAAAGTCTGGTTATTTCATTAAAGAAAGTGAAATGTTGAGGGTCTTCTGCTTGAACTCTTAAAGTTTTAACATTTGGGCAGCATGTCAGTGTTTTTAAGGAGTAAGTTGCACCAACACACATGATGAAGAAAAAAGCCGTCTGCAGACAATCAGATGCTTTGTGTAAAGAAACCTAAAATGTTTTGAAATCCTAATTTTTCTTTCACAAAGATTTATTCTTGACTTTAAAAAAAATAGAAACCTTCCATTTGAACCAATATCTTTTTAATTGTAGCATCTGTTACATATTTGTAAATACATTTATGCATTTCTGAATAATAGCATGTACACCTTTAATGGATAAACAGCGTGTGTATGTTTGTTTACACTTGTCATGGATGGGTTATAAAGTTGGTCTTACAGTCTCCTATAACTGTCTTAGTTATGGTGTTGTTGACTTCATAAATGTTGAAACCTCAAACATGAAGACACTCGTCATGTAGGGACAGTTTTTGGTGGAGCGGAGAGTGTCTTTGCATCGCAGGTTTTACTGTATTTGTGTTGCTAAAGGCTCATGTTGAGGCAAAGAGACCAGTCTCTTGACAAAAGTACAAATCTGTAAAGCAAAACGTAAATCATGTTTCTTACCATGTATCACCGGTGGATCTCTTTCAATTGTTAAAAATACCAAGTGTATGGACTTGGATGGATTATGTACTCATGCTTATAATGCAATTATCTGGTGACA
The DNA here is from genome assembly GCA_004794655.1 of Marisa cornuarietis. Classification (NCBI taxonomy): domain Eukaryota; kingdom Metazoa; phylum Mollusca; class Gastropoda; order Architaenioglossa; family Ampullariidae; genus Marisa; species Marisa cornuarietis. Next base: position 60,320 of record SMMW01000204.1, on the reverse strand, counting down.
TCAAGATTTGGCATTGGACGCTTCACCACAGAAGAAGAGATCGATTACACAGCAGAAAAATGCATCCAGCATGTCAAGCGGTTAAGGGAGATGAGGTGGGTGAAACTCTGGCAGTAATTTATTCTTATGGTAAGCTCTGGCAGTAATTTATTCTTACAGTAAACTCTGGCAGTAATTTATTCTTATGGTAAACTCTGGCAGTAATTTATTCTTATGGTAAACTCTGGCAGTAATTTATTCTTACAGTAAACTCTGGCAGTAATTTATTCTTATGGTAAACTCTGGCAGTAATTTATTTTTATGGTAAACTCTGGCAGTAATTTATTCTTATGGTAAACTCTGGCAGTAATTTATTCTTACAGTAAACTCTTGTAGTAATTTATTCTTACAGTAAGCTATGGCAGTAATTTATTCCCACCATAAATTATGGCAGACTGTTCACAGCCAATAGTATTTTCCCAATCATGACTATTGACTGAACAGTCTCACAGTATTTTTAAATTTTGATGGTGATCTGCATACAGAAAGTCAGTGATCATGATTATCTATAAGAGTTTCCAAAACTGAATGTGATTTCTTTTTGTCTTTTTCTTGATATTTTCAAAATGTTTCTCAATAAATGTTTCATCTTGTACTTAATGATCAGCTGCAGTTTGCAAAGTTTGATGAACACTGACTCATGCTTATTGTAATAATGGGAAGTTGTTCTTTATTGTCTACTTTGTTTGCTACCTCATATCAGTTTCCAGTATTTGGGTTTCTGAACCCACACTGTCATGCTGTTCTCATTTCTGATGCAGTAGCCATTAGCCAGATCCGCATCTTCCAGCTGACGTTACCACTAAATTTGTTATCTCCCTTTTCCTTTCTCGCATTAACTACTGTAACTCTGCTGGCCTGCCTGACTCTACCGTCCAGATTCTCCAGTGTGTTCTTAATAACACTACCCATCTCATTGTCTGTAAGAATAAAACAGATCACGCTACTCCCCTCTGCACTGCATGAAGCTGGCTCCCAGTTTTGAAAGGCATTCAATATAAATTTTCCCCAATCTTCGCTGATTTAATTCAATATGTATACATCAATATCCATGCGAAAACTTGTGAACGCGAACACAAATACTTACCCACCATCAGAACGCGTTACACGACACATGGAAAATGTCCACCGCGTGGCTGCCGATTTTCATGCTGGGTACCATTTATCCTCACAAAATAACGTGATTCTTCCACTCACACAAAACAATGACATACTTTGAACACATGACGAAAAGTTGTTCTTTACTGTGATTTAAAAATAATATTTCTGTTCCTGATAGTCCATGAAAAATGAGCAATTTTTGTTCCATCGCCCACTTTCCACCAGCGGGAAGGCGTGTATGCAGGTACCTAATTATTCACTTGGTAGTTCAACTCTTCTCCAAGTGAACCACAGCCGGTAGTTGGCCTGGTCATGAAGCGCTGGGCCCTGGCTGGTACTCTCATCGTGAAAAGTTTTTGCCCGCTGATGCCCATGTTAGCACCAAGATTTTCTGTAGGGGTTTACTCCCTTTGCCATTATCTTTCCCAAGATTTTCCCCAAGGCGATGGGGCCATTTTTCCTTGGCTAGGACTGTAATGTGAAAATGGTGATGGTCTGTGTTGACAGCTTCCCTTGCCGGCTGATGGAAAAAAGCCTTTCTAAGAGTGGTTGGAACATAATTTGCTCTTCAGCATTATACAAAATATAATATTTAAAAGAATGGATAAAAATTTCATGAACCTTTTTTCCATTTAAGATGTCTGTGTCAACCGCTTGCCAGCAGAAATATGTTGCTGCTGTTTTCCAGTCTTTGTAAGGTGCACATTGTGTTGTATGTTGCTGCTGTTTTCCAGTCCCTTGTGGGAAATGGTGCAGGAAGGAGTAGATCTGAAGACTATCAAGTGGACTCAGCACTAGACAGGAGTGAGCAGACTTCACGATGAGCAGCAGCTGGAGGAGCTGCATGTGATTACAGCCTTGTAGGACCTGTCTTGGTGCTCCTCGCGATTGTTAGAGACTCTACAACATGAGGAATTTTTGAATTCAACACTTTTCTTGCTGTCTTGTCATGTGGAGCCATGCACTGGAGAGGATCTATGTGGGAATGAGAATAAGCTTACTCACACAACTTGGTGGGCCCCCCACCCAAAGGATGTTGATATGGGTTAGGGTTAACCATGATGTTGATATGGGGTAGGGTTAGCCATGACGTGGACACTGGTTAGGGTTAACCATGATGTTGATATGGGTTAGGGTTAACCATGATGTTGATATGGGTTAGGGTTTACCATGATGTTGATATGGGGTAGGGTTAACCATGATGTTGATATGGGGTAGGGTTAGCCATGACGTGGACACTGGTTAGGGTTAACCATGATGTTGGTTTGGGTTAACCATGATGTTGATATGGGGTAGGATTAACCATGTTGTTGATATGGGGTAGGGTTAGCCATGATGTGGACACTGGTTAGGGTTAACCATGTTATGGGTTAGGGTTATCCCTAGTGATGATATTCTGAAACCTTGAACTTTATTTTTCTACACTTCTGTACTCTTATAAAAATTAACCCAGACTGATTTTTTTTGTCATTTGGATTTCAAGGTTTATTTTTAAAAGTTATCTGTATAAGAGTTTAAATATTACTGAAGTAATACACTCGTCCAAAATGTTAATTCTAGGTAAACTAAAGTAACATTGCTGGCCATTTAAAACCCATTTGTACATTTTAAGTGCAATGCAAGAATGAAAGTTTAAAATGTACTTAGCAATGTCTTTATTGTCTTAAACTTTGTGTTTGTTTTTTGTTTGTTTGATAAAAGTGCAAGGTCAAAAAAGAATACTCTTACAAAACAGACAACTTTCAGTGAAACTATTTCACAAGGTATGTGATCCTGTGCTACAAGATAAACTTTATATTTCTTGGTGAGACCTTTTGTGAACTTGTATTGGTAGAAAATGTTTGCCAGAATGCTGTGCCAGTGCTGGTTGATGTCTTCTCAAAGTTAAATCGAATGTCCACGTTTTTTAAATATTTTTTTTAATTTTTGCATTTTTGTGTTGCATCAAATGCTCAGCACGTGAAGGCGTTAACTCATGTTGTGGGGAGATCTTGTAAGTAGCAGTTTTAGTATGCTGATAAGTAATTGTAATACATCAGTACATCTGTATTCTTGTTCATTTGCTATCTCTCTTCTTTTTTTCTTCTATGTAGTCAGCAAGCATCATCATTACCATGCAGTGTCAGTCTCACCTACATTCCACAAAGTCCACACCCATATTCATACTTATGCATACACACAGTATTAATATTAGAACTAAGACCAGCTGACTTGATCACCTATCACAACCCTCAAGTATTTGTACTGTCTATCAGTTTCAATTGGACCATCGCTGATGACAACCTGCTGTACTGTCATTCTTTTCCTACAGACATTCAATACTGTTTCATTGCCCACATTCAGTTCTAAATAATTGTTTTTGCACCAAGTGACAGTTTGGTCTATAACAGCTTAGTATTCAGAAGCTTCATTATGAGAGATGCACCCAGCCAAGGCAGTCTCCAGAAAACATGAAAATGACAGAAATTGTTTTGAAGCCTGTGGTTTAATTTGTGTAATGTTTTGAAGCCTATGGGCTGATGTGTATGATGTGAGTTAAAACAGATATCATAGTCTCTTGAGGTGTCCTAGTGAACACATGGATGGTGCTGAAAAAAATTGCAAGAAAATGTGACTGTTTTATTTTTTTTTGGGGGGGATACCAAATATGTAAAAACTGGTACATGCTCAACATTTTTTTATTTTTAAATGTTCAAATTCCAGGCTTATTTCCATAAACATTGCAAAAGTTTTGTGTTTGGTTGTCAACTGTAAAAAGGAAATCTTCAGTAAACAACGGCTGATTATTATGTTAAATTTTAGTTATTCATCCCACACTTTTATTTTGTAGCTAACTCTGTATTCCCGTCATTCTGGTTCTGTAATTCAGAAAATCTGTACAAGCCACTGGTGAAAAGGAGGCTAGCAAAACCTGGACAAGATAAAATGTGCATCATTGGTAGATTTCTTTTTTATATATGTAACTGTTAGCTAATGACATGATATGGTATGAAAAAGATAATCAACAATGTTGTCATTATTTTTATTAACTCAAAAATTTACTAAGCATGAAATTTTCAACAGCAAACACTAGCAACCAAAAACAAGTGCAAAACATTTAAGTGCATATCTTAGTATCTTAGCTTTATGACAAAACAAACAGTTAAAGAGTTAAAAGTGTGCTCGTTATCACATATAAAACAAATATTTGTCTTACGGACAGATGACATCAACAGTGGTCAGTTTGCATTGTAGTACGTGTAGCACACATAGAGGAATATAACCCGCATAACAAATGCTGTATCAGCGATGTAATTGTATGGGGAGCTTTTGCACTCAATTGACAGCTAACATTTTCTAACCTTCTCCGCCCCCTCCCAAGATAAATGACTGTATCACAGAGTTCTCTTCCAAAGTTTTAGTGCACAGTCAGTGAACGCTAAACGGTGACATAGGTTCTTTTGATATGCTAACCAGTTGATAAAAATGTACAGGTGTGCTCTACATGGACATCTTCGTTCTTTCATGAAAAACTAAAGACCTGCACTTTTTCAGAGATAATAGATTTAAATTGAAAATAAATATTTTTTTGTTCTGGTGACATGTCATACGAGCTTTCTTTACATTATGAGCCGACTATATTTCTCTACACTCCAGTTCAATCTGTAAAAGTTATTGTCTTATGTTTTAATGCTGCAGTTTAATCACCCAATAAAACTCTGATAATTCAGTTTGACTGAGACATCAAATGAGATGTATTCTTTTGTTGTTTTTGTTTAGCTCCTTGCTGCTCAGGACACTTTATCAAGTAGAGAAGTTTGCTGTCATGTGAAAAATATATTTGAGACCGTGTCCAGCCTTACAAATATTAAGAATATGGTGCACCTCATTAGACACAGTGTCCAAGAGTGCAAACATTGTTGAGAACATGGTGTGCCTCTTTCACACCCTTAGAGGCGGCATGGTGGATCAGGCGGTGTGACTCTCTGGGGATAGAAACAGAAGTATAGAATGTAATCATTGTGTCCAGACAGCTGAATTGAAACACTGATCTTAAGACAGGGTCTCAAGTAATCGTTTGGTCAGAATAGATGTCCTCTTGCTTACTATGCTTACATTGGATCACACCTGCCAATGACCTTAGCTTTTATAAAAGATGAAAAGTAGTCAAGGCACTTACCCTGGCTTAAGGTCGGTCTGGTAGCCTTTCAAGTGACCAATAGCCAAATTATAAGCAGCATGTGGATGTCCCTGGTCAGCGGCTTTCCTGCAAACCATTTCTTTTTCTTTTTTCTTTTGCATAGGGTTACGATTTTTTTTATAGCTGTCAATCCCAAAATGTCAAAAAAATTTTAAGTGAAAATAAATCTGCTTGTGAGTATATTTGATTTTTCCACTGTGTAATACTTTATTATGTAAGTGATGTGTGGTTCATTCAGCACATTGTTCATACTAGCTTTCACAAATCTATAGGAAAAAATGGAGAACTGCAAAGCCTGAAAAAAAAACTCTTCACCAAGATGGTTTAAAATAGTTAATAAGCTCACCTGAACCATTCCATGGCCTTGTCTGCATGTTTCTCTACGCCAACACCTGTAATGCATGCAAACTAATTTGTAAACAGCTGCAAGCCACTGACTGATGAAGAAATTGTTGCTCTGCCATTTGTTACCAAATCTGCTCAATGTAGACTGTTTACCAAAGAAACTACACTACAGAGGAAGAGCTGTGAGGCATTCAGGTTTACCCTCAGCTTAGGATTTACTAGCACATTTGGAAGCCAGTTCATTCCAATCCTGCTAGCATCAAAGAGGCACAATAGATGACTGGCTACATCCTGTATTTGCTGTCTTGGACTGTTGCACACCTTCCTTTCAAAACTGTTTAGTGGTAAGCAGGAATTCTGTTGACTATTTATTGATATTTTACTGCTGTCAGGGATTGGTGTTTCAACTGCCTTAATACCAGAGAGGTAAGCACTACATCAGATAATATATATTTACATGGCTGCAGGTACCTCTCTGTAAGCTATGTTACCAACACTTGGATAGCCAAAAGGATCATTAGACATTTGGTATCCAGGGCTTGTATTGGTCCAGCCTAAAATAGAAGGAAATCATTTTGGCAAGGATTGAGCTTCTGAAGCTGTTAATCTCACAGAAATCGAAGATGTAGATTAAATTAATCAGATATATAGATTTGTTCTTAGTACTGAAATGACACTTTCCTTCTTTACTACCAGTCTCTACCAGTAGTCTTAACTTGGTATCTGAAGGTAAATTTGCCAGCCTATTAGTGTTTGGTTCAGTCTCATTCCATTCTTTGACTAAGCAAGCCATTTGTGAAATTCACTCTGAAATGTTTGTACATTCATTGAGCTCTGATGGGAAGATGATTTATTACATGCTTCAGCCTCTATTGAATGATTTATATATATATATATATATTGTAGGCTTATCGAGATTGTCCTCTGTTCTTTTACACATCAAAGTAATTGTGATAACTCATGAAAACTTCATTAAATTAACTTTAACACATTCGACATTGTGCCTTCATTATTGCTTTCTCAGTTCATGGTGTTTATGCTTTCTTTAACTGTATGACCTGCTTCACTGTGAGACATAGTGGATACCTGAAAGGTATAAAGTGATGTGTAATATGTCGAAATATACATTTACACTGAGAATTACAGCTCTTGAGTCATTTCCAGCACTGAAAAGAAAGGCATAGGTACCAACCATGCAGGTATCGCTGTCCCACCTGATGCTGAGCCTCTGAGTATCCCAGGTGGGCGTAACCATGAGTAACATGAAAATGAACATGTTCAAAGTAATAGTAGCAGTACAGCGCTGCTGCCACAGTCCCCACAATGACAACTGCCTGAAAAATATGAGTAGACAACATCAGTCCATTCACTACGGGGAGAGTATGCTGCAACAGGTAGAAGAACTTCAAGAAGGTTTGAGAAAAGACTTTAACCATGTGTAGTTTGTTGTGAAGCAGATAAGGTAGTTCATGTGGTAGTCACAGCTATAGTTCATATGGTAGTCACAGCTGTTGTTCATATGGTAGTCACAGCTATAGTTCATATGGTAGTCACAGCTGTTGTTCATGTTGCAGAGTAGTTTGTTGTGAAGCAGATAAGGTAGTCTGTAATCTACCACAAGTGTTGATTCTTGTTGGTCCTAGTATTAATTCCTCAAGTCTCTCTCTCTCTCTTTGTCTTCACTTTTACCATTCAGTTCAGGGGTATGTGGTGTGTGTGCACATGAATGCATAAAACTCACGTAGTGTCAAGAATACACGGATCTATTTCTTGAAATGCCTTGAAGAACCAGCATGTGAGACCTTCCCACCCCGAAAGGGGAACATTTTGACCCGTGTTGGCAGGTATTTCACATCAAAAAGCAGGACAGGTGCAACAAGGGACTTGGACAGATTGTACTTCCCAGTAATTAAGCCGGATGTTATGGTTGTGCTAGACCCTGTCCTGTTCAGCTGTGCTCCTGCCTGTTCTTCTTCCACAGGGGTGGTGTCGCTGTGATTCTGATGCCAATTACTTTCAGAATCATTTGCTTGGGTGGCTGATTAGGTATAGGCTTCTATAGTTTTGGCACTGCTTTGCTATTTTCGTTCTTTGTGTTCCTAGACTCTTTGGCACAGATCACAAAGATTTGTTGTTTCATCTTGCTGGAACAGTTCAGCAAGGACTTCTAACTTTGATGTGAGCAAACATTGTATCTGACACATTGCCAACTAAAACACGGAGTAAAAAGACAGACTTCCACGATAAGCTTCCTTTCCTGACTCTACTCTTATATGCAATAAGAATCGGTTAAAATGTACTCGACACATTTCTTCACAAAGTTGTCTCACTTCTAAACTGGAGAAAGCGTGTCGTTTACATTTTTGTGTGCAAACCACATAGAACGTTTGTTCAGAAAAACAAAACATACAAATGTCAAGAAATCTGACCTCAATTATTCGTATGTACCATGGGTCCGGTTTCTTCTTGCGCGCCAAGAACACTTTGCCTGGGTAGGGTGGCCCTGCCACCTGCTCACTCTTCTGGTCTTCATGGACAGCTTCTGTCAGCAGCCTCTGCCGCAGCTCGCTGTTGTCAGACGCCATGTTGGAAGTGACTACAATCGACCCACCGAGGCCCACAGCTCATCGATTGTAAGCGCCCCGGGCTTACCTGGCTGGCCAGGAGGACGCTGTCACCATGGCGACGTGCCCCCCCCCCCCTTACCTTCATCTTGCGTCTGTTGATACAGAATCTCGTGGTGTAGACAGCTGTAGTTCATGTAGTAGTCGGCTGTAGTTCATGTGGCAGTCACAGCTGTAGTTCAGATGGCAGTCACGGCTGTAGTTCACGGCTGTAGTTCAGATGGCAGTCACGGCTGTAGTTCACAGCGCGTAGTTCATGTGGTACTCACGGCTGTAGTTTATGTGGCAGTCACAGCTGTAGTTCATGTGGCAGTTACAGCTGTAGTTCCTGTGGCAGTCACAGCTGTATTTCATGTGGCAGTCACAGCTGTAGTTCTTGTGGCAGTCACAGCTGTATTTCATGTGACAGTCATAGCTGTAGTTCAGATGGCAGTCACGGCTGTAGTTTATGTGGCAGTCACAGCTGTATTTCATGTGGCAGTCACAGCTGTAGTTCTTGTGGCAGTCACAGCTGTAGTTTATGTGGCAGTCACGGCTGTAGTTCATGTGGCAGTCACAGCTGTAGTTCACAGCCGTAGTTCATGTGGTACTCACGGCTGTAGTTTATGTGGCAGTCACAGCTGTTGTTCACGTGGCAGTCACAGCTGTAGTTCATGTGGTAGTCACGGGTGTAGTTGACAGCTAATAATAATAAAAGAGGGAATGATATCGTGCAGTTCTGGACTTAGCAGATGGCTCAGTGCGCTTTACAAGAGAAAAGCTAAAATAAAATGCGCAAAACACGTGTACACAGTTCGTGTGGTAGTCACAGCTATAAATCGTATGGTAGTCACAGCTGTAGTTCATGTGGTAGTCACGGGTGTCATCACAGCTGTAGTTCACGTGGTAGTCACAGCTGTAGTTCATGTGGTAGTCACGGGTGTAGTCACAGCTGTAGTTCATGCAGTAGTCACAGCTGTAGTTCATGTGGTAGTCACGGGTGTAGTCACAGCTGTAGTTCATGCAGTAGTCACAGCTGTAGTTCATGTGGTAGTCACGGGTGTAGTCACAGCTGTAGTTCATGCAGTAGTCACAGCTGTAGTTCATGTGGTAGTCACGGGTGTAGTCACAGTTGTAGTTCACGTGGTAGTCACAGCTGTAGTTCATGTGGTAGTCACGGGTGTAGTCACAGCTGTAGTTCATGTGGTAGTCCTCTTTTATACATTTTCATGGCTTCACTCTACATATTCTTGAGAGAAGGTTTACAGTGAGCAGCCAGAATAATGAGAAATTTGTAAAAGCATCAGGCAGACATCTCACCCGAGTATATAGCATGAGTCAGAACTCAGCCTCACTGTCTGCAACTGGTGTCACTCAATCAGCATATATTAATATATATTAATATATATTGATATAGATAGATAGATAGATAGATAGATAGATAGATAGATAGATAGATAGATAGATAGATAGATAGATAGATAGATAGATAGATAGATAGTGACTACCACAAGCCAGTCTCCCCCGTACTGTACCCGACTTTGCTAGTGGACATATGCAGTGGTCAATAAGATGACAGGATGTGTGGGATGCTGTAGTCAATAAGATGACAGGATGTGTGGGATGCTGTGGTCAATAAGATGACAGGATGTGTGGGATGCTGTGGTCAATAAGATGACAGGATGTGTGGGATGCTGTGGTCAATAAGATGACAGGATGTGTGGGATGCTGTGGTCAATAAGATGACAGGATGTGTGGGATGCTGTGGTCAATAAGATGACTGGATGTGTGGGATGCTGTAGTCAATAAGATGACAGGATGTGTGGGATGCTGTAGTCAATAAGATGACTGGATGTGTGGGATGCTGTGGTCAATAAGATGACTGGATGTGTGGGATGCTGTGGTCAATAAGATGACTGGAGGTGTGGGATGCTGTAGTCAATAAGATGACTGGATGTGTGGGATGCTGTAGTCAATAAGATGACAGGATGTGTGGGATGCTGTGGTCAATAAGATGACTGGATGTGTGGGATGCTGTAGTCAATAAGATGACTGGATGTGTGGGATGCTGTGGTCAATAAGATGACTGGATGTGTGGGATGCTGTAGTCAATAAGATGGCAGGATGTGTGGGATGCTGTAGTCAATAAGATGACAGGATGTGTGGGATGCTGTGGTCAATAAGATGACTGGATGTGTGGGATGCTGTAGTCAATAAGATGACAGGATGTGTGGGATGCTGTGAGGCTTGAGCCGCTTACGTCCTCCACATTCTATTCTTGTTACAAAAGCAAACAGGAGTAGACGGGGGCTGTTTGTAGCCTCTGTATCTTCATAAGACTCTTTGGTGTTTGCCAGACTAGTATTTCTCTCTATCATTGCTCCTGTCAGCCTAACACTTGAAGGTTGAAGGTGGTGTAGCAAAATCTTTGTGGTCACTTGCCTGTCCCTCGATGTCCTGCTGCACGTTTTCCACTGAACACTCGAGAAAAGAGAGGATTTCTGGTCACGTGTGTTGACGAACTAGGACCGCAGTCGCAACAGCTTCTGTTGGTGAGCTTTCCATGCTGCTTGCTCCATGACCAGCATGCTACACAAATTAACTTCATTATTATTATTGATGAGTTTTGTAGGCTCCCTGCTCCATGACCAGCATGCTACACAACTTCATTATTATTATTATTGCTGAGCTCTGTAGGCTCCCTGCTCCATGACCTCCAATGTACACAAATTAACTTCATTATTATTATTATTATTATTATTATTATTATTGGTGAGCTTTCCATGCTCCCTGCTCCATGACCTCCATGCTACACAAATTAACTTCATTATTATTATTATTGATGAGCTTTCCATGCTCCCTGCTCCATGACCTCCAGTGTACACAAATTAACTTCATTATTATTATTATTATTGGTGAGCTTTCCATGCTCCCTGCTCCATGACCTCCATGCTACACAAATTAACTTCATTATTATTATTGGTGAGCTTTCCATGCTCCCTGCTCCATGACCTGCATGCTGTGGATGCCGTCTCCACACAGCAAACGTTGAATATACTTGACATAGTTATGGCCATCAGTAGCGTCAACTTGTAGCTTGTTTGTCTGCACTCGTAACAAGTTGTGATGTTGTCCAGTCGCAGCAGGATTCCAGCGCAGGTCAACACAAGCATCTTGACGAGTGCAGTAGTAGTTAGTGTCGATGATGTGGAGTGCAGTAGTAGTTAGTGTCGATGATGTGGAGTGCAGTAGTAGTTAGTGTCGATGATTTGGAGTGCAGTAGTAATTAGTGTCGATGATGTGGAGTGCAGTAGTAGTTAGTGTCGATGATGTGGAGTGCAGTAGTAGTTAGTGTCGATGATGTGGAGTGCAGTAGTAGTTAGTGTCGATGAAGTGGAGTGCAGTAGTAGTTAGTGTCGATGATGTGGAGTGCAGTAGTAGTTAGTGTCGATGATGTGGAGTGCAGTAGTAGTTAGTGTCGATGATGTGGAGTGCAGTAGTAATTAGTGTCGATGAAGTGGAGTGCAGTAGTAATTAGTGTCGATGATGTGGAGTGCAGTAGTAATTAGTGTCGATGATGTGGAGTGCAGTAGTAGTTAGTGTCGATGATGTGGAGTGCAGTAGTAGTTAGTGTCGATGATGTGGAGTGCAGTAGTAGTTAGTGTCGATGATGTGGAGTGCAGTAGTAATTAGTGTCGATGATGTGGAGTGCAGTAGTAATTAGTGTCGATGATGTGGAGTGCAGTAGTAATTAGTGTCGATGATGTGGAGTGCAGTAGTAGTTAGTGTCGATGATGTGGAGTGCAGTAGTAGTTAGTGTCGATGATGTGGAGTGCAGTAGTAGTTAGTGTCGATGATGTAGAGTGCAGTAGTAGTTAGTGTCGATGATGTGGAGTGCAGTAGTAGTTAGTGTCGATGATGTGGAGTGCAGTAGTAGTTAGTGTCGATGATGTGGAGTGCAGTAGTAGTTAGTGTCGATGATGTGGAGTGCAGTAGTAGTTAGTGTCGATGATGTGGAGTGCAGTCATCTTCTCGCAGACTACAGGTGTGAAGGTGAAGTGTGAGAATGAAACAATGTGTATTACGGTGTGAATTGCAACACGATGTGGAGACTGGTTGTTAGGAACATGTTCACCTTATAGTCGCCGTGTAATGTGTCAGTCCCGTGTCCTTATAGTCGCAGTGTAATGTGTCAGTCCCGTGTCCTTATAGTCGCCGTGTAATGTGTCAGTCCCGTGTCCTTATTATCGCGTGTAATGTGTCAGTCCCGTGTCCTTATTATCGCGTGTAATGTGTCAGTCCCGTGTCCTTATTATCGCGTGTAATGTGTCAGTCCCGTGTCCTTATAGTCGCCGTGTAATGTGTCAGTCCCGTGTCCTTATAGTCGCCGTGTAATGTGTCAGTCCCGTGTCCGTATAGTCGCCGTGTAACGTGTCAGTCCCGTGTCCGTATAGTCGCTGTGTAATGTGTCAGTCTCATGTCCTTATAGTCGCTGTGTAATGTGTCAGTCCCGTGTCCTTATAGTCACCGTGTAATGTGTCAGTCACGTGTCCGTATAGTCGCTGTGTAATGTGTCAGTCACGTGTCCGTATAGTCGCTGTGTAATGTGTCAGTCCCGTGTCCTTATAGTCACCGTGTAATGTGTCAGTCACGTGTCCGTATAGTCGCTGTGTAATGTGTCAGTCCCGTGTCCGTATAGTCGCTGTGTAATGTGTCAGTCCCGTGTCCTTATAGTCACCGTGTAATGTGTCAGTCACGTGTCCGTATAGTCGCCGTGTAATGTGTCAGTCCCGTGTCCGTATAGTCGCTGTGTAATGTGTCAGTCCCGTGTCCTTATAGTCACCGTGTAATGTGTCAGTCACGTGACCTTATAGTCGCCGTGTAATGTGTCAGTGACGTGTCCTTATAGTCGCCGTGTAATGTGTCAGTCCCGTGACTTTATAGTCGCCGTGTAATGTGTCAGTGACGTGTCCTTATAGTCGCCGTGTAATGTGTCAGTCCCGTGACTTTATAGTCGCCGTGTAATGTGTCAGTCCCGTGACTTTATAGTCGCCGTGTAATGTGTCAGTGACGTGTCCTTATAGTCGCCGTGTGTCACTACTATTCACAGTCAACACACCGCATTGAAATATTTAGTTTTGCTGAACAGAATGATGTTAACCTGCCTTGAGACCTGACTGTGATAGTGACGAGGTGTGGCAAGTGTCATGTAACTACGTGGACCTGTCACGTCATTTGTTATGGGACAAAGTCCAGAGACCCCACAATACATGCGTCAGCGACCTGTGTGCACACCTACAATTTCATTACAGTCTCATCCAGCAGCAAGACAGCAAATGTCAACACACACACACACACACACACACACACACACACACACACACACACACACATATATATATATATAGATGCTTAGTCCAAACAGTAACGAAATGTTAATCCATATATATAGATAGTCATAGTCCAAACAGTAACGAAATGTTAATCCATATATATAGATAGTCTAGTCATAGTCCAAACACTAACGAAATGTTAATCCATATATATAGATAGATGCTTAGTCCAAACAGTAACGAAATGTTAATCCATATATATAGATAGTCTAGTCATAGTCCAAACACTAACGAAATGTTAATCCATATATATAGATAGTCTAGTCATAGTCCAAACACTAACGAATTGTTAATCCATATATATAGATAGTCTAGTCATAGTCCAAACACTAACGAATTGTTAATCCATATATATAGATAGTCTAGTCATAGTCCAAACACTAACGAATTGTTAATCCATATATATAGATAGTCTAGTCATAGTCCAAACACTAACGAATTGTTAATCCATATATATAGATAGTCTAGTCATAGTCCAAACACTAACGAATTGTTAATCCATATATATAGATAGATAGTCATAGTCCAAACACTAACGAATTGTTAATCAATATATATATAGTCATAGTCCAAACAGTAACGAAATGTTAAATGTTAATCCATATATATATATATAGTTTAGTCATAGTCCAAACAGTAACGAAATGTTAATCCATATATATAGATAGACTAGTCATAGTCCAAACAGTAACGAAATGTTAATCCATATATATAGATAGTCTAGTCATAGTCCAAACACTAACGAAATAATAATCCATATATATATATATATATATAGATAGTCATAGTCCAAACAGTAACGAAATGTTAATCCATATATATATATAGTCATAGTCCAAACAGTAACGAAATGTTAATCCATATATATAGATAGTCTAGTCATAGTCCAAACAGTAACGAAATAATAATCCATATATATAGATAGTCTAGTCATAGTCCAAACAGTAACGAAATGTTAAATGTTAATCCATATATATATATATAGTTTAGTCATAGTCCAAACAGTAACGAAATGTTAATCCATATATATAGATAGTCTAGTCATAGTCCAAACAGTAACGAAATGTTAATCCATATATATAGATAGTCTAGTCATAGTCCAAACACTAACGAAATAATAATCCATATATATATATATATAGATAGTCATAGTCCAAACAGTAACGAAATGTTAATCCATATATATATATATATAGTCATAGTCCAAACAGTAACGAAATGTTAATCCATATATATAGATAGTCTAGTCATAGTCCAAACAGTAACGAAATAATAATCCATATATATAGATAGTCTAGTCATAGTCCAAACAGTAACGAAATGTTAACCCATATATATATATATATATAGTCTAGTCATAGTCCAAACAGTAACGAAATGTTAACCCATATATATATATATATATTATGCATAGTCCAAACTAAAGAAATGTGAACCCATATATATATATATATATGCATAGTCCAAACTAAAGAAATATATATATATATGTATAGTCCAAACACTACTAAAAGCTTGAGGAGGCTGCTCACGGTGAGTGCAGAATCAAAGACTTTGTGAGAATCGACCCTCGCAGGAGACTGAACTCCTTGTGACGAGAGTGAAGCAGCACAGGGCCACAGGCTGGTCTGAGTCGGTCTCCAACCCTCCTTCAGGCTACTTTACAAGGAGGTCGACCTGACAGTGCCACCTGCCTGCCAAACGTCAAGGAGTCAAGTAAATGTTGTATACACGACCACCTGACCACCGCACAAGGCAGGTCTAACTGGTCAACCTTGTCAGCCGCTGTGTCTGTCCAGTTATTGCCATGACGACTGATGACTAGGAATGACATTTAGAGACAGACGGTGAGACTGATGACTGAGAATGTGACATTTAGAGACAGACGGTGGGACTGATGACTGAGAATGTGACATTTAGAGACAGACGGTGAGACTGATGATTGAGAATGTGACATTTAGAGACAGACGGTCATACTGATGACTGAGAATGTGACATTTAGAGACAGACGGTGAGACAGATGACTGAGAATGTGACATTTAGAGACAGACGGTGAGACAGATGACTGAGAATGTGACATTTAGAGACAGACGGTGAGACTGATGACTGAGAATGTGACATTTAGAGACAGACGGTGAGACTGATGACTGAGAATGTGACATTTAGAGACAGACGGTGAGACTGATGACTGAGAATGTGACATTTAGAGACAGACGGTGGGACTGATGACTGAGAATGTGACATTTAGAGACAGACGGTGAGACTGATGACTGAGAATGTGACATTTAGAGACAGACGGTCATACTGATGACTGAGAATGTGACATTTAGAGACAGACGGTGAGACTGATGACTGAGAATGTGACATTTAGAGACAGACGGTAGAGACAGACGGTGAGACTGATGACTGAGAATGTGACATTTAGAGACAGACGGTAGAGACAGACGGTGAGACTGATGACTGAGAATGTGACATTTAGAGACAGACGGTGAGACTGATGACTGAGAATGTGACATTTAGAGACAGACGGTGGGACTGATGACTAGGAATGACATTTAGAGACAGACAGTGAGACTGATGACTGCGAATGTGACATTTAGAGACAGACGGTGAGACTGATGACTGAGAATGTGACATTTAGAGACAGACGGTGGGACTGATGACTGAGAATGTGACATTTAGAGACAGACGGTGAGACTGATGATTGAGAATGTGACATTTAGAGACAGACGGTCATACTGATGACTGAGAATGTGACATTTAGAGACAGACGGTCATACTGATGACTGAGAATGTGACATTTAGAGACAGACGGTGGGACTGATGACTGAGAATGTGACATTTAGAGACAGACGGTGAGACTGATGATTGAGAATGTGACATTTAGAGACAGACGGTCATACTGATGACTGAGAATGTGACATTTAGAGACAGACGGTGAGACAGATGACTGAGAATGTGACATTTAGAGACAGACGGTGAGACAGATGACTGAGAATGTGACATTTAGAGACAGACGGTGAGACTGATGACTGAGAATGTGACATTTAGAGACAGACGGTGAGACTGATGACTGAGAATGTGACATTTAGAGACAGACGGTGAGACTGATGACTGAGAATGTGACATTTAGAGACAGACGGTGGGACTGATGACTGAGAATGTGACATTTAGAGACAGACGGTGAGACTGATGATTGAGAATGTGACATTTAGAGACAGACGGTCATACTGATGACTGAGAATGTGACATTTAGAGACAGACGGTCATACTGATGACTGAGAATGTGACATTTAGAGACAGACGGTGAGACTGATGACTGAGAATGTGACATTTAGAGACAGACGGTGAGACTGATGACTGAGAATGTGACATTTAGAGACAGACGGTGAGACTGATGATTGAGAATGTGACAGTTAGACACAGACGGTAGAGACAGACGGTCAGGCTGCAGGCTGACAGCGAGGCTCAGTGGGCAGCAGGCCCTTTAACTACAAGCTTGCGGTTCTCACGAGGTCTCATCAGGCACACACGTGACTTGAACCTCAAACATAAAGGGGGTTAGCCCTATAACATGGAGAGGCATCGTCTGATCCAGCGACGGAAGCTTAGCAGAATAACACAAATCCGACAAAAGAGAAAATAAAAGATGGCGCCTCATCCAATTTTGGCAGCTTCATGTCAACTCGTAGACGGGATGACAATTAACAAAGTGGACTGTAACTTTGGCAGGTTGGTGTTATTCACAGAGAGTCTGATATCAGGGTTTGACCAGAAATATTGTCAGGGTTAGTCTGATATCAGGGTTTGACCAGAAATATTGTCAGGGTTAGTCTGATATCAGGGTTTGACCAGAAATATTGTCAGGGTTAGTCTGATATCAGGGTTTGACCAGAAATATTGTCAGGGTTAGTCTGATATCAGGGTTTGACCAGAAATATTGTCAGGGGCCAACATCCTCTAAAGCTGCTAAGTTCACGCTTATCACAGTCTCGTCATTGACCAAAAGATTCCTGCCCCTACCCCTGCCTTATCGCAATTCCTCACTTGTCAGTCCGTGTTTGTCAGTGTCCATCTCCCGTCTTCCTTCTGACTGCACTTTGTGACAACAGTTACACATATTTGAAATACATTTCCGAAAACGCGTTGACCTGTTTAAATAAACGAAAAAAGCGAGGGAACTATTGATGTAAGGGAAGTAATAGACGGTGACGATGGAGGTCATGTATAAATTATAGTACTGGCCCACCAGAGAAAACTCTTGCACTGTCAAGGTGGCGAGGTAGAAGATGATCCAAGGTATGGTGGTGAGGATGTAGACACAGGACACCAGCACCAACATCTTGGTCAGTGCCGTGTGCTGACCTTGCCCCCCCTGACTGCTGGAGCTGGTCTTCTTGCGCCAGGTCATGGCGGCTCTCAGCTTGACCACAGTCAGGGCGGTGCACAGGGAGATGATAATAAATGTGGCGATGGGTATGACACTCATCATGACAATGTTTTCTAAGATTGTAAAAAAGACTTGATTCTTCAAGTACAAGTTAGAAGTGACGAGTCCAGACTTGGAGGAACTGCTATTGAGAGTAAGGACTGCAAACCGCGCGGGCATTGTGAAGAAAGCTATCTGAGTAAAACATCCTACAAACAACGCTCATCGCCATGTTGCGCGTGCTGATCAAAGAGGCCGCCTTGAAGGGAAACACGACACACAGACACCGCTCTACAGCTATCACCATGGTGATACAGCCGGAGGCAGTGCGGAACCCCTGACCCACTCCAGATATATATGCTTGAAAGTAAGTATAAAGACCAGCATACGTGACAGGATCAATCTGTTCCATGTAATAACTGATACTGAACAGGGCGGAAATGGTTATCAGGCCGAGGTCAACGACCGACAGGGCAAAGAGACAGACGTTCATGCGGTCCCCAAGTCCCTGGCGCCAGAACACAACACAGTTGATGATGTTAGACGGCAGGCCGATAACGACGATGACAGGCTTGACGACATAGGTCAAGATAAAGACCGCCATCAAGTACTGGCTGCGAGTAAGAATATCGTTTGGATTGTCCCATGGTATAAGGCTAGACTTGACTGATGATGAACTTGTGCTGTTCATTGTCCCGTGGTATAAGGCTAGACTTGACTGATCCTGAACTTGCACTGTTCATTGTCCCGTGGTATAAGGCTAGACTTGACTGATCCTGAACTTGCACTGTTCATTGTCCCGTGGTACGTGAGATTGTCTCTGCCAGTCACACTGTAGGTTGTCATGTCACCTTGTCACACTCAGTACAGGGATCTCACAGTTCAACAGGAGACTGGTACTGTCACCTTCTCACACTCTTAGTACAGGGATCTCACAGTTCAACAGAAGACTGGCACTGTCACCTTGTCACACTTAGTACAGGGATCTCACAGTTCAACAGAAGACTGGCACTGTCACCTTGTCACACTTAGTACAGGGATCTCACAGTTCAACAGAAGACTGGCACTGTCACCTTGTCACACTTAGTACAGGGATCTCACAGTTCAACAGAAGACTGGCACTGTCACCTTGTCACACTTAGTACAGGGATCTCACAGTTCAACAGAAGACTGGCACTGTCACCTTCTCACACTCTTAGTACAGGGATCTCACAGTTCAACAGAAGACTGGCACTGTCACCTTGTCACACTTAGTACAGGGATCTCACAGTTCAACAGAAGACTGGCACTGTCACCTTGTCACACTTAGTACAGGGATCTCACAGTTCAACAGGAGACTGGCACTGTCACCTTGTCACACTCTTAGTACAGGGATCTCACAGTTCAACAGAAGACTGGCACTGTCACCTTCTCACACTTAGTACAGGGATCTCACAGTTCAACAGAAGACTGGCACTGTCACCTTGTCACACTTAGTACAGGGATCTCACAGTTCAACAGAAGACTGGTACTGTCACCTTGTCACACTTAGTACAGGGATCTCACAGTTCAACAGAAGACTGGCACTGTCACCTTGTCACACTTAGTACAGGGATCTCACAGTTCAACAGGAGACTGGTACTGTCACCGTGTCACACTCAGTACAGGGATCTCACAGTTCAACAGAAGACTGGTACTGTCACCTTGTCACACTCTTAGTACAGGGATCTCACAGTTCAACAGGAGACTGGCACTGTCACCTTGTCACACTCTTAGTACAGGGATCTCACAGTTCAACAGAAGACTGGTACTGTCACCTTGTCACACTTAGTACAGGGATCTCACAGTTCAACAGAAGACTGGCACTGTCACCTTGTCACACTTAGTACAGGGATCTCACAGTTCAACAGAAGACTGGCACTGTCACCTTGTCACACTCAGTACAGGGATCTCACAGTTCAACAGAAGACTGGCACTGTCACCTTGTCACACTCAGTACAGGGATCTCACAGTTCAACAGAAGACTGGTACTGTCACCGTGTCACACTCAGTACAGGGATCTCACAGTTCAACAGAAGACTGGTACTGTCACCTTGTCACACTCTTAGTACAGGGATCTCACAGTTCAACAGAAGACTGGTACTGTCACCTTGTCACACTTAGTACAGGGATCTCACAGTTCAACAGGAGACTGGTACTGTCACCGTGTCACACTCAGTACAGGGATCTCACAGTTCAACAGAAGACTGGTACTGTCACCTTGTCACACTCAGTACAGGGATCTCACAGTTCAACAGGAGACTGGTACTGTCACCGTGTCACACTCAGTACAGGGATCTCACAGTTCAACAGAAGACTGGTACTGTCACCTTGTCACACTCAGTACAGGGATCTCACAGTTCAACAGAAGACTGGCACTGTCACCTTGTCACACCCAGTACAGGGATCTCACAGTTCAACAGAAGACTGGTACTGTCACCGTGTCACACTCAGTACAGGGATCTCACAGTTCAACAGAAGACTGGTACTGTCACCTTGTCACACTCTTAGTACAGGGATCTCACAGTTCAACAGAAGACTGGTACTGTCACCGTGTCACACTCAGTACAGGGATCTCACAGTTCAACAGGAGACTGGCACTGTCACCTTGTCACACTCTTAGTACAGGGATCTCACAGTTCAACAGAAGACTGGTACTGTCACCTTGTCACACTTAGTACAGGGATCTCACAGTTCAACAGGAGACTGGTACTGTCACCGTGTCACACTCAGTACAGGGATCTCACAGTTCAACAGAAGACTGGTACTGTCACCTTGTCACACTCTTAGTACAGGGATCTCACAGTTCAACAGAAGACTGGTACTGTCACCTTGTCACACTCAGTACAGGGATCTCACAGTTCAACAGGAGACTGGTACTGTCACCGTGTCACACTCAGTACAGGGATCTCACAGTTCAACAGAAGACTGGTACTGTCACCTTGTCACACTCAGTACAGGGATCTCACAGTTCAACAGGAGACTGGTACTGTCACCGTGTCACACTCAGTACAGGGATCTCACAGTTCAACAGAAGACTGGTACTGTCACCTTGTCACACTCAGTACAGGGATCTGACAGCTGAGCACTAAATAGTCTAAACTGCTTTGTTAAACCTTCAGAGAATAGCGACGTGACCGACAGGGTTGTCTTTTCTGAGTGGATCTATTTATCTGTTAACTTTGCAGATTGCAATAATCGTACAGTCAGCAATACAAATGTTGTAATAATAAATACAAGAAATCGGCAGGCAGTTCATAAAGAATTCTTTTAAATAACTTTGAGTGGATCGCACCAGTTATCAAATAATGGCTTTGATTCTGACCACACAATTTCTTTAAAATAAAGATGACAAACTGGTTTAGTCTACATCCGTGACCAACACAAACGTCAAAAACAATATCACCTGCTATTATTAGAAACAATGTCGTCTGTCCACACACTTGGCCAACTCGTCATAGCACCAACCTTAACTCTCACCTTTTATGATGAGTGAGTAGCAGCATTCACTCTCACCTTTTATAATGAGTGAGTAGGTGCTTAACTCTCACCTTTTATAACGGGTGAGTAGCAGCCTTCACTCTCACCTTTTATAATGAGTGAGTAGGAGCCTTAACTCTCACCTTTTATAATGAGTGAGTAGCAGCCTTCACTCTCACCTTTTATAATGAGTGAGTAGCAGCCTTCACTCTCACCTTTTATAACGGGTGAGTAGCAGCCTTCACTCTCACCTTTTATAATGAGTGAGTAGGTGCTTAACTTTCACCTTTTATAATGAGTGAGTAGCAGCCTTCACTCTCACCTTTTATAATGAGTGAGTAGCAGCCTTAACTCTCATCTTTTGTAATGAGTGAGTACTCTCACCTTTTATAACGGGTGAGTAGCAGCCTTAACTCTCACCTTTTATAATGAGTGAGTAGGAGCCTTAACTCTCACCTTTTATAATGAGTGAGTAGCAGCCTTAACTCTCACCTTTTATAACGGGTGAGTAGGAGCCTTAACTCTCACCTTTTATAATGAGTGAGTAGCAGCCTTAACTCTCACCTTTTATAATGAGTGAGTAGCAGCCTTAACTCTCACCTTTTATGATGAGTGAGTAGCAGCCTTAACTCTCACCTTTTATGATGAGTGAGTAGCAGCCTTAACTATAAGACCACGAGCTGCTTTCGATCGTCAACACGTTGTGCGTTCTATTCGTCCTGTTTTCTCCTACTGCACCATCGTTATCTCTCTCTCACACACACACACGCACGCACGCATACCCCCCATACACCCCCCCACGCACACACACATGAAGGTTGCGCACATTGATCTGTTGCATGCTGGCAGCGGGTGTGGAATGTGTGGAGCCTGAGATACAAACTCCAACTCAAACAGCGGGGGGGGGGAGCGGGGGGGGAGCAGCAGACTTGAGGATGATTTCACATTAAAAACAAACACATGAAGAGATGACAAATGTCAGCCAGCACTTGAATAGTTGCTGTCATCACTCTTGGTGGAGCTACCCCAGTAAAGACCAGGTACAAGTCTGTAATCAGTGTTCGGCAAACAACTCAGTTATTATTTTGACTACAAGGCAAGAGTAAGAAAGCGGTGAAGTCTCGCCAAGAAATAAACTAATGTTTGTTGTTCTGTTGACAAACATGGCGTGCAGCTTGAAGACATTTCAAGAAACAAATACCGTGCAACTCTCGGCGCATTTGGCCCAACCATTTTTTTTTATCTCGTCTTATCATTCTTTTATCGGTTTTAATAAGTTGAGATAAATGTGGCTGAGTGAAGAAACAACTTTGTATAATTTGTATTTGTGGGGCATTGTCTCCCCTGTATTTACTTACTCCTCTTCACGTCTATGGTGGTACATAAGCCTTCAGTAGAGACCGCCATTTATTTGTCTGTCAGCAGCACGTGTAGCCACGCTGTTCCACGACACTTTGTGGTCTCGTCCTCTAATTCTCTCTCTTTCTACAGACCTTCGCCATTTGCTTTAGGCCGACCACCTTTCCTCTTGCCATCAGCTGTCCAGTGAAGGACTAGTGTGGGTGGTGTCTCTGGTTTCATTCCGCCATCTCTAACTTCTTGTTTAGATTGTGGTTGTCATATTTGTGCAGGCAGCTCTTGTAATGATTCCATCATCGGCAATGAGGCGAGAATATCTTGACAATTGTCCTCAGACAGTTAGTTTACAGGTCTCCAGTCTCCACCTGAGTTCTGCTGATATCTGCCAGCATTCAGTTCCATACAGTAAGACCACAAGGACTAAAGATTCTTAATTGTGTTTTCCTCCTTAGAGCTTTGGACTTCCACATGTCTTTCATCATGGCAAAGGCTTGATTTGCTCTAATGAGTCTGTTCTTCACATCCTCGTGTCTATCTCCATCTTTCGTGACTAGACTGCCAAGGTATGTAAGTTCTTGTACTTTGTCTACTTCTGTCTAATTAATTGTGATGGATTCTCTTGACTTGCCACTCTGTCTGTCTCATTTGCTTTTCTTTGCCTGTGTTTACTTCAAGTCATATTTTTGATTCATTTTTGGTCAGATTGTTGATCTTTTCCTGCGCGTCTTTGTGTTGACTGGATACTGTGACAATGTCATCGGCATCGTCTCAGTCTTGCAGTACAGGTGTAAGTGTTAAACGGATTCCTCTTTTTTTGTCTTCTGTTGCTTGTTTCATAAGCCAGTGCATGGCCAGTGTCAATAGGTACGTGACATGTCATCGACCATCGTCGTGCTTCGTGATTCTATTGGGCGGAGCAAGAGGAGGGGTTACTAGTGGTTAGTTGCTAGTCACACTGTCGCACATCATTGTGTCAGAAAATGTGGTGGATGTCGCTGATCTTGTGTAGCTCATAATAGACTGACAGACAGCTGTAACATGTTTATCATAATAGACAGACTGACAGACAGCTGTAACACGTTTATATCACAATAGACAGACTGACAGACAGCTGTAACATGTTTATCACAATAGACAGACTGACAGACAGCTGTAACATGTTTATCATAATAGACAGACTGACAGACAGCTGTAACACGTTTATATCACAATAGACAGACTGACAGACAGCTGTAACATGTTTATCACAATAGACAGACTGACAGACAGCTGTAACATGTTTATCATAATAGACAGACTGACAGACAGCTGTAACATGTTTATCACAATAGACAGATGAGAGACAGCTGTAATATGTTTTTCATAATAGAGACTGACAGACAGCTGTAACATGTTTATCATAATAGACAGACTGACAGACAGCTGTAACATGTTTATCATAATAGACAGACTGACAGACAGCTGTAATATGTTTATCACAATAGACAGACTGACAGACAGCTGTAACATGTTTATCATAATAGACAGACTGACAGACAGCTGTAACATGTTTATCACAATAGCTGTAATATGTAGAGACTGACAGACAGCTGTAACATGTTTATCATAATAGACAGACTGACAGACAGCTGTAACACGTTTATATCACAATAGACAGACTGACAGACAGCTGTAACATGTTTATCACAATAGACAGACTGACAGACAGCTGTAACATGTTTATCATAATAGACAGACTGACAGACAGCTGTAACATGTTTATCATAATAGACAGCCTGACAGACAGCTGTAACTTGTCTATCATAATAGGCAGACTTACAGACAGCTGTAACATGTTTATCATAATAGGCAGACTGACAGACAGCTGTAACATGTTTATCACAATAGACAGACTGACAGACAGCTGTAATATGTTTATCACAATAGACAGACTGACAGACAGCTGTAACATGTTTATCATAATAGACAGACTGACAGACAGCTGTAATATGTTTTTCACAATAGACAGACTGACAGACAGCTGTAACATGTTTATCATAATAGACAGACTGACAGACAGCTGTAATATGTTTATCACAATAGACAGACTGACAGACAGCTGTAACATGTTTATCATAATAGACAGACTGACATACAGCTGTAATATGTTTATCACAATAGACAGACTGACAGACAGCTGTAACATGTTTATCATAATAGACAGACTGACAGACAGCTGTAACACGTTTATATCACAATAGACAGACTGACAGACAGCTGTAACATGTTTATCATAATAGACAGACTGACAGACAGCTGTAACACGATTATCATAATAGACAGACTGACAGACAGCTGTAACATGTTTATCATAATAGACAGACTGACAGACAGCTGTAACATGTTTATCATAATAGACAGCCTGACAGACAGCTGTAACTTGTCTATCATAATAGGCAGACTTACAGACAGCTGTAACATGTTTATCATAATAGGCAGACTGACAGACAGCTGTAACATGTTTATCATAATAGGCAGACTTACAGACAGCTGTAACATGTTTATCTAGAGTCATGTCAGCAGTGACAGTGAATCTCAGACATAAACATATAAAACAAGGAGCCTGCAGTAACAAGCTGCCGGCGGATACTCTGGAGTCCAGGACAAGTAATTAAAACATGTACAACATTACAAGTTCCTGGACACCAGGGACAAACTGGCGGTGGTTCACCTCCTAAAAGGTGCGACTGCGTGGCAAAGGTGTGTCCTAGTCTTAGTCTGGAAAGAACTACCTCCTCCCGCCGCACAGGACGGCATGAAGGCAAGCGGTCTGATAGAGAGGGAAGGGTGGCATGTAATTTATTTTGGCCCAGAGTGTCCCAGTGGCGTTGCCACAAGGACTGAACATAGGCCGAGAGGATAGATTTACAGTCTGATGATACTATCGAGTGTAGTTTACCAGGCGACTGACATGCAGCCTTGGCGGCTGGTCCGCTCGAACATTGCCTGGGATACCAGCATGGCCAGGAACCCAAATAAAAGCAATGTCTTTTTCCGCTGGAGTTGAGCTGCATGAATAGAGTGAATCTGAACCACAAAGGAGGTGGTCAGAACGTTGGGAGAGAAGGGCTTGGAGAGCAGATAACGAGTCTGAGATGATCAGAAAGTTTTGTTCCGAAGAGCTGTGAACATGCTGCATGGCAAGCAAGATGGCGTGAAGTTCCACAGAGAAAATAGAGCAGCCATCCGCAAGTCGGGCACAAGAGGCCTGTTGTGGCTGACAGTACAGAACTGCTGCCGCAGCTACAGGACCACCGTTTGGAATTTCGTAGCCATCTGTAAAGACAGAACAGAATCCAGGATAGAAAGTAGTTCTCGAAAGCGGTGGAGAAAGATGAGGTCACAGGTGTCACCTTTCTTGAAAGCGCAAAGATGGAGACGGATCTCTGGAACAGGAAGAGTCTAAGGAGGAGCTGGTAAGAGAGGGAGAGTCTCTACCTGCTGAATATCTACTCCGGCTGCTTGTAGGTGAGGTGCCACACGAGGTGATACTGGGATTTGCTCCTTGGTACAAGTGGCATACAGGGCAGCACGCTGAGGTCCGAAGACAGCACGGTGAGCAGGGTTTTCAGGATGAGCTTTTAGACGACAGACATAGGATAGCATGAGTGTCAGACGACAGACATAGGATAGCATGAGTGTCAGACGATAGTCATAGGACAGCATGAGTGTCAGACGATAGTCATAGGACAGCATGAGTGTCAGACGACAGACAGAGGACAGCATTAGTGTCAGACGACAGACACAGGACAGCATGAGTGTCAGACGACAGACACAGAACAGCATGAGTGTCAGACGACAGACACAGGACAGCATGAGTGTCAGACGACAGACATAGGACAGCATGAGTGTCAGACGACAGACATAGGACAGCATGTCAGACGACAGACACAGGACAGCATGAGTGTCAGACGACAGACAGAGGACAGCATGAGTGTCAGACGACAGACATAGGACAGCATGTCAGACGACAGACACAGGACAGCATGAGTGTCAGACGACAGACAGAGGACAGCATGAGTGTCAGACGACAGACATAGGACAGCATGTCAGACGACAGACACAGGACAGCATGAGTGTCAGACGATAGACATAGGACAGCATGAATGTCAGACGACAGACACAGGACAGCATGAGTGTCAGACGACAGACACAGGACAGCATGAATGTCAGACGACAGACATAGGACAGCATGAGTGTCAGACGACAGACACAGGACAGCATGAATGTCAGACGACGGAGAGAGAGTGGAGGCTCACCAGCTTTGTACAGGAGTGGTGCGGAAGGCACATTCTCGAGATAAGTAATGAAAGACTGGACAGACTAGAAAAGTAAAGATAGTGTGGACACACTAGATAAATAACGATAGACTGGACACACACGCACACACACACACACACAAGCCTGTATTCGTCATGTCAATAAACTAACCAAAGTGAGTTTGACAAGCAAGGTGACCACATGGCGCTGTTACATTTCAGTCTTGGTGTTGATGACATGTCGCCATTAGCTGTTCATTAACAATTAGCGGTGCACAGATTGTCCTGTTGCCTAAAACCTTATTGTGTAGACGACACGCATGGCTCTTCGTTCTTTTACTTTCTGACAAGACATTGTACAAACTCCAACAAGCGATACGAGGCGCCCCATGGATGGAATGTGGAGAGACAGAAGGAGTGAAGGAAGTTTGTGTATCTCAAGACTTGTGCAAGTGTTTTAGTTTGAATGAGTGTTTCTGCTCTCTCAGCATCCTTCACTCCAGTCTTGCCATCAAGTATCACTCACTCTCCACACCATCTTTGCCTTTACTCAAGAAATAAAATTGGTTTTTCATTTTTTATTGGCATTTCATAAGCTCAGAACCTTACGACTGTAGCGACTGAATTACATCCCAGCCGTCTTCGTATAATGAAAATAATTGGCGGGGAAAGAAAAGTAAATCGTTTGATAATAACGAGGTTAGGAGAAATACAAGTCATTTAATAATAAATGATTTCCTTTCAAGACGAGATGTTACTAGTTAAACAAAATAAAGGAAAATGGCTGTCCAGCAGCCTGTAGTATGCTGAGTGTGTGTGTGTGTGTGTGTGTTCTATTATATCCATCTTTGTATTGTCTATTTCTGTCCCCCCCCCCTCATCCACATACCTCTCTCTCTCTCTCTCTGATTAGATTACGAGATACCCGTATGTATAGTTATTGCTGATACCTGTTTCTCGCTGCCATGTTTCCTGGTGTTTTCCTCTACCCGCCTCTCTCATTAAGTCTCACGGTCTACTATCCCCTTTGTCTTCTGTCTTTCTCATGCTGTCACACACTCTCTCCATCTCTCTCTCTCTCTCTCTGTTCTTACAATAACTGCTGCCAGTCTCCTACACACAGTCTAAGACCGATCTCTTACATACCCTCTGAAGAATCTCCTACAAACAAACTCAAGACCGATACGTTTGTACAACGCTTGGTCGCTACCCTCGTGGGACACCAGGGACCTCGGTGTGCAAGGTGGTCTGTGTCACCCGTGTCATCCATGTCACCCATGTCACCCAGGTCACCCGGCACGACACTGTGTAAGACCGTCAACCGGGACACCGTAGAGGAAGGTCAAGGCCAAGGTGGACAGAGACGGAACTGGCTGGTCAACTGGCTGGTCAACTGGCTGGCCAACAGGAGTGAGTGGACTGGACGTTCCATGCCCTCATTGGTGAGCCTTGTCACCTGCGACCTTTAGCTACGTCCCTCCCCCAACCGCTACAGGTGGACCTGTCTGACTGATGACCAACTAGCACCAGTCAACCGGAACAGGTGGACCTGTCTGACTGATGACCAACTAGCACCAGTCAACCGCTACAGGTGGACCTGTCTGACTGATGACCAACTAGCACCAGTCAACCGCTACAGGTGGACCTGTCTGACTGATGACCAACTAGCACCAGTCAACCGGAACAGGTGGGCCTGTCTGACTGATGACCAACTAGCACCAGTCAACCGCTACAGGTGGGCCTGCCTGACTGATGACCAACTAGCACCAGTCAACCGCTAAAGGTGGGCCTGTCTGACTGATGACCAACTAGCACCAGTCAACCGGAACAGGTGGGCCTGTCTGACTGATGACCAACTAGCACCAGTCAACCGGAACAGGTGGGCCTGTCTGACTGATGACCAACTAGC
This sequence comes from Marisa cornuarietis, assembly GCA_004794655.1. Classification (NCBI taxonomy): domain Eukaryota; kingdom Metazoa; phylum Mollusca; class Gastropoda; order Architaenioglossa; family Ampullariidae; genus Marisa; species Marisa cornuarietis. Next base: position 31,166 of record SMMW01000204.1, on the reverse strand, counting down.
ACCAGTCAACCGCTACAGGTGGGCCTGTCTGACTGATGACCAACTAGCACCAGTCAACCGCTACAGGTGGGCCTGCCTGACTGATGACCAACTAGCACCAGTCAACCGGTACAGGTGGGCCTGCCTGACTGATGACCAACTAGCACCAGTCAACCGCTACAGGTGGGCCTGCCTGACTGATGACCAACTAGCACCAGTCAACCGGTACAGGTGGGCCTGCCTGACTGATGACCAACTAGCACCAGTCAACCGCTACAGGTGGGCCTGTCTGACTGATGACCAACTAGGGCCTGCCTGACTGATGACCAACTAGCACCAGTCAACCGCTACAGGTGGGCCTGCCTGACTGATGACCAACTAGCACCAGTCAACCGGTACAGGTGGGCCTGTCTGACTGATGACCAACTAGGACCTGCCTGACTGATGACCAACTAGCACCAGTCAACCGGTACAGGTGGGCCTGTCTGACTGATGACCAACTAGGGCCTGCCTGACTGATGACCAACTAGCACCAGTCAACCGGTACAGGTGGGTCTGTCTGACTGATGACCAACTATAGTTAGATACATTTAAATAGGGCGGAGTCGGGTACCTGTGAATGTACCCGCACAAGTCACGTGTATTTAGATGTAGACGTACTACCTAGAGGCCCTTAGCATTGTGCACGTGCACGACTTTGAATACAAGCAGCATGTCATTTTCAATACTGTGGAATGTTCTGAAAGTTTTGTTTTTCTATTCTATTTACTGTATTAAACATACAGCCATGACGCATGCGCATTATGGAGGCGGATTTCAGAGGCAAAGGTGATTGTTCCCATTGTCGCCTTATGTACCCTCGGTGTTTGACATACGACACCAGGAGACCCATTGTCACCTTATGTACCCTCGGTGTTAGACACATGGAGACCCACTGTCACCTTATGTACCCTCGGTGTTAGACACATGGAGACCCACTGTCACCTTATGTACCCTCGGTGTTTGACATACGACACCAGGAGACCCATTGTCACCTTATGTACCCTCGGTGTTAGACACATGGAGACCCACTGTCACCTTATGTACCCTCGGTGTTAGACACACGGAGACCCACTGTCACCTTATGTACCCTCGGTGTTTGACATACGACACCAGGAGACCCATTGTCACCTTATGTACCCTCGGTGTTAGACACATGGAGACCCACTGTCACCTTATGTACCCTCGGTGTTTGACATACGACACCAGGAGACCCATTGTCACCTTATGTACCCTCTCTGTTTGACACATGGAGACCCACTGTCACCTTATGTACCCTCGGTGTTAGACACATGGAGACCCATTGTCACCTTATGTACCCTCGGTGTTTGACACACATGACCGAATTTTCAAATAGTTCAAGAGCTAATTTATTGAAGCCGTCTCTCTGTCGTTTCGTTTGTCTGTATCCAGTCAGATTTGGAGAACAGAAAAGCAAAGAGCCGGGCATGTCGACCATCTGTCTGTCTGTCTGTCTGCCTGTCTGTCTGTCTGTCAGCCCGTCTGTACGCATTTAGTTTTGAGGTACAGCAGAGTGTACAGTCGGGCATGTCGACCCGATCCAAGAGAAGGAGAAGGACAGCCCAACATTTACCTAGTTTCCGTTTTTGCAGACCACGGTAGAACAGAAAGTCTTAAATTTTCCAAATAATACTTATCATTATCAATTATTCTAAAAACATTTTGCGACAAGTTACTTCCCCTACCAGTAGAGGTGTACTCTACCTTAAAGATGTATACTTGTCAGGTTACAGTCGTATATTATCGCGAAAGTCTTACAAACCTCCCCTGGTAAATGTTCCTGCGATAAATTAAGGTAAAATATGTTCAGCATCTATTCATTAAAAAGAATGGATGGTCGCCATGTTTACAATAGACCATTCTAGATTTCCTACCTGCAATCTGATGCCGTTTATGACAAAAGACTTCCTCAATGTCATTGTTATCAACCGTAAACATCCGAATCCAGGGTCCACTTCAACAGCTGCCTGTGTTTGACTCAAACAGTTTGAAATATTGTGAAACATTCAAGAGGCCAGAGAAAGTTTGAGATAAATTAATACCCCCACCCCCCATCTTTGATGTTGAATGTTGAAAATATAGGCTGACAGACAGTTTCTATATACTGATAAATGTTAATTATTTCTAGTATTCATCGATTGCAATACAACTCATCGTCTTGACGACATGACTACAGTTTCTAGTGATACTTGGATTTAACTACTACCTTGAGAAGTTTTCGGAAAATATGCTATATAGTGCGAAAGTCAATTACCGTTTCAAAAATTAAAATATCGCCAATGTGAGGGTAATGACAAAGAAGTTAATGTTGCTTTCTTATGTATGAATGAAACTGACCTGCCAACTGTCTCCCTGAGGACTTCAGTAAGAATCTGACTTTGTTGTGTGTATTGGTGTTGGTCAAGACATGTCCACCATCAGGCGACACCTTGCCTGTTGACACCAGGTGAGTGTTGCTACAGTCAGCAATATCAAGGTTTATCACAATACTGTTGTTTAAGCAGAGGTCGGTTGTGATGTTTTACAGGACAATAATAATTAGTCACAATAATCGGACATAATAATGATGTAGTCATACCGATGATTTTAAACATGAAATTCGTTGTCTTTGTGCCACACTTTACCGTCTCCGTGAGAGAGAAAGACAATAAGCGAGTGTGTGTGTGTGTGTGTGTGTGTGTGTGTGTGTGTGTGTGTGTGTGTGAGTGTGAGAGAGAGAGAGAGTGCGTGTGACTGTGCATCTCCCAATCCTTGTCACTTTCTGTTTTCTCTTTATTTTCAGGTATGGGTTGTATTCCTTTTTATAAAGTAACCTGTCTCTGTTAAAGTCGCCTCTTCCTCTATTTCCATTTGTTTATTTCTCTCTCTCTCTCTCTCTTCTTTTCATCCTCAGTGTGTCTGTGTGTCTGTCTGTCTGTGAACCTCTCTACCTGTCTGTCTACACGCCTGTCTCAGTAGCAGTCGGTCTCTCTTTATCTCGTGGTCACTGCTGTCCTCTGCAGTTCTGTGCCACTAACTATTAGTGTTCCCCTCTTCCCCTATTCCCCTATTCCCCTCTTATCGTTGTCATTGACGACCGACGAAGGAAAGTAGTATATATATATAATCTCATTATATCATGTAGGTATTACTGCTAGTACGAGCACTAGTTGTAATTGTCTTTGTGGATAAATAAAGTGGTATTGTATTGTACTGTACTGTACTGTACTGTATTGTATTGTATTGTACTGTACTGTACTGTATTCTATCGATGTTAAGCGCGGTTCACGTGCCTACAGATTGTGCTTTACACAAACAGATGTGAAATGTGTAGTGTGTAGACACAAATAGACATGAAATGTGCTGACAGTTAGTCCACACACTACACATTGTTAGCATCTGGTAAACTGAGTCTGGGGAAGCGGGCAGCCCAGTGGTTAGAGCGCTGGCGTCCGAACTGAGAGGTGTGCCGGTTCAAATCCCGTGTAGTGCAGCTCACTCCCCCCCCCCGCCCCCCGTTGACCTAGATGGTGGGAACGGGTACCTGACTGCAAAGATGGTTGAGGAAAGGAAGTCAGGGAAGGAGATGAGATGGCTTCGTTCTCACCTAAATGTGGTCCCGAGAAAAGTGAGGACTCTAACACCTCACACCCTCACTACCTAACGACCCCACAAAGATCATGAGACGATCTGGACATTTTCACTACCAAGTCTACATTTAGGTTAGAGCTTTGCTTTATGATTAAACCCTGTGAACCACTTACATTTATCACCCAAACATCCGTCAGGCTGTGTGACTCATTACCTTCGCTTTTGTTACCGTGTGCATCTTATCTTGTCCCGTTCTGTAGCTTCATTCTGTATCTTGCTTCATTTTGTCTCTTGTTTCACTCTGTATCTTGCCCCACGTTGCAAGCAGAATGAACTGCTGGATAAATTCAGTGCCAGATTTTCGTATCTTGCCATACTTTTCAGGGAAAGATAACTGCTGTAGAAATTCAGTTGCCAGTTTGTGCAGTCGTAACATGACTACTTTCCACTTGATCAGGCTTACCAAGCCATATGCTTAATGGCACTACAGGTGTGCCATCGGGGACCTCAGGCGAGCGAGTGCAGGTGAGCCGTGCCGGTGAGCGGGGCAGGTGAGCAAGGTAGGTGAGCGGGGCAGGTGAGCGAGGCAGGTGCACTTTTCTAGTCACGTGCAGGCAGTCACTGTCCTCAGCAAGTCTCGAGTTTCTGGCCTAATGCTCTGAATTTGAGCGCACTGACCGCTATAGCCACTGACCACCACCTCGATGACCCCACTTGACTCAGTTCTTCACTCAATGTATCAACAAGTATTTTATTATCATACACAATAGATATCATAGATTACTGCCTTGATTTATTACCAGCATTTGGTCAGCATTACAGTCTGTCACGTGAGCTGTTTTCACTTTCTTTCTGTCGTCTCATACATTGTCTGACCCACAGCTGCTCTTCCCTGTCCTTCTGCCGATTGTAACTTAGAAAACCCGCAACACAAATGTAAAACGTGTTTTTGGAAACGCGTGGACCTGTTAAAAAAAACGAAGAAACTGAGGGAACTATTGATGTAAGGGAAGTAATAGACGGTGACGATGGAGGTCATGTATAAATTATAGTACTGGCCCACCAGAGAAAACTCTCGCACAATCACGTTTGCGAGGTAGAAGATGACCCAGGGTATGGTGGTGAGGATGTAGACACAGGACACCAGCACCAACATCTTGGTCAGTGCCGTGTGCTGACCTTGACCCCCCTGACTGCTGGTCTTCTTGCGCCAGGTCATGGCGGCTCTCAGCTTGACCACAGTCAGGGCGGTGCACAGGGAGATGATAATAAATGTGGCGATGGGTATTATGCTCATCGTCACAATGTTTTCTAGGATTGTAAAAAAAACTTGATTGTTCATGAACAGCTCAGAACTGACAAGTCCAAACTTGGCCGAGGTGTTATTAACTCGAAGGACTACAAATCTTGCGGGCATCGTGAAGAAAACCAACTGAGTGAAGCACGCGATGAAGAGCATAACGGCCGCCATGTTGCGCGTGCTGATCAAAGAGGCCGCCTTGAGGGGAAACAGGACACACAGACACCGCTCGACAGCTATCACCGTGGTGATACAGCCCGAGGCAGTGCGGAACCCCTGACCCACTCCTGTTAAGTAGGCTTGGAAGAAAGCGTAAAGGCCATCCCACGTGACCGGATCAACCCTCTCAATGTAATATGTTAGCCCGAAGATGGCGCACATGAGTATGAGACAAAGGTCAACCACCGACAGGGCAAAGAGACAGACGTTCATGCGGTCCCCAAGTCCCTGGCGCCAGAACACAACACAGTTGATGATGTTAGACGGCAGGCCGATAACGACGATGACAGGCTTGATGACACAGTTCAAGATGTAGACCGCCAGTAAGTACTGGCTGCGAGTGAGAATGTCGTTTGGATTGTCCCATGGTATAAGGCTAGACGCTGCTAAGACAGCGCTTGTGTTGTTCATGGTTGTGCTGTGATGGTGGGTCTGTTGACAATGAGTGAGGATGTCGGCGACTACATGCACTCACAAGATAACGCACTCGACGAGCTCCAAGCACCGAGTGTTGGGGGGAGACACCGCACGTGCTGCACTGCTGACACAGGCACAGAATGTCTTGCTGGACATTTCCATCCTCATCTGCACATTCTTATTTATCTTTTCCTCTCATCAACGGCAGTAAAACTTCAAGGGGTAGAGATTGGTTGAGTGTCTGTAAGGACACAGAAAGACGAACACACACACACACACAGACGTCTTCCACCCTCCTGTCTTCATCAAACACTTCCTCAAACATTTATAGCAGCCACGGCGCACCTCTCATTTCTCTTCTCTTACTCATTTGTACTCATCTACAATTATTCTAGAAAAAACACAGCCACACATATATATGCACACACACACACACACACACACACACACACACACACACACACACACACACACACACACGCGCACTCAAATAAAGAGAATCAAAAATGATAATCAAAATTCCAAATAGTACGTGCAGCCGTATTTTATATTTCAGTCAAATCAAACAAAGTTGCTAAATACAAGCAATTTGACAGCCGCTCTAAGTACTGCCAGTGTTTTTCTCCCAGAAATGTTTGCTGCTCTCCACGAGACTGAGATGAAAACAAACAAAATATTTCGTGAGTGTACGACGCGTAATGAGATGGTAAACTCTACGATTGATAATAAACTTTACTCTCGTCATTTCTTGAAATAATGTGTGTGTGTGTGTGTGTGTGTGTGTGTGTGTAGGGGGGGGGGCTGACTATATTTATTTTGTTTTCAGATGCCTGTAATTTTCATCAGCAGCATTGTTGTTGAAGTAGCACTCCACGCTGCCCCTCCTGTCTTGTGGGTGGTGGTTACCAGGGTTACAAGACAAACACTTCCTCCTCCTGAGATCTTCTCACCACAGGGTTAGTAAGGACCGGAAGTGAACATGTTTCTTTGTTTTCAGGTGGTTGAGTATCAACAGGTCTTTCATTTCCTTCCCTTGGATGCTAAATTGTTAGGGCGTTAAAAACAAGATGCTTTTCCCTTCAGTGCTTTCGCCCCGCACACCCCCTGGCCCCGCCCTCCTGTTGCTACTGTCTGTCTGTCTGTCTGTCTGTCGTCACGCGTGGATGCCTGGTAGCTCAGGGTGCGCTGCGCTGACTTGTCACAACTTCTGGAACTCAAGGTTTACGATTGTTGTCTTTTGTGAAGTACAAAGAGGTTGATAAACAACATCTGGTGTCTTGACTACAAACAACTGGCAGTTTGTTCACGTGCTGCTGTCTGACACGTTCACTTGCTCTTGTTGTCAAACATGCAGGTAGTCAGTGCAGAACTACCAGTGAAACCACCTGTTGGGCCAGCCAGCATCGTACTTGCCTGAAATCTCCGCTGTCTGCTCTGACCATGTGCAACCAAGCCAGTTGATGAACCCCACAGCCAACTACCGCCAAGTATGGTGCGCCGTTCCAACCATCTTTGATGAACCAAGTCCACAGCACCCTTAACTGTAACGTGCAGCAACGAACTGATATTTCCACAAAACAAAGTAAGTGAACGAAAAGAAAAACAAAACAATTGTCATGAAAGAGTAAATATTACAAGTAATGAAACTAAGACTCATCAGTCATTCTTACAGCCTCGTCAACCACATTATGACATTCGACAGCAATGGCCGACAGCTAACAAAACATTGAAAAACAGTCGACAGTTTATTTTAAAATGTTTTTAAGAATTTCGGAAATGTATTATTTACGCTCAACAGGTTTCTCTTTTTTTGAGACACAACATCTACTAACTTTGTCAGCAACATGTCCCATCAGGACATGGTGTGTAGTAAGGTCTACAATATGTAACAACCATCAGGACATGTGTGTAGTAAGGTCTACAATATGTAACAACCATCAGGACATGTGTATGTAGTAAGGTCTACGATATGTAACAACCATCAGGGCATGTGTATGTAGTAAGGTCTACAATATGTAACAACCATCAGGACATGGTGTGTAGTAAGGTCTACAATATGTAATAACCATCAGGACATGGTGTGTAGTAAGGTCTACAATATGTAACAACCATCAGGACATGGTGTGTAGTAAGGTCTACAATATGTAACAACCATCAGGACATGTGTGTAGTAAGGTCTACAATATGTAACAACCATCAGGACATGGTGTGTAGTAAGGTCTACAATATGTAACAACCATCAGGACATGTGTGTAGTAAGGTCTACAATATGTAACAACCATCAGGACATGGTGTGTAGTAAGGTCTACAATATGTAACAACCATCAGGACATGTGTGTAGTAAGGTCTACGATATGTAACAACCATCAGGACATGGTGTGTATAAAGGTCTACAATATGTAACAACCATCAGGACATGGTGTGTAGTAAGGTCCACAATATATGTGTGTCTATGTATAGTGTGTGTATATGTGTGTATATAAGTGTTTATATATGTGTGTCTATGTATAGTGTGTGTTTATATGTGTATATAAGTGTACATATGTGTATATATATGTATAGTGTATATGTATGTATAGTGTGTTTATATATATGTATATATATGTATAGTGTGTGTATATATGTGCATAGTGTGTATATATATGTGTGTATGTATAGTGTCTTTATATATATGTATATATATCTATAGCGTGTGTATATATGTTTGTATATGTATAGTGTATATATGTGTGTATGTATAGTGTGTATATATATGTGTGTCTATGTATAGTGTGTATATATATGTGTCTATGTATAGTGTGTGTATACATGTGTATATGAGTGTATATATATGTATAGTGTGTATATATATGTGTGTCTATGTATAGTGTGTATATATATGTATATATATGTATAGTGTGTATATATATGTGTGTATGTATAGTGTGTATATATATATGTGTGTCTATGTATAGTGTGTATATATATGTGTCTATGTATAGTGTGTATATATGTGTATATGAGTGTATATATATGTATAGTGTGTATATATATGTGTGTCTATGTATAGTGTGTATATATGTGTGTCTATTTATAGTGTGTGTATATATATGTGTCTATGTATAGTGTTTGTATATATGTGTATATGAGTGTATATATATGTATATATATATGTATAGTGTGTATATATGTATAGTATGTGTATATATGTGTGTATGTATAGTATGTGTATATATGTGTGTATATGTGTGTGTTGTCGGACACGGACTGAACTTGAACGTACGTGTGACCTTTTGTTATTCTGTTTGCATGGGGACACCGATGTGGGACTAGTGTCACCACTTGCTGTCCCCACGTGATGTGGGACTAGTGTCACCACTTGCTGTCCCCACGTGATGTGGGACTAGTGTCACCACTTGCTGTCCCCACGTGATGTAGGGTTCGTGTCACCACTTGCTGTCCCCACGTGATGTGGGACTAGTGTCACCACTTGCTGTCCCCACGTGATGTGGGACTAGTGTCACCACTTGCTGTCCTCACGTGATGTGGGACTGTCACCACTTGCTGTCCCCACGTGATGTGGGACTAGTGTCACCACTTGCTGTCCCCACGTGATGTGGGACTAGTGTCACCACTTGCTGTCCCCACGTGATGTGGGACTAGTGTCACCACTTGCTGTCCCCACGTGATGTGGGACTAGTGTCACCACTTGCTGTCCCCACGTGATGTGGGACTAGTGTCACCACTTGCTGTCCCCACGTGATGTGGGACTAGTGTCACCACTTGCTGTCCCCACGTGATGTGGGACTAGTGTCACCACTTGCTGTCCCCACGTGATGTGGGACTAGTGTCCCCACTTGCTGTCCCCACGTGATGTAGGATTAGTGTCCCCACTTGCTGTCCCCACGTGATGTGGGACTAGTGTCCCCACTTGCTGTCCCCACGTGATGTGGGACTAGTGTCACCACTTGCTGTCCCCATGTGATGTGGGACTAGTGTCACCACTTGCTGTCTCCACGTGATGTAGGATTAGTGTCCCCACTTGCTGTCCCCATGTGATGTGGGACTAGTGTCCCCACTTGCTGTCCCCACGTGATGTAGGATTAGTGTCCCCACTTGCTGTCCCCATGTGATGTGGGACTAGTGTCACCACTTGCTGTCCCCACGTGAGAGTCTGTACAGACAGTTTTGGAGTTTGAACTCATGTGAAGTAGGAATTAACTTGTGTATGTAGAAGTTGTATGACTTTAAGGCTGAGAGTAACTTATGTGACGATGTGTTCTACGTCATCTGTTGTTGTTAGAGATGTATTGATCTGATGTTACTTTGTGTTCTTAGACTAGTGTTTTACCTCCCCTTAAAGATAATGAAGACTCCAGATAATAGACAACGTGAAACCCATGGACAGGTCTTTGTGATTTGTTGAGAGACAGAACACGAGTGGGACAGTGTTTGCTGGTGTCTGTCTGTAGAGTGTGTGATCGCCAACACCCTAGAGGGTTCAAACAGGGAGAGGCATGTAGTTCTGTCCTCTTTTCCATTTTTATTGACACGTTAGCAAAGAATATTATCGAGCATAGCAAGCAGGGAATACAGTGGAGCCCCAACCTACTCCATATATTAATCCTGTCATGTCCTGATGATGTAGTCGTCACCACATACCCACAAGGCCTTCAACCTCAGTGACATATTTTATACAGTACCGCTAAGCAGCTATGCTTGTTATAATATTGGAGAAATTAAATGTTGCGCTGTTCTACAATAGGGGAACAGATTTACAGCTGACACACTCCGCACTCCACCTGACAGACATGTACACTGTCAGAACAGGTTTACAGTTGACACACTCCGCACTCCACCTGACAGACATGTACACTGTCAGCACAGGTTTACAGCTGACACACTCCGCACTCCACCTGACAGACATGTACACTGTCAGCACAGGTTTACAGTTGACACACTCCGCACTCCACCTGACAGACATGTGCACTGTCAGCACAGGTTTACAGCTGACACACTCTGTACTCCACTTGACAGACATGTACACTGTCAGCACAGGTTTACAGTTGACACACTCCGCACTCCACCTGTGTCCTGACAGACATGTACACTGTCAGCACAGGTTTACAGTTGACACACTCCACACTCCACCTGACAGACATGTACACTGTCAGCACAGGTTTACAGCTGACACACTCCGCACTCCACCTGTGTCCTGACAGACATGTACACTGTCAGCACAGGTTTACAGTTGACACACTCCACCTGACAGACATGTACACTGTCACAGTGTAAGTATAGAGTGAACAGTGTCAGTATAGAGTGAACAGTGTCAGTTTAGAGTCACAGTTTCAGTATGAAGTGTACAGTGTCAGTATATAGTGTACAGTGTCAGTATAGAGTTTACAGTGTCATTATAGAGTTACAGTGTGCACAGTGTCAGAATAGAGTGTACAGTGTCATTATAGAGTTTACAGTGTCAGTATAGAGTTACAGTGTGCACAGTGTCAGTATAGAGTGTACAGTGTCATTATAGAGTTTACAGTGTCAGTATAGAGTTACAGTGTCAGTATAGAGTGAACAGTGTCAGTATGGAGTGTACAGTGTCAGTTTAGAGTCACAGTGTCAGTATGGAGTGTACAGTGTCAGTATGGAGTTTACTGTGTCATTATAGAGTTTCAGTGTCAGTATTAAGTGTACAGTGTAATTATAAAGTCACAGTGTCAGTGTGGAGTCACAGTGTCAGTATGGAGTGTACAGTGTCAGTATAGGGTGCACAGTGTCAGTATAGAGTTACAGTGTCAGTATGGAGTTTACTGTGTCAGTATAGAGTCACAGTGTCAGTGTGGAGCCACAGTGTCAGTATGGAGTGTACAGTGTGGAGCCAAGTAACGCGAGAGATGTCACTAGATGTGCGTCGGTGCCAGCCACCACGTGACTGCGCTGCTCGTTTGTCCTGTGTGTGTGTGTGGTTCACAGTTTCAAACTACTTCCTTTTCCCTATGTGTGCACGTGTTCACGATGTAGTAGCTGAGGTACTTGAGTTATTGCTGAAACTCCTGCGTCACTTTGGAACCACACATGGTGGTGACTATAGTTAGAGCACTATAGACAGGTTGTCATAGCAACAGCACGCTAAGAGACAACATCAACATCAACATCACTACTGATGTCAGATGGGGGATGCACTCTCTCGCCAGTCTTCTTATTACTGGCTATGGACTGGCTTTAGAAATAAACAACAGACAAATAACAGGATTGCTATGGACTCTCACTTTTGTGGCTACCGGAAGACTTGTGACATTGTTGTGGGTATCCACCAATGACAAGGAGGCCCAGAAACACATCAACAATCGCAATAAAACTGCATCGACATTAGGACTTGCAGTAAACACAGGCAAGACTAACAGAAAGTAGAGAGAACAGCAAGTTAACAGAAGCCATCATGACTGACCACAAAGTCGGGAAATGTCCAGTCTAGTGACAGTCTAGTCACAGTCTAGTGACACTCTAGTCACAGTCTAGTGACAGTCTAGTCACAGTCACAGTCTAGTGACAGTCTAGTCACAGTCACAGTCTAGTGATAGTCTAGTGACAGTCTAGTCACAGTCTAGTGATAGTGACAGTCTAGTCACAGTCTAGTCACAGTCTAGCGACAGTCTAGTGATAGTCTAGTGACAGTCTAGTCACAGTCTAGTGATAGTGACAGTCTAGTGACAGTCTAGTCACAGTCTAGCGACAGTCTAGTGATAGTCTAGCGACAGTCTAGTCACAGTCTAGTGACACTCTAGTCACAGTCTAGTCACAGTCTAGTGATAGTGACAGTCTAGTGACGGTCTAGTCACAGTCTAGTGATAGTGACAGTCTAGTGACAGTCTAGCGACAGTCTAGTCACAGTCTAGTGATAGTGACAGTCTAGTCACAGTCTAGTGACAGTCTAGTGATAGTGACAGTCTAGTCACAGTCTAGTGACAGTTTAGTCACAGTCTAGTGACAGTCTAGTGATAGTGACAGTCTAGTGACAGTCTAGTGAGAGTCTAGTGATAGTGACAGTCTAGTCCCAGTCTAGTGACAGTCTAGTCACAGTCTAGTGACAGTCTAGTCACAGTCTAGTCACAGTCTAGTGATAGTGACAGTCTAGTCACAGTCTAGTGACAGTCTAGTGATAGTGACAGTCTAGTGACAGTCTAGTCACAGTCTAGTGACAGTCTAGTCACAGTCTAGTGACAGTGACAGTCTAGTCACAGTCTAGTGACAGTCTAGTGACAGTGACAGTCTAGTGACAGTCTAGTGACAGTGACAGTCTAGTGATAGTGACAGTCTAGTCACAACATACACAGATACGGAGTACAAATGTTTATAAAAGACTCGAGCACAGCTGTAAAGAGACTACAACATTAACAATCTACAAAATCAGGGTCTTCCGGTTTTAGTCTACGGCAGATGTCAGAAAGAATGAGGGAGAAGGTAGAGACCTTCCACAGCAAACGTCAGAGGAAACTGTCCACGTTATTGGGGTCTGACATAATTACTAATAAATAATTCCCTACAAGAGCAGCTGACCAATATGACAACCACAACACAAAGACGACGATGTAACTGACGAGGACGTGTGGAGACTGGAAGTAGAGGCACCACCCACACTAGCCCCCCCTCCCTTGGACAGCTGATGGTCGGCCACTTGTACAACACTCACTCACTCACTCACTCACTCACTCACTCACTCACTCACAGAAACACTCACTCAAACACACACTCACTCACTCACTCAAACACACACACTCACTCACAGACACAGACCTCTGTCCATAGTCTTTGTTAGTGGGGGGGTAGGTAGGAGACAGACCTCTGTCCATAGTCTTTGTTAGTGGGGGTTAGGTAGGAGACAGACCTCTGTCCATAGTCTTTGTCTTTGTTAGTGGGGGGTAGGTAGGAGACAGACCTCTGTCCATAGTCTTTGTTAGTGGGGGGTAGGTAGGAGACAGACCTCTGTCCATAGTCTTTGTCTTTGTTAGTGGGGGGTAGGTAGGAGACAGACCTCTGTCCATAGTCTTTGTCTTTGTTAGTGGGGGGTAGGTAGGAGACAAGACCTCTGTCCATAGTCTTTGTTAGTGGGGGTAGGTAGGAGACAGACCTCTGTCCATAGTCTTTGTCTTTGTTAGTGGGGGGTAGGTAGGAGACAGACCTCTGTTCATAGTCTTTGTCTTTGTTAGTGGGGGGTAGGTAGGAGACAGACCTCTGTTCATAGTCTTTGTCTTTGTTAGTGGGGGGTAGGTAGGAGACAGACCTCTGTCCATAGTCTTTGTCTTTGTTAGTGGGGGGTAGGTAGGAGACAGACCTCTGTCCATAGTCTTTGTTAGTGGGGGGTAGGTAGGAGACAGACCTCTGTCCATAGTCTTTGTCTTTGTTAGTGGGGGGTAGGTAGGAGACAGACCTCTGTCCATAGTCTTTGTTAGTGGGGGGTAGGTAGGAGAAAGACCTCTGTCCATAGTCTTTGTTTTAGTCAGTGGGACTCGCAGGAGCTCGGTGTCAGAAGATGAGTGAAGAAGTCGTGCTGGTGTATAGATGGGAGTGAGTTCGTAGAGGTACCAAGGACCAGTGCCAGAAACAACAGAGTAAGTCAGAGTGGACAGTTTGTAGGCTACACGGTCCATGACTGGCAGTCAGTGGAGAGAGTGTATGACAGGTGAAATATGTTCACATCTAGATGGTCTGTAGATGAGGTGAGCAGCGGTATTCTGGATCCTTTGAAGTCTGTCAAGAAGATACTTGGGGATTTTAGCTAAAAGAGAATTAAAATAGTCCATCCTCCACAGCACAAAGCACAGATTAGAGTTGTAGTTGTATTAGTGGTGAGATAGTGACGAGTGGTACTGATCTTACCAAGTTCAAGGTAAGCAGTTCTACAGACATGAGAAATTTGCTGATGAAAAGTAAAACTCTGATGGAGAATGACACCCAAGCTGCGGACAGGTAGAGAAAAAACGAGTTGAGTTGTTTATAGACAGACTGAGGGAGAGAAGGATGACAGAAATTTCTTGGACAAGTGAGTAGCAGTTCAGTCCTGTCGTCATTCAGTTGCAGTCTGTTTTGGAGCATCCAGGATTTTACATCATCCATGTAATCCTGTGTCCGTGTCAGTAGTCAGAGAGTGCAGTAGGTGAAGCTGACTGATAAACCTGTCTATCAACAACATAACTCACGTGAGAACTAGGGCAGATAATTTAGAGTACAAGTGTCTTGAACATGAGAACTTGGAGAGATAATTAAGAGGACAGGTGTGATGAATACAAGAACTAGGGCAGATAATTAAGAGGACAGGTGTGATGAATACAAGAACTAGGGCAGATAATTAAGAGGACAGGTGTGTTTAACACAAGAACTAGGGCAGATAATTAGGAGGACAGGTGTGATGAATACAAGAACTAGGACAGATAATTTAGAGTACAAGTGTCTTGAACATGAGAACTTGGAGAGATAATTAAGAGGACAGGTATGATGAATACAAAAACTAGGGCAGATAATTAAGAGGACAGGTGTGTGTAATACAAGAACTAGGACAGATAATTAATAGGACATGTATGATGAATACAAGAACTAGGGCAGATAATTAAGAGGACAGGTGTGTTTAACACAAGAACTAGGGCAGATAATTAAGAGGACAGGTGTGTGTAATACAAGAACTAGGACAGATAATTAATAGGACATGTATGATGAATACAAGAACTAGGGCAGATAATTAAGAGGACAGGTGTGTTTAACACAAGAACTAGGGCAGATAATTAAGAGGACAGGTGTGTGTAATACAAGAACTAGGACAGATAATTAATAGGACATGTATGATGAATACAAGAACTAGGACAGATAATTAATAGGACATGTATGATGAATACAAGAACTAGGGCAGATAATTAAGAGGACAGGTGTGTTTAACACAAGAACTAGGGCAGATAATTAAGAGGACAGGTGTGTGTAATACAAGAACTAGGACAGATAATTAATAGGACATGTATGATGAATACAAGAACTAGGGCAGATAATTAAGAGGACATGTATGATGAATACAAGAACTAGGACAGATAATTTAGAGTACAAGTGTCTTGAACATGAGAACTTGGAGAGATAATTAAGAGGACAGGTATGATGAATACAAAAACTAGGGCAGATAATTAAGAGGACATGTATGATGAATACAAGAACTTGGGCAGATAATTAAGAGGACATGTATGATGAATACAAGAACTAGGGCAGAAAATTAAGAGGACAAGTATGATGAATACAAGAACTTGGGCAGATAATTAAGAGGACAAGTATGATGAATAAAACAACTAAGGCAGATAATTAAGAGGACAGGTGTGATGAATACAAGAACTAGGGCAGATAATTAAGAGGACAGGTGTGTTTAACACAAGAACTAGGGCAGATAATTAAGAGGACAGGTGTGTGTAATACAAGAACTAGGACAGATAATTAATAGGACATGTATGATGAATACAAGAACTAGGACAGATAATTAATAGGACATGTATGATGAATACAAGAACTAGGGCAGATAATTAAGAGGACAGGTGTGTTTAACACAAGAACTAGGGCAGATAATTAAGAGGACATGTGTGATGAATACAAGAACTAGGACAGGTAATTAAGAGGACAGGTATGATGAATACAAGAACTAGGACAGGTAATTAAGAGGACAGGTGTGATGAATACAACAACTAAGGCAGATAATTAGGAGGACAGGTGTGATGAATACAATAACTGGAAGACATATTTACAATAAGTTATATTTATAATAATGTAAATTAATTTTTAATTTCTCGTTAATAATAATGTTCTGTGCCAGTCTTATTTTTATCTTGTCTGCACTCGGCGCATTGCAAGAGTTTCTTGTAACAGGGACATTTACAAACAACATTTATAAACAAGGTAACTGCCAACTCAAATTATTCCTTTTGCTCTCTACTCTGTTATCCAGATTCTCTAGCCTTTTATTATGTTGTAGTTGATGTTGTAGTTGTAGTGACATTGTAGTGGCAAGGTGTGTCTAATTATTTACTCGTCGTTAGGGTTCACTAAGAAATGTATCGAATGCTAAAAATAGTCTGGCCTACAATAAGTAATAATGAGTAAAACGTCTCAGCAAAGCGATATGTATATATCACAATATAGTTCAGGATAATGGGATAATGATACCTGCTGTGGGCTGTCATGGTCGCACTTACTATGTAGTGTGTTGTATTCATGCTCTCTGTCATTTATGGTTTTCAACATGGTTCTACTTACCGAGTAGATTGTTGTGTGTGTTATATTGTTCAATATGATTATATTTACCAAGTAGATTGTTGTGTGTGTTATATTGTTCAATATGATCGTATTTAGTAAGTAGATTGTTGTGTGTGTTATATTGTTGAGTATTATCAGTGTTATCTGTTTATCTGTGTCTACAGGCTGCACTTTAAGCATACATCTACAAGTTAATACCGACCGACCAGTTGGTTAATATATTGGCATTGTGGGGAGGTGGACCTGTCCAAGTGGCGAGCTTTCATTATTGTGTTGTGTTGCCGGACTTAAGTAAAGAGCGGGTTACACCTGACCACTCACATCAACAGGTAACAGAATATAACCGCCGATACTTGTCTCAGGCCTCGCAGTTGTCACTAGTTTCAGACGACCACAGCATCAAGCTGAGTGCACGTGCAGTACTATTAATTATTAGAACCAAATAAATGAAAGATTTGTACGAAACTCGTCTTGAGGTCAGTTCTACGGATGTTCGTTGTCAATGGTTTAACTTGAGCAAACATTCACAATTAACAATTACTCATGTAGTTTGCACACAGTCCAACATGAATGCTCGCCCAATTGATAGAGGGATTCATTAAATAAATTCATCAGTAATCTGCTATTAAAGGAACAGATGTATGTGACTTTGGTGACAAGTTAGAAACGTGTTACACGTGCAGTGGTGCCCGCCATACACCGACTTTCACACAAGTGTCGCCAGTGTTTGACCAGAAGCCATGTGACTGATGATAGTCTCCCGATATGTTTGTGGTCTGTCATGTCTGTACTGACTGCACACTCACACCAACAAGTGTTTTGACAGGTCTTATAGTCACGTGGGACACACGCCTCCCTCCCCCCTCCACACCAAGTTCTCTCATTGTTTGTAGCTGTGTGTAAAGATGGTCTGGTCCACAAAGTCTGGTCCAGCTGCACGACAGGCGCCAGAGGAGATGAGGTTGAGAACAAGTTGACAGGTTCATCCATCTTGTGTTCAGGAGGTACGAGTAGTCATCAGTAAAATCACACTGGCTGAAACTTGAGGACTTTAAGGGTAAATAACTCATTTCACTTCACCCATCTCCTCAAAACACACATACACACGCACACACACGTACACACACATACACACGCGCGCACACACACACACGCGCGCGCGCACACGCACACACACGCACGCGCACACACACATACACACGAAGAGAGACAGAGACAAGAGAGACTTGACATGCTGCAGGTAAAGATGCAAACCGTATGATGTGTTATTTAAAGTAACAGGTAAGACAGTAACTAACTTTGTAGGACGTTGCACTGACTAAACTCTGTTGATCACTCACAACAAAATAATTTGAAGTGAAGATGGTTGGCCACCATGCAGTCCCCTGACCAACCATGTTGTGTTGTTACAAACTACAACCTTGGTGTGAAGAATGTTTCTAAAGGTCGTGGACTGTCTTACAAACAGTTTCCACCTCCTGGCTGCTGCCTGTCTGTACTTTGCAGTAATGGCCGCACAAGTTCAAAACATCTTTTCGAAATCGTGTTGACCTGTTAAAGTAGACAAAGAAACCTACCGAACTATTGACATACGGGAAATAAAAAACTGTGACGATTGAAGTCATGTATAAATAATAATATTTGCTGGCGAAAAAGAACTCTTGCCATGTCAAGGTGGCGAGGTAGAAGATGACCCAGGG
The DNA here is from genome assembly GCA_004794655.1 of Marisa cornuarietis. Classification (NCBI taxonomy): domain Eukaryota; kingdom Metazoa; phylum Mollusca; class Gastropoda; order Architaenioglossa; family Ampullariidae; genus Marisa; species Marisa cornuarietis. The sequence continues at coordinate 12,659 of SMMW01000204.1, read as the reverse complement.
TATGGTGGTGAGGATGTAGACACAGGACACCAGCACCAACATCTTGGTCAGTGCCGTGTGCTGACCTTGACCCCCCTGACTGCTGGTCTTCTTGCGCCAGGTCATGGCGGCTCTCAGCTTGACCACAGTCAGGGCGGTGCACAGGCAAATAATAATGAATGTCACTAAAGGTACTACATTCATCATGATCATGTTCTCTAGGATTGTGAAGAAGACTTGATTCTTGAGGAACAAATCAGAGCTGATGATGCCTACTGTAGTCGTGCTGTTAGTCACTCGAACCACGTTGAGTCGTAGGGGGACTGTGACAAATGCTATCTGTGACAAACAACCAATAACAACCATAATGAGCCTCATGCTGCGCGTGCTGATCAAAGAGGCCGCCTTCAATGGAAACATGACACACAGACACCGCTCTACAGCGATGACAATAGTAATAAAGCCAGAGGCAGTTCGAAAGCCGTGCCCCACACCAGACAGGTAGACCTGACAGTAGGAGTATATACCATCGTAGGTGAGAGGATCACCCTGCTCCATGTAATAGGTTACACTGAAGAGGGTGGACAGACTTATCATACACAGGTCAACCACAGACAGAGCCAAGAGACAGACATTCATACGGTCTTGAAGTCCCTGGCGCCAGAATATCACACAGTTGATGATGTTGGTGGGCAGACCCACGGCCAGGATGATGGGCTTGACGATATAATTCAGGATGTAGACCGCCAGCAGGTACTGGCTGCGACTGAGCAGGTCGTTTGGATAGTTCCACAGTAGAAGGCTAACGGTCACACTCACAGACTTGGTGTTGTTCATGGTCACAGCCAATGGCTGCAAGACAACATTATTATTATTATTATTATTATTATTCAAAGCCTTTGCCCAGGCTCTTTGCATTGTACATTATCAGGCGAAACATACAGAATACACATGTAGAAACATACATAATACAGGTAGATACATACAGAATACACAGGTAGCAGCTATTTTCACTTAATATACAGTAAATTGACCAGTTTTAAAAAAGTAAAGTGGGTTACAAAGATGCCCTCAGACAACCTTGTCTTTCGGAGAGTCTGTGGATCCTTTACACAAATATTCATCGGCTTTATGATGAAGAGAGCAAAACATAATCTGTCTGCGCGGGTCGCCATGATTAGGCTGAGGTCCCGAACAGACGCTACGGTGTTGGGACTGTTACTCTCACTCCTACTTATGCTATGTGGCGATGTGGAGCCAAACCCTGGCCCCACCGGTAGAGAAACGATGAGACAAACGCGTCTGGCAAATGTCAGCGCCTCAAGGAGGGCAAGTACAGACAGAACAGACAACGCAGTACACATCGAAACACAGCAGAGACCAGAGGCGACCCTATCAGACGTCATGGCAATATTGCACAGCATCAGCACACAGTTCGACGAAGTAAAAGATGGCATCAAAAGACTAAACGACTCCTGCTCAACCCTCCAAACACAAATGCAGGAAATACGCCATGAAAACTCTGAGATTCAACGTCAGCTTCATCAACTCGAAGAAAGAAACGACAGTCTACAGAAAAAAACTGAGCGAAGCAGAGAGGAAGATTGATGACCTCGAAAGCAGGTCAAAGAAAAACAATCTGCTGTTCTTTGGCTTTCCTAGGAAGGAAAAAGAGACGCCAGGCGAATGTGAAGCTATTGTGAGTACCTTTATCAAAAACCAACTTGAAATTCCAGACAATATAGAGTTTGAGCGAGTGCATAGACTGAGCAACAAGAGCGATTCGCCGATCATCGCCAGATTCACTTTTTCCAAAGACAGGACAAACGTAATGAAATCCAAGTACAAACTAAAAGGTTCCAAAATTTTTATTGGGGAAGACTTATCGACGCGGACACGTGAAATGAGGAAACTACTGACCCCACATCTAAGGAAAGCGAAGAATGAAGGGAAAAGAGTGAAAATGGTTTTCGATCACATAGATCGACGGGAGGAAATTCTATGCTGATGTCAACGGTGCTCTTACCGAAGAAAGATAGAGTTTTGGCCGCCCGGCGAATTATGTTACTTCCATTGATAAAAAAGACGAGTGTCCACCGAGTTTACTTGACAGATCGCGTGACAGTGATTGCAAGTCCAAGGACACTAACTCCAATGAAGATGGACAAAAGAAAATGCAAGTTATACTCCCTGATTATTTGATTCGAATACACAGGTAGAAACATACAGAATACACAGGTAGAAACATACAGAATACACAGGTAGAAACAGCAAAAACAAAAACTCTGACAGTACAGATAAATAATCTGACGGTGAGAATAAGTACTCTGACAGTACAGATAAATAATCTGACGGTGAGAATAAGTACTCTGACAGTACAGATAAATAATCTGACGGTGAGAATAAGTACTCTGACAGTACAGATAAATAATCTGACGGTGAGAATAAGTACTCTGACAGCATAGATAAATAATCTGACGGTGAGAATAAGTACTCTGACAGTACAGATAAATAATCTGACGGTGAGAATAAGTACTCTGACAGTACAGATAAATAATCTGACGGTGAGAATAAGTACTCTGACAGTACAGATAAATAATCTGACGGTGAGAATAAGTACTCTGACAGTACAGATAAATAATCTGACGGTGAGTATAAGTACTCTGACAGTACAGATAAATAATCTGACGGTGAGAGTAAGTACTCTGACAGCATAGATAAAAAATCTGACGGTGTAAATAAGTATTCTGGCAGCACAGATCAATAATCTGACGGTGAGAATAAGTACTCTGACAGCATAGATAAATAATCTGACGGTGAGAATAAGTACTCTGACAGCATAGATCAATAATCTGACGGTGAGAATAAGTACTCTGACAGCATAGATCAATAATCTGACGGTGAGAATAAGTACTCTGACAGCATAGATAAAAAATCTGACAGTTAGAATAAGTAGTCTGACAACATACATAAATAATCCGACAGTATAAATAAGTACTCTGACAGCAGAGATAAGTAGTCTGACAGTATAAATAAGAACTGTGACAGCAGAGATAAGTAGTCTGACAGTATAAATAAAAACTGTGACAGCAGAGATAAGTAGCCTGACAGTATAAATAAGAACTCTGACAGCAGAGATAAGTAGTCTGACAGTATAAATAAGAACTCTGACAGCAGAGATAAGCAGTCTGACAGTATAAATAAGAACTCTGACAGCAGAGATAAGTATTCTGACAGCATAAATAAGAACTCTGACAGCAGAGATAAGTACTCTGACAGTATAAATAAGAACTCTGACAACAGAGATAAGCAGTCTGACAGTATAAATAAGAACTCTGACAGCAGAGATAAGTATTCTGACAGCATAAATAAATAATCTGGCAGTTAGAATAAGTAGTCTGACAACATACATAAATAATCCGACAGTATAATAAGTACTCTGACAGAAGAGATAAGTAGTCTGACAGTATAAATAAGAACTCTGACAGCAGAGATAAGTAGTCTGACAGTATAAATAAGAACTCTGACAGCAGAGATAAGTAGTCTGACAGTATAAATAAGAACTCTGACAGCAGAGATAAGTAGTCTGACAGTATAAATAAGAACTCTGACAGCAGAGATAAGTAGTCTGACAGTATAAATAAGAACTCTGACAGCAGAGATAAGTAGTCTGACAGTATAAATAAGAACTCTGACAACAGAGATAAGTAGTCTGACAGTATAAATAAGAACTCTGACAGCAGAGATAAGCAGTCTGACAGTATAAATAAGAACTCTGACAGCAGAGATAAGTATTCTGACAGCATAAATAAATAATCTGACAGTTAGAATAAGTAGTCTGACAACATACATAAATAATCCGACAGTATAATAAGTACTCTGACAGCAGAGATAAGTAGTCTGACAGTATAAATAAGAACTGTGACAGCAGAGATAAGTAGTCTGACAGTATAAATAAGAACTGTGACAGCAGAGATAAGTAGCCTGACAGTATAAATAAGAACTCTGACAGCAGAGATAAGTAGTCTGACAGTATAAAAAGAACTCTGACAGCAGAGATAAGTAGTCTGACAGTATAAATAAGAACTCTGACAGCAGAGATAAGTAGTCTGACAGTATAAATAAGAACTGTGACAGCAGAGATAAGTAGTCTGACAGTATAAATAAGAACTCTGACAGCAGAGATAAGTAGTCTAACAGTATAAATAAGAACTCTGACAACAGAGATAAGCAGTCTGACAGTATAAATAAGAACTCTGACAGCAGAGATAAGTATTCTGGCAGCATAAATAAATAATCTGACAGTTAGAATATGTAGTCTGACAACATACATAAATAATCCGACAGTATAATAAGTACTCTGACAGCAGAGATAAGTAGTCTGACAGTATAAAAAGAACTCTGACAGCAGAGATAAGTAGTCTGACAGTATAAATAAGAACTCTGACAGCAGAGATAAGTAGTCTGACAGTATAAATAAGAACTCTGACAGCAGAGATAAGTAGTCTGACAGTATAAATAAGAACTCTGACAGCAAAGATAAGTAGTCTGGCAGTATAAATAAGAACTGTGACAGCAGAGATAAGTAGTCTGACGGTATAAATAAGAACTCTGACAGCAGAGATAAGTAGTCTGACAGTATAAATAAGAACTGTGACAGCAGAGATAAGTAGCCTGACAGTATAAATAAGAACTCTGACAGCAGAGATAAGTAGTCTGACAGTATAAATAAGAACTCTGACAGCAGAGATAAGTAGTCTGACAGTATAAATAAGAACTCTGACAGCAGAGATAAGTAGTCTGACAGTATAAATAAGAACTCTGACAGCAAAGATAAGTAGTCTGGCAGTATAAATAAGAACTCTGACAGCAGAGATAAGTAGTCTGACAGTATAAATAAGAACTCTGACAGCAGAGATAAGTAGTCTGACAGTATAAATAAGAACTCTGACAGCAGAGATAATTTAAGTAATCTGACAGTATAAATAAGAATTCTGACAGCGAGATAAGTAGTCTGACAGTATAAATAAGAACTCTGACAGCAGAGATAAGTAGTCTGACAGTATAAATAAGAACTGTGACAGCAGAGATAAGTAGTCTGACGGTATAAATAAGAACTGTGACAGCAGAGATAAGTAGTCTGACAGTATAAATAAGAACTCTGACAGCAGAGATAATTTAAGTAATCTGACAGTATAAATTAGAACTCTGACAGCAGAGATAATTTAAGTAATCTGACAGTATAAATAAGAACTGTGACAGCAGAGATAAGTAGTCTGACAGTATAAATATGAACTCTGACAGCAGAGATAAGTAGTCTGACAGTATAAATAAGAACTCTGACAGCAGAGATAAGTAGTCTGACAGTATAAATAAGAACTGTGACAGCAGAGATAAGTAGTCTGACAGTATAAATAAGAACTGTGACAGCAGAGATAATTTAAGTAATCTGACAGTATAAATAAGAACTCTGACAGCAGAGATAAGTAGTCTGACAGTATAAATAAGAACTCTGACAGCATAAATAAGTAGTCTGACAGTATAAATAAGAACTCTGACAGCATAAATAAGTAGTCTGACAGTATAAATAAGAACTCTGACAGCATAAATAAGTAGTCTGACAGTATAAATAAGAACTCTGACAGCATAAATAAGTAGTCTGACAGTATAAATAAGAACTCTGACAGCATAAATAAGTAGTCTGACAGTATAAATAAGAACTCTGACAGCATAAATAAGTAGTCTGACAGCATAAATAAGAACTCTGACAGTATAAATAAGAATGTAGATCTCAACCAGTTTCAAGAGAACTTTGTGAAGGCGGTTTGAGTAAGTAGCCTCAGTTACACGTGAATGACAACTAATGACTCAATAACATCGCTGAGCAAAATGGCGCCTGTAGGTGAGAGAAACAAATATTTACCTGCTATTATCGGGTCAACAACAACAGTGACCTCGCCACGCATTTACCTCCCTTTTATAGCAGCAAGAGTTACCGGTCAATAGCAGACTTTATTCATCTCTTTCCTCTCTGTCTTCTCCTCCACCATCGTCGACACGCCCACGCTTGTCACGCACACACAGAGTAATGCCCACACGCATGTTGTGATTATTTACACACAGGTGGGTGGAAAATGACACGCCCACGCTGCCATCACGCACACACAGATACACAGTGAAAATGGGTGTGAGGGTGGAAATACCTCGACACCTATTAGATCAGGAAAGTGTGATTACAGGTAAGCTTCAAGAGCCCTGGGAAATGTACAGGTGTGTCACAGGAAATGTCCCCATTGTAACAGGCACACAGACCACATTATGTCAATTACACACTAATGACTCTCACACAAATTGCATGCTGGGAGCTGTGAGAAACAAGTCAGCAATTTACAGATCGTTATAATAAGTCCAAGATGTCTGTAATTTGCCTCAACTACAAGCCTGGCAGTGCCGCCTGCATAGTTACAGACATTTGGATGGGCGTGCGTGTAGTTGTTATCATCCACAAATATTTCTCCGTCTGATGGTGTGGCCACCTATGACATTTGTCATCTCACCATTTGTAACCACTTTAACTGGGCGGATCTGTAGGATACACGCCAGCCGGCACTGCCATCACCTAAACAGGATGGACAGACGAGAGTAACAGGAGAAGAAAAAGGAGAAGGAAACAATGAAAAGACAGGAGGAGACTAAAGTCCGTTACTTCCCAGTCACTCCACGGAAACACGGCTACGGACTCACAGACCCTTCAGTACATCAAGTACAAACAGTCACGTGTTCCTCGGTCAACCTAACATGATTACCAACACCTGCTGGCAAAAGCTAAGATGATTACCAACACCGGCTGGCAAAAGCTAACATGATTACCAACACCTGCTGGCAAAAGCTAACAAGATTACCAACTGACCCGCCAACACAAGCTAAGATGATTACCAACTGACCGGCCAACACAAACTAACAAGATTACCAACTGACCGGCCAACACAAGCTAACATGATTACCAACTGACGGCCAACACAAGCTAACATGATTACTAACTGACGGCCAACACAAGCTAACATGATTACCAACTGACCGGCCAACACAAGCTAACAAGATTACCAACTGACCGGCCAACACAAGCTAACATGATTACCAACTGACCGGCCTTCAGAGTGGCAATGCTCAGTCTCATGCCCAGGGTCTAGTCTAGACAGAGAACTACTTTCTCTACCATGTTTGTAAGGACAATGTAACATTCACATGTGTAATCTTTTATCTCGGGTTGTTTACAGTCGAGGGAGTGTTTTATCTCGGGTTGTTTACAGTCGTGGCAGTGTTTTATCTCGGGTTGTTTACAGTCGTGGCAGTGTTTTATCTCGGGTTGTTTACAGTCGTGGCAGTGTTTTATCTCGGGTTTTGTTACAGTCGTTTGAGTGTTTTATCTCGGGTTTTGTTACAGTCGTTTGAGTGTTTTATCTCGGGTTGTTTACAGTCGTGGCAGTGTTTTATCTTGGAGTGTTTACAGTCGTGGCAGTGTTTTATCTCGGGTTGTTTACAGTCCAGGGAGTGTTTTATCTCGGGTTGTTTACAGTCGAGGGAGTGTTTTATTTCGGGTTGTTTACAGTCGTGGGAGTGTTTTATCTCGGAGTGTTTACAGTCGCGGGAGTGTTTTATCTTAGAGTGTTTACAGTCGCGGGAGTGTTTTATCTCGGAGTGTTTACAGTCGTGGGAGTTGTCAGTTATTAGTATGTATGGCACACCTACAAATATTGTCAGATTGCATGCGAAGTAAAATTATATGTAGGTATTTAGTTTTACCAAGATCTTTCTGAATACTAATACATGATGATGATGATGATGATGATGATGATGATGATGATGATGATGATGATGATGATGATGATGATTTATACAACGCTCTATTATTATTTAATCTCATTAATTTTTTATGCGATATCAGTTTAAGTGATATGTATAGTAGAGTAAATTATAGTCTGTTAAGCCACCTGTATATCAGCCGCACCCACTACAGTTCTTAACTCTACTTGTGTCACAAATAAGCCACACCCACTACAGTTCTACACTCTATACTTGTGTCACAAATAAGCCACACCCACTACATTTTTTAACTCTCTACTTGTGTCACAAATAAGCCGCACCCACTACATTGTTTAACTCTCTACTTGTGTCACAAATAAGCCGCACCCACTACATTGTTTAACTCTCTACTTGTGTCACAAATAAGCCGCACCCACTACATTGTTTAACTCTCTACTTCTGTCACAAATAAGCCGCACCTACTACATTGTTTAACTCTCTACTTCTGTCACAAATAAGCCGCACCCACTACATATTTTAACTCTCTACTTGTGTCACAAATAAGCCCCACCCACTACATTGTTTAACTCTCTACTTCTGTCACAAATAAACCGCACCTACTACAGTTCTTAACTCTCTACTTGTCACAAATAAGCCCCACCCACTACATTGTTTAACTCTCTACTTGTCACAAATAAGCCGCACCCACTACAGTTCTTAACTCTCTACTTGTCACAAATAAGCCCCACCCACTACATTGTTTAACTCTCTACTTGTGTCACAAATAAGCCGCACCCACTACATATTTTAACTCTCTACTTGTCACAAATAAGCGGCACCCACTACATTGTTTAACTCTCTACTTCTGTCACAAATAAACCGCACCCACTACATATTTTAACTCTCTACTTGTGTCACAAATAAGCCCCACCCACTACATTGTTTAACTCTCTACTTCTGTCACAAATAAGCCGCACCTACTACAACTCTTAACTCTCTACTTGTCACAAATAAGCCCCACCCACTACATTGTTTAACTCTCTACTTCTGTCACAAATAAGCCGCACCTACTACATTGTTTAACTCTCTACTTGTTACATATAAGCCGCACCCACTACATTATTTAACTCTCTACTTGTAACAAATAAGCCGCACCCACTACATTGTTTAACTCTCTACTTGTTACATATAAGCCGCACCCACTACATTATTTAACTCTCTACTTGTTACATATAAGCCGCACCCACTACACTGTTTAACTCTCTACTTGTTACATATAAGCCGCACCCACTACATTGTTTAACTCTCTACTTGTAACAAATAAGCCGCACCCACTACATTGTTTAACTCTCTACTTGTAACAAATAAGCCGCACCCACTACATTGTTTAACTCTCTACTTGTAACAAATAAGCCGCACCCACTACATTGTTTAACTCTCTACTTGTTACATATAAGCCCCACCCACTACATTGTTTAACTCTCTACTTGTTACATATAAGCCGCACCCACTACATTATTTAACTCTCTACTTGTTACATATAAGCCGCACCCACTACATTGTTTAACTCTCTACTTGTTACATATAAGCCGCACCCACTACATTGTTTAACTCTCTTCTTGTGTCACAAATAAGTCGCACTGGTTCAAAAACACAAAATATTAAAAGCTGTATCGTAGACATTTGGTGTCGTTGTCGCCATGTTGAGGGTTTGTGCTTCAGTAACTGATCTGAATGATTCCATTGTGTGCGGCTATGATTTCAACATCAAGGAATTATTTTGTCCGCGGATGAACATAAAGCCTAGAAACTCAGTGGAAGAGATGTGAAAGGACAAAGAAATGTCAGCATCATGAGAGGTAGGAAGATAAGATGATAAACTCTACTTGTTAAATATTTCTACAATCCTCTCTGTGGGACGGAGATGCCAGTACTTTAGTAAAGATTTCCGATATTTATAGCGAAGAAAGAAACTTCAACTTTAAGAACGATCGATCCCACATACCCGAAGCCATCGTAAGTACCTGTCGAGGTCCTATTCGATATTTCGTGTGCAAAGGACAAATCCATGTCCCTCTTGTCACACATCAAAGAAACAGTCACAACCGTATTTCCTCCTAAATAAGACCTCATCTAAAAACAAGTCCTGGAATGATGTTCAACATGCTTGTGGTACAAGCTCTACCCCAAACATAAAGCTTAGTGAAGATCCTCAGCCAGGCGGACGGATTTGGTTTGTCCGTTGAACACGTGGCGGCGGCACTGAAGTATAAAGCAATGATGTTACTTCTGTCTGATACTTTCAAGTGCTGACTAGGTGACTACTATGGACCTTCCATCAAGCCATCATGTTTGAATACAGTTCCTCTCTGTCTTGTGACCACACCCGTCACACCAGTCTCTTGACTTTGTATCTACATTTGGCCTGAGTATCGACTCATCAGGCTTCGCCACCCACAAAGATTGACTTTACGACATTCACATGGGAACTGTCATGGACCACCATGAGTACAGATGTACTCCACCAGAGTGACGCGGACTGCTCATCTCTGACTTTACCTTTGTTGATGACTTGGTCCTGGATAAAATGAGAATAGACATACCTTGAAAACACCTTGTAGCTAATCAGTGGTAGTGTGTGAAGATAACATTAGACATACCTTGAAAACACCTTGTAGCTAATCAGTGGTAGTGTGTGAAGATAACATTAGACATACCTTGAAAACACCTTGTAGCTAATCAGTGGTAGTGTGTGAAGATAACATAGACATACCTTGAAAACACCTTGTAGCTAATCAGTGGTAGTGTGTGAAGATAACATTAGAAAACACCTTGTAGCTAATCAGTGGTAGTGTGTCAAGATAACATTAGAATAGACATACCTTGAAAACACCTTGTAGCTAATCAGTGGTAGTGTGTGAAGATAACATTAGACATACCTTGAAAACACCTTGTAGCTAATCAGTGGTAGTGTGTGAAGATAACATTAGACATACCTTGAAAACACCTTGTAGCTAATCAGTGGTAGTGTGTCAAGATAACATTAGATTAGACATACCTTGAAAACACCTTGTAGCTAATCAGTGGTAGTGTGTGAAGATAACATTAGACATACCTTGAAAACACCTTGTAGCTAATCAGTGGTAGTGTGTGAAGATAACATTAGACATACCTTGAAAACACCTTGTAGCTAATCAGTGGTAGTGTGTGAAGATAACATTAGACATACCTTGAAAACACCTTGTAGCTAATCAGTGGTGGTGTGAAGATAACATTAGAATAGACATGCCTTGAAACACTTGTAGCTAATCAGTGGTGGTGTGTGAAGATAACAAGTAGAGAGTTAAACAATGTAGTGGGTGCGGCTTATTATTACAAAGAGAGTTAAATAATAGTGGAGTGCAGCTTGTAACTAAGTAAGAGAGTGGTATGTAGGTGCAACATTGTGACAGAAGTGAGATTAATAGCCAATGGAGTGAAGACTATTGTGACAGAAGACAACAATTGGTGCGGCTTATTCAGAAATGAAAGAGTTAAACTAACAACAGTAGTGAAGACTATTGCTGTTTACAAAAGTAAGAGTTAAAATATGTAGTGGGTGCAGTTTAGCAGAAAAGAGAGGACAATGTAGTGAGTGCCGCTTATTTGTGACAAGTAGAGTTAAAATATGTAGTGGGTGCGGCTTATTTGTGACACAAGTAGAAGTTAAACAATGTAGTGGGTGGGGCTTATTTGTGACAAGTAGAGAGTTAAGAACTGTAGTGGGTGCAGCTTATTTGTGACAAGTAGAGTTAAACAATGTATTTAATGACAAGTAGAGTTAAGAACTTATAGTAGGAGTGCGGTTTATTTGTGACAGAAGTAGAGAGTTAAACAATGTGAGTGGGTGGGGCAATTGTGACACAAGAGAGTTAAAATATGTAATGGGTGCAGCTTATTTGTGACAGAGAAGGAGTTAAACAATGTAGTAGGTGCAGCTTATTTGTGACAGAAGTAGAGTTAAACAATGTAGTGGGTGTTATTACAGTAGAGAGTTAAACAATGTAGTGGGTGCAGCTTATTTGTGACACAAGTAGAAGTTAAACAATGTAGTGGGTGCGGCTTATTTGTGACACAAGTAGAAGTTAAACAATGTAGTGGTGCAGCTTATTTGTGACACAAGTAGAGAGTTAAACAATGTAGTGGGTGCAGCTTATTTGTGACACAAGTAGAGAGTTAAAAAATGTAGTGGGTGTGGCTTATTTGTGACACAAGTATAGAGTGTAGAACTGTAGTGGGTGTGGCTTATTTGTGACACAAGTAGAGTTAAGAACTGTAGTGGGTGCGGCTGATATACAGGTGGCTTAACAGACTATAATTTACTCTACTATACATATCACTTAAACTGATATCGCATAAAAAATTAATGAGATTAAATAATAATAGAGCGTTGTATAAATCATCATCATCATCATCATCATCATCATCATCATCATCATCATCATCATCATCATCATCATCATGTATTAGTATTCAGAAAGATCTTGGTAAAACTAAATACCTACATATAATTTTACTTCGCATGCAATCTGACAATATTTGTAGGTGTGCCATACATACTAATAACTGACAACTCCCACGACTGTAAACACTCCGAGATAAAACACTCCCGCGACTGTAAACACTCTAAGATAAAACACTCCCGCGACTGTAAACACTCCGAGATAAAACACTCCCACGACTGTAAACAACCCGAAATAAAACACTCCCTCGACTGTAAACAACCCGAGATAAAACACTCCCTGGACTGTAAACAACCCGAGATAAAACACTGCCACGACTGTAAACACTCCAAGATAAAACACTGCCACGACTGTAAACAACCCGAGATAAAACAC